>JASSKH010000001.1:1735193-2102693 GCA_031763025.1 Macrocystis pyrifera
CCCCGCCCCTCTTCGGATGGTGTCGCCAACGGTCCTCTACTCGAAAGCGGTTGCATTTCGTTTCGCGAAGCTTTTGCCTTTTCGGCGTTTCTTCCCGATACCATGCGATTTTCAAAGACACAGCCCCCCGCTGCAACGAAACGAAAGATAATAAAGCAGGGTTTGTTTTTGCTAGATGCCATATAACCCAACGAACATGGTGGTCAGCTATCTGTACCTAACAACATCTCACGATCTGGACATTCGCCTGCATTACTTGGAAATTCCCCCCCAAAAAACGTTCTTCGATGATTTCACCTTATGTTTTATTTCCATTATAAACGAAGGCCTGAGCACCACGTGAACAGTTTAGGTTTGCAGACGTGTCTGACGTTTCAGTTGAAGGTTCACGTGCGATTTCCAGCGTCACGCGCTCAAAAATTACATAATTTCACACACTTGAATATCAAGCAATTCCACGGTGGGTGGGGGCGTCGGCTTTTAGGCGGGGATACTTTTTTTTTTTCTCCGGTCGTTGTTTAGCTTTTTTTGGTGGTCGATACGCACAAGAGCGCAGCGCTGTTCACAGTAGGGTAATTTTTAAGCTGTATCTATCTACGTATATCGAAGTGTAAACAAAAAAAACGGCGCATCACTTTTTTTTTTTTTCACCACCGCTTCTCACCCGAAAGAGTGTGCGGCGATCTTAATGATGCTACCCGTGATGAACACCAGGCACGCTGCGGCGATGGACCTCTTCCGGCCAAGGGTGTCCGAGACGGTGCCGGCGATCAGGCCTCCCCCGGCGGCAACGAGGTTGAGAGACGACACGATCACCCCCTTTCAGCACAGCGCGGTCACCACAATCACAAGCGGCCACAGGCGGTCACGAGCACACAGCGGTCACGGATTAATCGGGATGAACTGGGATACATCCAGACTACTGCTTGCCTGTACTTACCAACATCGGGATGAAACTGGGACAACATCGGGAGTAGTTGGGCTACATCCGGAGGGCAAGGGACGCATCAGGATGCATCGGCAAACATCGGGATTAATCGGGATATACCGGGATGAGTTGGGGGATACATCGGGATTGATTGGGATATGATGCAATATGGAACACATCCGGATGGATTGAGATGACGTGGAAGGAAAAATGAGGCTGAAACATTCAATAGAGCTACCAGTACTAAAAATGGATACACATATAGTGTTAATACTGCTGATGATATTGATGGTTCTACGGCCGGTGCTGATGCTGCCTCTGCTGCTAATGCTACCGCTGCTACTGCGACCGCGGCGGCTACTGCATGTTCTACTGCTTTTTACTGGTTGCTTATTCTCCTGCCATTGCGGATACTGCGGCTATCGAGACAATCGGTACTACCACTACTACTAAATCTACTGCTACAACTACGTCCACACCTACAGCAACTACTACAACCAAAATATACAACCACCACCATTTCGACTGCTACGTCGGCTACAGCAGCTACTACTGTCACTACTGCCACTACCACTACTACAGCACCACTTCTACTGCTACAGCGGCGGCTACTGCGGCTACTGCGGCTACTGCGGCTGCTGCTGCTGCTGCTGCTGCTGCTGCTGCCACTTTGTCTACCGGGAACAACCGCTCCTACTGGTGCTGCTGCTGATCACTCCAAACGCGTCTATCAAGGCCGGTGGTGGCGGCGATTTCCTACGTTCTGCGTTCTGTCTCATTCGCCTATCGCCCATCAGACCTTTTGGAGAGTGCTGAGCCCGAAGTCCAAGACGATGTACTTGATCGCTCCAGAGATAACGCCAACATCTACCACAGCGTGTGCCATTTTCGTTGCGGGCGTTGGTAACGACCGGGAAGGGTCCGCAGCAGGGGGGGGGGGGGGGGGGGGGGGGGGGGAGAGGAAGCGGGGGAGGCGGAGGGAAGGGGGGGGGCGTACTCATTTGTTGCTTGCCTTAGTCATTTGACCATTGACCACGCATTCCTGTCGAGACGGAGCACCGTTCCTACTCCCAACCGAGAACAGTTGGGCGCTCATTACGTTGTTTCCGCATATTACATAGATTTTTTTTGCTAATCTTGTCATCTCCCTGTTTCGCCGCCTGTGGCCACCTATCTATCTCCTAGGATAGCGATCGTTTTCTCGCTGCTGTCTAGTGTGCCAAGCTCTTCCATGTCACATTCGTCTATTTCCCTCATCTCCTATAATGCATCCCGTTCCTCCTTGAACATTCATATTCTACTACGTGAGTTCTACTCTCTATTGCTTCACCACACGGGCACAGTTGTGCATCTACTCCCTCCTCCGAGCTACTGGTATACCTCTTTCTTCTTTCTGGTAGGTCCAGGTCACCTACACGAAATCGCAGCTTCAGCGTTTTTCGCAAAGTCCATCAGGCCGTGTGCAAATACGTTTTCATTCCTATCCCTTCGCTCAATCCCCCGTACATATCTACGTGTTTCTTTGATTTCACCTTGTTTCTTCGCGCTAGCCTTTCCCTTCTTTCTATAGTTTCTTCTACTTCCATCTTGTACCTCCCAGACTTCTCTGCGAGCACATCTCTTCTTGCTTGGTTTCCCCCGATACCCTCCCATCCTTTCTCAACTACGCTATCCCACCTTATGCCAGCTCACCCCTTTGTTACTTTCTCCCATACAGCTCTATTAATATCAGCTATGGCTGGCAACCACTTTTTTGGCGTGTTCCTTTATATTGCCATTTCAACTTTCCCATGTCTCTATTCGTCTTGAGTGGGTATATTCCCAGTTCTGCTCTTAATACCGTATTACTAGTCGTACTTGAGCATCTCACTATTTTTTAGCCGCTGTCATTTGTACTGTTCCAACTTTTTTAAGAACTTATCCTGCATATTCTACCTTTGGTACTATCACATTCATCAGGATACATCTCTTAACCCTAGTGTCAAGGTGCGAGTCTGTTCGGAGGAGGGGGGGGGGGGGGGGGGGGGGGTGGGTGTACTCGATAGGAGAGATGTACTCGATCTCATGCATGGCCGTAGTCGTATGACCATAGACCCTCGCATCCCTACAATGCCGGGACGGAGCATGTTGGGTTTTCACCCGACCAGGCGGGGGGGGGGGGGGGGGGGGGGGGGGGGGGGGGGGGGGTGGGGGGGGGGGGGGGGGTGGGGGGGGTGGGTGGGGGGGGGGGGGGGGGGGGGGGGGGGGGGGGGGGGGGGGGGGGGGGGGGGGGGGGGGGGGGGGGGGGGGGGGGGGGGGGGGGGGGGGGGGGGGGGGGGGGGGGGGGGGGGGGGGGGGGGGGAAGGTGACAACTTGGCAGGTTTGCGGCCCAAGAGGGCTTCTCGCGCAGGCAAGAGCGACCACAAAAATGAAAAAGTGAAGAAAAAACAAAACAAAAAAGGAAAATGCACTACCCAACCAACCATCCATCCGTCCACCCTCCCACCCATCCATCCAGCCAATCACCCATGCATGATGTGATCTACCAATGACTCCACCCATCCATCAATCCACCCACCCACCCACCCACCTACCCTCCTTCCGTCTCGATCCCCCTACCTACTCACAAGGAAAACCGCTGGGCCGTGCGAGCCCGGTTGCGGTTACGGTCGTACTCACGGTTACGGATACAGCAACGATATCGGTTGAGGCAGCGGTGACGATCGCGGACGGTTACCAACAACCGTTACAGTAACGGCTACGGCTATACTCACTTACGGTGACAGCAACGATAACGGTCAAAGGAACGGTAACGACCACGGCCAACGGTAACGACCACGGTCACGATAGCGGTTAAGGTAGCGGAAAAACGCTTACGACTAAGGTAAACGGCTACGGTTACGGTAGTTCAGGTCCCGGCGCCGGCTTACTCATAGTATACCCGCAGCACCGACGAGGGGGTACGGTTGAGGTAACGGTTACGGTTACGTTTAAGGTGGCGGTTACGGAAACGGTTACGGGTAGGGATACGGCTACGGTAAACCCCGGTCCCGGTGCCGGTTCAACTCACCGTATCCCAGCAGCACCGAGGTGAGAGACGACACGAATGCCGACATGTACACGATCGTTGTGGGCGACAGCCTCGTGAAGCACTGCGAGCTCACTTCTCCACCCTTCCCGTAATACCTCTCCCTTTCACCCTCCCCATCGTCCTTCTCCTCCTCCACCACCACTACCGCCCCCCCCTCCCTCCGAGCCCTCCCTCCCTCTCTCGCCCCCCCCCCCGGCCACGCCGAAGTCGTCGTTACCACCGAAGCCACGGTCATGGTCATAATCCTGCCGTGCTTGATCGCCGAAGTCCCCTACGCTGTCTGTTTTAGCCACTCCGAAAGGTCTCATGGCGTCTTTTGCCCCCAGGCACCACCGCTGTTACTGTCGGTGGTGGTGGTGGTGGTGGTGGTGGTGATAATGTTGGGTGTTGGTTGTTGGTATTCGCCGAGGGTATTGGTGGTGATGCTGGTGTTGTTGGTGATGTTGGTTGTTGGTATTCGTCGAGGGTACTAGTGATGACGCTGGTGTTGTTGGTGGTGCTGGTATTGTTGGTGTTGGTGTTTTTTTGGCGGTGTAGGTGGCGGTGTCGGTTGCCTTCGGGCTTTGATGGTGCTACTGCTGCTGTACGTAGTGTTGATGGTTTTGGTGGGTTTGGTGGTGTTGGTGGTGGCGTTGTCGTCGTTGATTGACGGTGTTGCTTTTTTGTCGTCGTTGTTGGTGTTGCTGTCGCTGCCGCAGCTCAGGAAAAGGCACCACGACGGAAATGAGACAAGAAAAAGTCAAGTTGTGCGTTACCTCTGTTACGTTCTTCAAGGAACAATAGGTACACACACGTGCCTACATCCTGCATCAGGGGCCACATGTTGGCACGAGGTACCTACTACGGGGGACCGCAGTAAATAGGACCAAATATTGTTAGTAAAAATACAGTAACAAAATATATAGTTTTTTTGCATGTACCGTAGGTCCTATTTAATATGGCCACCCGTAACACCTGGCACTGATGCTGCTACTGTTTTCCTACACAACGGCACGCACTGTAGCGCCACTTCCGTGAGCAGCATGTCCCATATCCTGTACCCCCACTGCTACGAGAGGAAAGTACAGCAGTAGTATTCAGAGAACGCAGGAGATTAGGCGGAGACTCATCCGTTCTCCTGTTGACCCTTCGAGTATTATTCCCGGGAGTTGTTGTTTATGTTTGATGACCAAGTATGTCGGCGGCAGCTCTACAAATACGTTCAAGCTTCGAACAGGTCATCGCTTCATATATCATATATCATATATCACCATGTACATACTTCGGGGCAGGTATAATTCTTGGTCCGTATGATCCAAGGTCGTGTTCCCGGGGTGCAAGGGTCGTACCATCTGCATGACCTAGGGCATGTTTCCTGCCTTCGATCTGTACTATACAGCAGATCCTACGTACACAGCATCTCATCATAGCGTCGTATTAGGTTACAAACGATTCAGATCGACACCTGTTCGAAAATTGAGTACCTTACACAACAATGTGAAGCACGCATTAAGGTGGGAGACGAAAACGAAATTTACACATTCAGACATCTGCGTCGTTTGCTTTACACCGGGTGTGTTGGAAGCTGGGATATCGATGGGTGGGAGATAGCGACTTCATGTGAAGAACGCACGCACCAACATTAGGGGGCAGATCGAGTCTCCAGCTACATACACATCTGGAAGCACTGTCCCCGGGATTTCCATAATTTGCCGTTTTTCAATCCTTGATCATAGACCTCCTGCACCCCGTTTAAACACGTACGATTGATCGAAGAACTGAAAATCCGGGGACGGCTCTCGTATTCACAATTGTAGAGTCAATCCGTTCCGTAGCTAAATACAATTCTGCTGCGCTGCCAAAAGACGTACCACTGCTGTTGTTGGGGCGAACGCTCGGGTCCTCAAGACCGGTGTACTCGAACTCGCACAGAGGCAGACACAGAGGCAAACACACAAACAACGCCTCTGACCTCTGGCCTCAACCAATAGGGTCGTAGACACAAAAAGGCCACAGCAGGTCACATACTATGCGATACCTGGTACAGTACAGAGTAGTACTACCGTAATACCTGGCAGCTGATACGAAGTATGATGGAATTACAGAATGTGATGGCTTGGAATGTGGAACTCGGCCAGTCTACTTGTACCCATGTCCGTATATGATATGCACTCAGTGGGTACCCCGGTTTAAGAGCACCCCCGTGACAATGCTCTCATCTGTAGGGGGCAGCACATATTAATAGTTTTTTATTGCGTAGGCGGGACCTGGCGATTTTGACCGCTCCTGAAGTCCCGCATAATCGTATCAAGGCCGTCGAATAGTATAGGGCTATCTGCTATCTGCCCATAAGGCGTGGCCTCGTTGGCCAACCCACGGGCATGAACCCTTCAGCCTTCAGTCTCCAGCACGCACACAGAACTAAACGTCACAAAAAAGGCATCCAGAGGCGTGGGTGCCGCTTCCAAGCTGTTGCAAAGTTGTAGGTACCGGCGAATGGATCTCTCCGGGCCGGAGGAGGACACGCAAAGAACAGAGCAGTCTACGAGTACTTGTTTGACTTACAGCAGTACCACTCCGCACATCATAAGTACGTATCTGGCACCAGGTGAAATAACCGGGGGTCTCCTTCGGGATGTGGTTGACTTGGAAGTCCCGGGCGTGTCTCAAGTTGAAAAGAGGGAACACGGGCGCTGTAAAATATCCCTATACCAGGTATATAAGAAGTCCTTAGGCCCTTTAGGTACTGCAGTCCCGTTTAGGGGACAAATTACTTAGAATTAGAGTGGTTTGTCCCGAAAACGGGACTGCAGTCCTAAAAAGCTCAACGTATTTTTATTATCGGACCTCTCGCGCGCACAAACGCGAAAGCGCCAGCACGCGACACGGAGCCCGGCAAGGGTCCAAACTTGCGACGCAGTGTACACGCGGCCTCCCTGCCTGCCCCGCGGCCGATAACGGGAGAGAAGACCCGCGGCAGGAAAACACGAGGTTGCTGGTTCATGTACAAAAAAAGTGCATTTTTGTAAATAAACGTACCGGTACCGCTACGAGTATTTGTACCAGATACTGCTGTATATTAATATTTAATACACCACTCTCAAACCTACACACAATCAGGAGCACACGCGATCGAAAAATCGCACCAAGCTCGCAAATAAGAGGTTGGTTTGAGGAAATTTATCTCACAGCAGCTGAGTGAGGGAAATTTTTCTTTTAGGAAATCAAGTGTGCACAGAAGCAGTGCGCGTGCTGCTGCTGCTGCTGCAGGCCTACTCTTGCCATACCCCAGGCACTACCCTGGGTACAAAGTAGGAATGTTGTGTACTCCACGATACCGCCTTTTTCTTCTGCACGTACGAGAGTTCTGTCAAGTTCGGGGTTCAAAGTTGGAGCTTTTCTGCCTGGAAAAAGAAACAGAAAAAGAGTCACCCTACGATGACATGACTGATGATACGTGATCCGCTGGGCCATCCAGGACCAAGACCAAGAAGCATGTGCGTTAGTCTGGGCCATCTGCCAGCGCCCTCAAGATGTATGTCTGTCGTCCTGCCAACCGTGATCGGCGTGCTTGTCCTCACAATGCCATCTCACCGGACACCATGCATGTTCTTGTCACAACACACCCATACACCCACAACCGACTATTTGGACTGAGTATACATTTTCCAAACAAATTATCGTAAAACGTGGGCGTGAGCTCGAGTACTTCAAATTGCAAATGAAGGCAGGCGCACGCTACTCTCAAGCATCCGCAGAAACAGCAAGCTCGCACGGCTGAGGCTGGGTCTATCCTCACCGTTAACTGGAAGAAAGGCCAACCTTTTGTAGCGTAGCGTCCCTCCGGCTGCACTTATAAGGTCCCTTTTGTTACCATCTTTTGTTCGATGTCAGCCTCAACAAGGGTTTCCAATCTTCTCAGGTTGCTTTACTCAAGAGGGAATCTCCACATAAAGACCCCGGATACCGTTCATACTGCTGGGACACTACAGAGCTTGTTCGCTTGTTCGGGGTTCTCATCAACTGGTATTCTAAGCTATGCAGCTTGCATAGTAGTGAATGGTGGTACATACCTCATCGTGTTCCTCCGAAAACACTGGTACTCGCACACATGGTATGTATATAGAAAAGCAACAGCAGTAGTTTCACGTTGATATGTATTCGATTTTTTTCGATTTTTTACAAGGCAGCCGAGAGGCGCGGCAAGTAAGAGGACCAACGCCTCAACGGGTAGGGTGGACCGTAACTGGTCCGAGTCCGGCGGGAAGGCCTCATAGCCTTGGTTTTTGTTAGTGGGTGAGCGCGAGCAAGTCCCACACTACCCGGGAGGGATGACTGTCCCGGGTGGCTATCTCCACCGCACCTGCTCCTCTCGGGGGTCAGGTCGGGTCAACGTGCCCAACTGGGCTAAATTGACACACGACACGAAATTGGGAACGTGGAAGTGTGGTGAGCTTAAGCTTTATTTTTACCAATCCGCCGGAGGATAAAAAAAAAAAAAAAAAAAAAAAAAAAGCAAGAAACTGATGCCAAATGAACTACTGTAGGTACAGATATAGACTCACAGATCGCTGTCTGTCACCGTTACCGTCACCACCCGATCATCGCCGTCAGCCTGCTGTATGCTGCATGTAAGGCCCGATGAACGGAACTAGCTTCAGTCGATGGTAGGTTCGTGGGTACATAGATTGTTGTAGTTCTTGGGACTCGCGAAAAAATATTTTTAAAAAACTGCGATTGTTGTATCACCAGGCAGACAAGGTAACCAACAGGTAACCGCTATACAGTATGCGCATACAAATGTTAACAGACACCTGTTGTGTCTAACCCCGGTCAACATACATCATGAGCGATTACAGCAATCATACTACCATCGGATAAAACTGCACCTGGTATCGCACAAGAGTGCCCCGATCACAGAGGAGACGCTACGTATACCGTATATACCACGGGTGCCGGAGATAGCACACTACAACCCCCCCTCCCGGACGAATTTCATATTAATAGTTCTTTTCGAAAACTGGGAGAGGGGAGAAGCGACGCGCTTGTCTCTTACCAGGTATCTATTATATGTAAAGGTTGTATCATCGAGATCTTTCCGGAGCCACCATTCGTTCGTTGTGCGTATACACATGCACAGTAGTACACATCCTCCATGTTTGGAGAAGCCGGCACCGAAATTCGTGCCTGCGGGTGCTCTATCTGGCGTGTGATACCATTTCGGGCGTAAATATAAGGACCGGTTAGACGTTAACATAAGACCAAGCGGTCCTTTTGTTTACGCCCAAAGTGGTGATACAGGTGAGTGCACTATTCGTGCGTATACTACTGCTGCTGCTGTCGCGGCCTCCTCGCCGGCCTTGGGCCCCACGTTCGCGTGTTCGTTGTGGTTTTCGTTTTTCTCCCACAAGGGGAAGTACAGTAGTACGTACCACCAAGCACAGGGTGGGGGGGTATGATATATATATAAACACTATCGTACAGCAATACAGCTGTACTTAGAGTAGTATTAATAGTGGTTCCTCCGTAGTCCCGTTATGCCCCGGCCAACGATACCCGCACCTTGGCAGCAAACGTCACTACTGCGCACACTACCACTACCACATACAAAGGTAGTATTACGGGGGTCTATAGTTAACAGGACCTACGGCATACATAAAAACCTATATATTTAGGTATTTTTACTAACAATATTTGGTGCTGTTTACTATGGTCCCCCGCAATAACAATAGTAGTGCATCCCATATGTGCCAAGCGATTTACCAGGCACTATAACGGGCAACCGGCACTATCGAGGGACCACCACTGTATTATAAATACTTGTAAAATTCGGTAAAAATGGAATGTAGACGAGGCGTATTACGCAGCTTGCAAAGTTGAGTATCAACTATTTAATCAGTCGAACTCACAGCTGACGTATTTCAAAATTTATAAAAAAATAAAAAAATCGTACTTGGTACTACGAATTAATTGCACTCATGACTTGAATGTCAAGATCACGGTGGGTGAATACAAAAAAAAAAACTATTAAACTGACCATTATGGGAAAAAATTGAAGGACTCTGCGAACTATTTTTTTGCCGAAAACCCGCGATTTACAAGGCGGGACCGTCAACAACACCGGTAGACTCCTCGGGATGCTCCCATTAGTTTCCCGAGAGGTTTCTTGCTCAGTTTTCCGTTTCTGCAGAGTCGTGGTTTGACTACTCGTCCACATTGCCAGTTCTGAGGACATCATGATTTTTCACCAAAAAACTTCGAAGATCCATTATTTCTGGCCCAAGTTCTGACAAACAATCTTTACTTTTGACCCTCCAGAGCAAATGATCGGCTGCTCCAAAAACAAACTATTGATCGGACTCTGGAGAAACGGAAAGCTACTCCCAGAAAGCTCTCAAAAAACTCCGGGGATCGTTCTGAGGAGTCTACTGTCCTGCCGAGTAAAAAGCGCATACTCGGCTTAAAAAATCAGTTCCTGGAGCCCAGAAATAATTTTCCATAATAATTGGTCTTACGGCATGAAAATATACCTGGTATGGCACAGCTTCCAGTCTGCGATTAATAGAGTGCAGTACTCGTGACGTACCCTAGAAACCCGCGCAGACGACACTTATGTCCTTTGTCTTGTTTTCTTCCTCGGGGTTGGGTTTTGACATTAGCGTTTCCCCCCGCGGAAATAGTTGCCAGGCAGTAGTTAAAAAAAGTAGTATTGTAGTGTTTGTAATATGATACACCTACCGCAGAGTAACGACAGCTGACCCAGGCCCATTGAATGTGCCCTCTCGTCGTACCACAGAAACCACTGCTCCACACCCACCCCCCCATCACCTCCACCCACCTACATCAAACATCGAACACCCAACATAACAACCATCATACCATCGCTCACGCCCCCCCACCGCCACCAGCGACCTTCTGCCTCAACGCGGCAGCCCACACGCCGTCTCAATGCAACAGCTCCGACAACACGCTCTACCCACTCACCACCACGACCGACCCACAGTAGTAGTAGTACAACGCTCGTACTACAGTATGATATGCGTACAGGTCGAGCCGTCCGCCCACGGATTACATCGCGGAGGGAACTCTAGAGGGGCGTGCGCGGTGGGTGTGGGAGGGGGACGAGCCCTCACAGAAAACTCGAGCAAAACGACGCGCTGAAAAAACTGAAACGCGACAAGAGCTACCGCAGGAGCCACAACACGTACAGGCGAAGCGGGAGAAACCACTAGAAAAAAAAAAAAAAACCACGAGACTCGCGAGACTGCGGTCTGCGATCGTAAGCGTTCGCGCAGCAAGATCTACTGCTCGCTGTGTGTTAGTTGCCTGCCGTACGTACTCTTCTCAAGAAGGGGCCTTACACTTCCAAAAATGGAAGCCGAGACCGATGACCCCCCCCCCCCCCCCCCCCCCCCAATAAAACGGGCGGCCCGTGGTCTCAGCCTCCAACGAACCCGAGTCTCCCACCCGCCCCGTCCCGTCCCTTACTCCCCCCCCAACGCACCGTTTGATTTGCATCGCCTACCTACTAAATAACGGTGTCCTGCATTGTGCTATACCGCACCAACACCAGCAACAGCAACAGCAACCGTGACAAAAGTCCTAGCGAAATCATCATCATCATCATCATCAGCAGCAACAGCAGCAGTGTCCAACAAACCTTGTGGGGCAAGGGTATCGCGAGTTTACTGGGCGCCCTGCGGCCTCAAGCGGCAGACGCGCGCAAGAAAAACAGACAGACAGACACGACAAAGCAGGCAAGCAGGCAGGCAGAAAAAGGCAAGACCTTTCAAGACACAAAGGCCTGCCATATATATATACGTATACGGTGCGAAATAACGAAACACAGGTGTATAACCTACTATTAATACCACCACCAACTACTGTACCTCTACTACTACCACTACCACGACGAGCTGCTACTACTGCACCTACACACGCAAGCTCTGGGAAAGATCAATATGACACAGGTAGCACTCTGTATGCGAGCGGCTTAAACCGTCACAGAAGCACATGTCAGCCGTAAAAAAATCCACGATCCCAACGCTCCCTCCATCCGCCATCCGCGCAACAGCAAGCACGCACTCGCACATACCGCGTCGCAACACCTCTCACGACCGGCTGTGCTCTTACGCCCCGCCGCCTCTCGCAAGCGCACACGCAAGCACGCAAGCAAGCACCCGTAAACAACAACGAATCCCGATTCGGCGGCCGGCAAACAGGTGACGCGCTAGTGCTGGATATAAGAGAAAAAAGCGACAACGAAAATAAAAAACACCTCATGACAGTTGAAACATAGCCGAGGATTACACGTAGGACGAGGGGGAGCAGGAGAAGGAGGAGGACAAGGGGGAAGTGGGGGAGGGGATTAAAACCCCCCGTCACCCGCCCCCCGCCCATCCCATCCCCGTCCCCCACCCTCCGCAAGCATTGTCACCATCCCCTGCGTTAAAACCCAACGAAAAGCCGACGGTTTCCACCACCCTCCCTGTTATCCATAAAAACACCTTCCTACAAAACGTGAGACCCCCCCCCCCCTGATAATTCCACACACACCCTCCCCTCCTTCCTCCCTCCACGCCTGAGCATTCCACCCCCCGTTCCCCCCCTCACCACACGCCTGATGATTCCATCGTATCCCCCCCCTCCCATCACCTCACGGCGCTTGCTTCGCGCTTGGTGCACCAAAATGTCTGCCTGGTCGGCGGAAACTCGACGTTGCTCCGTCCGGGCATTGCAGGGATTGCAAGGGTCCACGGTCATACGACTACGGCCATGCATGACAGGAGTACCCCCCCCCCCCCCCCTCCCTCCAACACGCCTGAATAGTCAATTCTACCCCCCCCCCTCCCTACGAGTACACCCCCCCCCCGTCCCCCCCCCCCTCCCGTGACGGCGGACATTCACGCCTTGTCAAGGGTGCCACCAGAGCTGTTGCTGCCGGGATGCCTCTCCCAGGTCCAAACCCTCTATTTTCATTACCCCGAACAATACCTCCCCTCCCCCCTCCCCCTCCTCCTGCTCCACCTCCTCGTGAGCTTCCCGTCGCAGGGCCAGCCCGACATCCAGCGCGATGCTCTTCGAGTTTTCGCGGCAGAGAGAAGTCACCTGATTTTACATTTATGCACATCGCGTTAGGTCAAATACCTGGTACAACAGAATTGTTTTCTCCCATCAAAATGCATTTGTGCTACAGCCTGTTTTTTTTTTTTCACCACAGACAGGATTTCAGGAAACGTGAGACCATCATTATTAATTGAGCGCAACAAAAAAATACAGATCGCGCCGGAAACAACCAAAACACGATCCGCCACGAAACAATCACACGATTCGATACGAAAACAAAAAAAATCACGATTCGTTTTGAACGAAAAACACAAAACGAAAACACTGCTGTACGTACGTATTCGTGACACTTTCAAAAGTGGGGTGGCATATGATATACATCCGCCATGGGCATGTTCCTGGTATTATCTGGCTGCAAGTGATACGGGATCGTATACATACCACAGCTCGTCGGTGCCGTTCCCTTGCGTACTGGTACTGCGCCTATTGCTTTGTCCTCGTTTGGTTTTCTTCCATCGAGAGGCGTTCTCGTTTGGTCCGTTTTGTGACCACGGGTACATCATCCTCACCATCATCATCATCATCATAATCATCATCATGTATACAAGGGGGGCTTCGCCGCGGCGGGCTGACGCCCGCCTTAGCGCCCGCGCATGCCCGTAATGACCGAGGATGTGTGGGCCAATCGGCGCCGTAAAATGCCGACAGCACTATGCTGGGGGGGGGTGTACATTAAAAATAATCGAGTTTGGCGTCAAGACAAAAGAAAACACTGGAATCAGGTTCAATGATCCAGCAACGAAACCAAAGCTCCGCGCACGCCCGTAATGGCCGGAAGGATGTACTCGTGGGTAAAATCGAGGCCGAAAATGCAGGCACACTTCCGCCAAGGGGTACAATACATTGAAACATATATCGTGTGTGAGTGAACAGAGAAACAAAACGCCGGACTCAGATTCAATAACCAGCAACAGCTATAAAACGTCAAATCCGACACACTTTTCGCCTCCTGGCACAACGGAGGACCGTAGTAAATAGGACCTACGGAAACCACAAAAACCTATCTATTTCCCTATTATAAGCAGCAATATTTGGTCCTATTTACTATGGTCCCCCGTATGGTAATTACACAGAGTTGTGGCCCCCAAGTACGCCGAAAGCCGACTCGGACGCGTCGAGTGCTACCGCTCGCATCCGGTAGCTTTTGCCGTCCATCTTCTTGGGCCCACTTCGAGGTGCCGTCCTCGCTTCCCGGCACTTGTGCGTATAACAGCACCAGCAGCACCGCTATCACTACTGTAGAACTTCTACGTTCGCTTACCTGCAGCATACCTGCTTGTGCGCTATATCACTAGGAGAACTTCTACGTTCGCTTACCTGCAGCATATCTGCTTGTATGACGCGATATGATCCAGCGTGATAAATATAACGTTGCCGTCAAGAACGAGCAGCAGCAGCATACCGTAAGCAAATACATCCATTCATGGTGCCGAAAGTAAAAAGGGAAAAACGTACGTACGTACGTACGTACAGGTGTCCCTATCTGAGCAGTACCTGTTTTTTTTTTTCCAGAAAACTTATCTGCCGGGGGCTTCGATCCATCATAATTACGGGGGACCATAGTAAATAGGACCAAATATTGTTAGTAAAAATAGGTAAAAATATAGGTTTTTGGTTGTACCGTACGCCCTATTTACAATGGACCTCCGTAATAGTAGCATCACGAAAACAACCGAACAGCCCAAAACGAAGATACCTACACTTCGAGGTCAACACTGGAGGCACTTTGCGGCGCCGGTCGATCTCACAAAAGATGAGAGCAGCGTGACAATACAACAGCAACCTGGCGCCCTCGCGGTAATACGCCCGCTTCGATTGACCCTTTGCGGCCGGCGCACTCCTGTCCTTGGATGTGTCGATGAGGCTTGCTTGCCTCACCAAGCTGCAAACACAAAACTGCAACTCGGTCGTCCTGGCTGCTGTGCCTTCAAGGAAAACAAAAGAGGGCCAGAGCCCGGCTCAAACCGCCCCGAAACAAGGCCCGTCATCCATCCGAAGACACAGGGCAATACGTTTTCAGATTGAATGCTCGCAGGGCAGCGTGGGGTGTGTGTGTTGATCTT
Organism: Macrocystis pyrifera; assembly: GCA_031763025.1. Taxonomy (NCBI): domain Eukaryota; class Phaeophyceae; order Laminariales; family Laminariaceae; genus Macrocystis; species Macrocystis pyrifera. Next base: position 1,750,360 of record JASSKH010000001.1, read on the forward strand.
GCCTCGTTACAGCGGTACAAACATACGCTGCTGCTGTAAAAGTCGAGCTATGCTGTAACAAATACCAGGTACATATTTTACTAAAATCATCTTTTTTGGGGGGGGGGGGCTGCCGGAACTGACGCAGACAGTGGATGCTGCGCCAACCGCGTGCTCAAGGTAGAGAAGAGGCAGAATGCCCCTGCCAGTTGTCATGGCGACTGTCTACTCTATTGAAGGACTGTAGGGGTCGAGGAGAGCACTATGCAGGTCATATGGTCTCCTCCTTCAGTGTCGGTGATTTCGTCCGTGACGGAAAACGAACAGAGAGAAGCGAAAACACGAACCGCAAAAAAAGCAGCACCAGGGCCCACAACCGAATATCAGCTCGTGCTTCCCCCACAAAGCCCACGAGGCCAAGCCGCTGCTTCTGAAAGTGCTCCGCTCATATCTCCTCGGGAGACGGTCCCAAGCCTTCGAAGCGCCGTTGAAACCCCCCACGATTACAGGTGTAAGCCGGTGGTGACCCACAACGGCATTAAAACCAACAACCGAATCGTTGTTTTTAGGCTCGTTTCTCAGAAACGAGCCAAGATAACACACACACACACACGCTGCGCTGCGAGCATTCAAACAAAAAATGTGTTGCCGTATAGATGTCGCCCTCTGTCCTGGAATGGATCACGACCCTTGTTTCGGGGCGGTTTGAGCCGGGCTCGGGCCTATTTGTTTCCTCGAAGGCGCAGCAGCCAGGACGATCGAGTTGCATATTATTTTTTTTCAGCTTGGTGAAACAAGCAAGCCGCATCGACACATCCAAGGACAGAAGTGCGCCGGCCGCAAAGGGTCAATGGAAGCGGGCATGTTGCCGCGAGGGCGCCAGGTTGCTGTTGTATTATCACGCTGCCCTCCTCTTTCGTGAGATCGACCGGCGCGGCCAAGTACCTTCGCTGTAAATACGTAGCTTCGTGTTGAGCTGTTTGGTATACACACCGCATTTTTGTGACGCTATTAAAGAAAAAAAAAACGGCAAATAAATTTCCTAGAAAAAAACAGGTATTGCTCAAAGCTATTTATACGTCACGTTGAAAAACTAATACCAAAAAAGTATGTCACACGAATCGTGACATCAACATCATTGTTTCTGTTTTTGTTCCCCCCCCCCCCCCCCCCCCCCCCCCCCCCCCCCCCCCTCCCCCCCCCCCCCCCCTGTCCCTATTATATACATATTATATACGGGTTGGGTTGGCGTCGGTTGGCAACGACACTGTAAAACATGCCGCTCACTACGTGAGCTAGGCATCCAGGGTACCGTTTTTTTTTTTTTTTTTTTTTTTTTTTTTTTTTTTTTGGCGGTCGCTCACAGCTGGTCGTCTAGTTAGATCATTTGTGCGAAGTAAAGAACTTTTACTCTGCACAAGGGAATTGATCATATCACGTAGTGTTCAAGGTACGGCACCCAAGAGGCAGTTACATAGTACTCCCATTGCTGTCTCTGGAAGTGGCCACACCGGAAATTAAACTAACTCATTGAAGTTGTCATCCACATGCAAGTCCGCCTCACAAGCGGTTCTTAGTAGAATGCAGCTCACCCTTCATGCGACTCGCCGGACACCTCACGGCGCTTCGCGCTTGGTGCAAGCAATGCCTGCCTGGTCGGTGAAAACCCGACATGCTCCGTCCCGGCATTGTAGGGATGCGAGGGTCTATGGTCATACGACTACGGCCATGCATGAGATCCAGTACATCTCTCCTATCGAGTACCCCCCCCCCCCCCCCCCCCCCCCCCCCCCCCCCCCCCCCCCCCCCCCCCCCCCCCCCCCCCCCCCCCCCCCCCCCCCCCCCCCCCCAATATTTTTCGTTGTCACTGTTCGGCGAAAATGAAACGTGCGTTTGTCACGATTCGTCGCGTGTTTTTTTTTTTTTTGGCGTTAGAAATGGCTCCCGTCCGATGCCGCCACGTGACGCGATGTAGTATATAAACATATATCGTGTCATGTCGTGGCGGAGAGCGATGACAGCGTGGCGTATGCCGTCGGCCGGGGGCTGGAGTGGGGTGGGGTGCTACAGTAGGGTGGTGTGGGGTAGGAAGGTTTTTTCGTTTGGCTGTGTCGGGCAGTCTCTAGGCGTGTGTACGTGCGTGTGTACGTGCGTGTGTGCGCGCGTTAGTGTTCTCCGTTTCGTTTTTTTTTTTTCTCTCCCTGGCTGGCGTATTTCCCTCTTCTAGGTATTTCTGCTTTCTGGCTTCCTTCAACGATTTTCGTGTGAGTCGTTCTGTTTCCTACAGTACCTGGTATGATACGTCACAGCACAGCACACCATAGCCCAGCCCAGCCCAACCCAAACCAGCCCAATAAAAGGGTCCCTACTACCCCTCCACCCGGCCCCCCCTCACTCCGCGAAAGGGATGCGTGGTCAAAGGTCAAATTACTCTTACGGAGGACCATTGTAAATAGCACCTACGGTACACACAAAAACCTATATATTTACCTATTTTTACTAACAAAATTTGGTCCCATTTACTACGGTCCCCAGTAACAAGGCCAGCAATAGATGAGTACGCCTCCCCTCCCCCCCACCACGGCCATGCATGAAATCGAGTACATCTCTCCTATCGAGTACACCCCCTCCCCCCCCCCCCCCCCCCCCCCCTCCTCACCGCGCGCCCCTTCAAAACGGGGGTGCATCGGTTTTGGCTGGTTACCTGAGAGGCAGTGACGGTAGACGCTAGGTCAACATCGATTTCCAGGTACCTCTTTCCGCGGAAATATCTTAGGGTCGCCTGCGCCAACGAAAAACAGTTGAGGCGAGCGAGGGGGGTACTCGTTTGTTGCTTGCCTTTCGTCGTTTGGCCATGGGGCGAGGGGGGGCGGGGGGGGGGGGGATGGCTGGCACACGAGCGAAGAGCCCCGCCCTAGTTTACGACGCGTTTCGACGTACGAGCGCTCCAAAGTACCAGGTGCCTGGCACTTTATCTTTATACGTATGAGACTCTGTTAACCCCACGAATAGGACCGCAGTCCCGTTCGGGGACAAACTACTTAAAGTTAAAGTGGTTTGTCCCCTAAACGTGACTGACTGCAGTTTGCCGGCGAAGGGCCTACGTTAACAAACATTTTTTACCGGGTTTCGGGAACGTCGCGTTTTGCTGTGAGCGCTCGCCAGTACGTTTTTGCGTGATAAATTTTGCAAAGCGCCTAACCAGCGCTTTGGGTGGTGGTAGCTGTCAAGCCGACTTGTTCTTGTCCATAGTCTGCATCTCTAGCGGACCTTGCGACCTCTCCCCCGGTGAGTGGGTGCGTGGGCATGGGCATGAGCGGGCGAGCCAACCACCCCATGGATTGATCAGCCACATCAACCAATCCTATTGTCGGAAAAACCAGCCGATCGACCAGCCATCACGCAAAATACAAAAATCACACACACACCAAGAACACCGCGCAAAAACACCAAAAAAGCGCACGAACAAACACATGAAAAAAACAGAGAAATAATGCGGGAGAAAACAACACCCCACCAAAGACACCAAAAGCGCAAAACAGACGCATGAAAAAAAAAAAAAAAACAGGAAAAAACAGGGGAAAAAACACCCAAAACGAAATAAGAGAGAGAGAAAAAAAAAAAAAAAACGTACGGTACCTGTTGACCCAGCAGGGCTCCCTCCGGTCGCAAAGCGGCCTTCACTGAGGACGGCCCATCATACATGTTCAACAGCACAGTAACCTGCCGATCGCGGGGGTCTTCCCGCCCCAATACCCGCCCTTCTGCCGCCGCCACGCTTTCCGGCAAGTCGCGCCTGGAACTCCTGGCACACCACATGTAACGTTCGACATTTCGATATTTGACACCAGTTCGTACTTGATCACTGATATTTCTGTGCCAGGCCTTTGACATTCTATTCCAGGTACATGCTACTCTCTATGTACCTGGTGCTTGATGTTCTATATCCTGGTACTATTAAACAGATTATCTGTATTTTTGATACAACCCGTATATATGTATCACACATATACGTATGATGTGGAGCACTTTCATTCAACAGTTCCGGGCTGCGAATAGTTTAATTCGCACGATGCGGAGCGTCTCATGTTTCATTCCCACCGCGCGGAACGATTCGTTTCGGAATGATGAGGAATATTTTATTCCTTGTGTACGAACACCAACGTTTCGTATAATGGCAACCTTTTGTTTCGGTTAACGTTTCGCATCACGAACTACTGACTGTAGAACACGTATGTCGTATCATGGAAATGAAACACGAAACGTTCCACATCATCGAAACCAATCTTTTCGCATAACTATTCGCACAATCAATGGAAAACGAATCGTTCCGCATCATGAGAACGAAACGCCTCGCACATAGGAAATGTTGAAATACCCCAGCATCATAGCTTACACGTATACATACAGAGAAACAACCGGTTCGCTTTGCAGAACAGACCCCATGGTGCGATGCATTAAATATACCGGTAAATATTAAACGTTCCGCCTTGTGATAATGAACCGCTTTGCGTCTTGGAAACTAAACGTTCCGCATCAACGGAACTGTTCCGCACCATGTAATTGTTCCGCATGCTGGAAATCGACTGTCCCGCAGAACAGTTACGGGTTTTTTCCTCACTACGGCAATGAATTTCCAACTTTATGGGAAGTACACTTCCTCACCATGGGGATTTTGAAAATTTCCACACAATGGGCACGAAACGTATGTACCACAAAATGAATAATGGACTATTCTGCATCATGGACAAAAAAGTGTTCCGCACGATCGAACCCGCTCTCGGCTCACCCGGGTTTCCCTTTCTGCACCGCTGCGTTCGACCCGTTTTCCTCGCAGACGACGTCTGTACAAAAAAGTTACAAATAGGCGGGATACATAGAAAAACATTGTGAAAAAAAAGGGGGGGACACGAGAAGTGGGCGGGGGGGGGGGGGGGGGGGGGGGGGGGGGGAGTGAAAAAAACAAGTTTTTTAGAAAAAGCTTCAAAATCCCGCGGCGTTAAACTCCTTGCGGGCTGACTGTTGATTGACAAACTGGGTCTCGAACTCGGAAGAACTCTTGCTTGCGGTCGCTTACAGTTGATTGGCTGCACATCGCTAACACAGAGAAAAAAAAAAAAAGTTGATCAAGATCCAAGGGCTCACAGACCATCGAGGACTCCCAATCGTGACCGTGAATTGACCCCAAGACTGTCAAAGACCCTAATACCGCGGTTTAAGGAGGAGGGGGGGGGGGGGGACCTGTAGAGTACGAGCATAACGGAGTAGAGGTTTTTGTCGGTGCGACCGTTTCGCGTCGTTGCGTTGCGTTGCGTTTCGTTTCGTTTCGGTAGGCGGTGGGAGAGGAAACAGAGCGGCGCGATTTGACGGCGAGTCGAGGGCCGACGTCAGCCCAGCCGAGCCCAGACGAAAAAACACACGACAGTACGCCTGAGCTCCCCAAAACAGAGAAACAAACAAGGTGTCTTCAGGCCGAACCGAAGCTCGCTCTCGTTCTCTCTCTCTTTCTCTCCGTCTCTCTCTCCCCCCCCCCCCCCCCGCCTCCTCTCTCTTTCTCTCTCTCCATTTATGTCAGTCTTCCTTACCATCATTTGCAAAGCACACGAGTTTCGACGATTTTTTCGATCTCTCACAGCTTGACACGTCTTTCAATATATATAGAAAAAAATCCTGACTCAAATTTAAAAGGTGTATAGGCTGGCCCAGAAAATACTCCAAAAGAAATAAAATAAAATTGGGAGTTCGTCTAAAGGCGTTGACCCAACATCTCTGTCTCTCTCTCGCGCGCGACCACCACTCACCCTCGGCACCCGGGCCTCCTCCCCTCCCCCCGTCCTCCTCCGATCCCTCCGCAGAAGAATCCCCTGCAGTGGAAAACCCGGACCGATTCGAGACATCCGTCCCAGGGGACGCCATGCGACCCTCCCCCCCCCCCTCAACCTCCCCCGCCCCCTCGACCGCGCCATCACCCGAACCCAAATTCGGTATTGGATTTGGAATCGGTAGTGATGCCGGAATCGGCGGCGCAGGCGAGAGAGGGGTGTCGATGAGGCTGTAGAAATATCGGAAGAATTTTTCGAGGGAGGCGGGACTGTCAGGTTCCAAGCGCTCCGGGTGAACCGCCCACGCCGCCACGAGGCTCAGCGGAGGGTCTCCGGGAATCTGGACGGCGTTCGCGTTTGTGGTGGGTGGGTGGGTAGGTTGGTGGGTGAGGAGAAAGGAGGGGGGAGAGGGGAAGAGAGAAAAACAGCAAGCGTGTTGACGCAGGGAAGAACGGGGAGGACGGGCGAGGAGGTAGGGGTGGGGGGGGGAGGGTAGTCATGCTCCATCAGCCATACAAGGCCGGCAAAATCTCTTTTTTGGAACGTCCCTTCACCTCATATTGCTATTTTTCAACTTACCCAAGTCTCTATTTGTCTCAGGCGGGGGTACGTACATTCCCAGCTCTGCTCTTAACCTTCTTTGGACTTCAGAGGGAAAAATTGGCGAAAAAAAAAAGTGAAGATACCAGCAATGTCAACCTCCGTGATTTGGCGGGGGGGGGGGGGGGGGGGGGGTGATACAAATTGGTGCCCGAGCTTCAATGGTTGACTCAAGGGGGCGTGTATGGCACGGGCGTAAAAACATGACCCTACCCCTACCTATGCTGGGCGCTCACGCTGTGACCGTAGACGGTCGACAGCACCGAAGTTCTCATTTACTTCTGTCTCTTATCTCGGGGTGCCAAAGGGGTTACTACTGTACGTACAATGCATCGATCCATCCCTCGGTCGGTCGGTCGGTCGGTGGGTCGGTCGATCGCTCGGTCAGACAAGCGCACCTGAAAATTGAAAATCAACATAAACGGCGGGCCGCCGCTCGAGGCGGACGTGAGCTCCCCAACCTTCGTCCCGCAGCGGCCCTTCACCGCGATGTGATCCACGCGCTCTCCTCCGCCGGTCCCCGCCCCCACCCCCGCCCCCGCCCCCGCGCCAGCCTCCGCCTCCCCCTTCGCCGGCGTAAACCCCGGCCGACGGACGGCGAAAAGCTCGGCGTAGATGAGCGGGCACACTGCCGGCTCGGCCAGAACCTGATGACGGTATGACAGGACGTTGGGTCGAGTGAGAGTGACGACATGGTAAGGAAGACAAATAAAAAATAGGGGAGGGGTCGGCTTTGTATGAAAAAATCGACCAAGGGACGCTTTTCGTTTCCTGCTTTTAATTTCCGTGGAAGTTTCCGCCCGATGTGTTGTTGCTCGTTACTGCTGTCTTTAGTTTGTTGTTTTGCCAAAACTGGTTCTTGTTGCCCAAAACTCACAAAGAACGCTGAGGTAGGGGAGCCCACAGCTCGTAAGCTCTTACAGGTATACAAAATGTTAAAACATGACCAGTTCCGTCGCGTGGACAACCAACTTGAACCAAGCCGGCCGGACACAACCCCGAGCAACGCCCGACGGAGACACAACGGAGCAACCCCTGGACACACCCGAGCAACTCGGGCAAGACAAATCGGAGCAGCTCGATATACATCAGCGAGAGCAGGCAAGCGGCTGGAGACAACTCGTGACGAGTCAACCCCCCCCCCCCCCCCCCCCAACGTCTGCCTGGTCGGTACGAGTTCCGTCCCGTCATTGTAGGTATGCGAGGGTCTAGGGCCATACGACTACGGCCATGCACGACATGAGTACCCCCCCCCATACGACTACGGCCATGCATGAGATCGAGCACATCTCTCCTATCGAGCACACACACCCCCCCCCCCCCCCCCCCCCTCCCCTCCCCCGCGCACTCGACGACCACACGAGTGCGTGCTTACATCACACCAACACAACACCACACCTTGACACCGCCGTCAGCCCCAAGAGACGCGCCCTTAGCCATGAAGCGATGCCCCTCGCCTCCGTCCCCGACGCCGTGCACCAGCTGAGCCACCGCCTTGCAGGGGGCGCCCGGGCCGGCAACGGCAACATCCTCAACGGCACCGTTTTCGATGGCGGAATTATCAGCGGCCGCATCGACCACAACCACGGGGGGCGACGTCGACCCTCCCGGGCTGCTTCCGACTCCGCTTGCCTGCCTCCTGCGCGCATCCGCCGACCGCGCGCTCGCGCCACCCCCCCCCCGCACTCCCACCGCCGGCAGCATGCTCTCCGCCTCCGCCACTTCCGCCACCACCACCACCACCACCACCACCTCCGCCGCCATCACCACCACCACCTCCACTACCGCCGCTCCCTTCGGTATATCCACTACCACCGCCGCCGCCGCTGCTGCTAATCCTGTCCCCGTCCCCCTGCTGCCGTCGCGGCTCTCTCTCGGCGGAAGACGGCGCGGAGGAGGCGGCAGCGACGGCGGTGTCGCCGCCGCCGCCGCCGTGCCTGCTACTGCCGCTATGGTTCCCGTTGCCCGCGCCCCCGCTTCCGCCCCCGCCCACACTCTTGTTGGCCGCGCGCTTCCACAGGTAGCTGCGTCGGCGGGGGGATATCGCCGCCTCGTCACCCGCGCCGCCCAGACCGAGGCCTCCGCCTCCGCTCCCCCCATTGCCGCAGTTACTGCCTCCTCCGTCATCCGAGCCGACGAGGTCGTGACCGCTGCCGCCGTATGAGCCGTAGGCGCCGGAAGGGGCGTCTACCACGAACCCGGAACCTATCTCCGTCAAGTCGGCCACCATGTTGCGTCGGTTGGTCGAGCGCTTGTACGGGTTGTACTTGGACAGCTTGGGCACTCCCTGATCGGTTTTTGGTTCGATTCGTTTTTGGTCAGCTGGCTACGGCGTAGCTCGAAGCATTTTTTTGGTGCGAGTGTTGGGCAGGTAGTTTGTATCGTATCTGTTGCGGAGGGAGATACACGTTGTACGAGTATGATACGGTCGACAGGACGACATACACAAAACAAAAAAAAAACAAAAACAAAAACAAACAACAAAAAAAAAACAACAGACTACTGCCGGTTTTTTTTTTCTTCTTTTTTTTTTCCGATGCTTGCAATGATTGGTGGCCCGGTTTTCACGCTATTAATAGTCTACAGAGGCTCACATGAACACAACAGTCCGTCACTACGTGGTAGAGATTGGCAACTACCTGGTGCTACCGATTAGCTACTGCCAAAACCGGCTACCGACCAACGACTTCTGAATTATCGCAATCTTGTCTACCGACTACCGATAAATGAGCGCCGATCAGACTACCGATGACAAAAAAGAAAAAAGAAAAAAACGACCATCATTTACCGACTACCGGGTATCCAAGAACTAAAACCGGCCACGTACCGACTACCTAGATACCAGGAACCAATTACCGAATTACTGACCGACCGACCTACTGACTACCGACTGCCGATTGCTGCAAGTATTACAAATGGTCGATAGCGGCACCTTGGGGAGTGGAATGTGGCGCTGTATCGTCTTGGAGTTGGGTATCGACATAGGCACGTGTCGGGCTATTCGGCGCGTCCCTGTCATGACGGCATTCTTCATGTAATGCATGCCCTTTCGTCCTACGACAGATAGGGAGGCGTGTGTGTGTGTGTGTGGGGGGGGGGGGGGGGGGGGGGGGGAGCAGGGGGGGGCAGTGGGGGGAGGGATGGAGGGCGTAGGAGGAGGGAGTGCAACAAACAGAGGAAGGGGGAGGGAGGGAGGAAGGGAGGGAGGGAGGAAGGGAGGGAGGGAGGGAGGGAGGGAGGGAGGGAGGGGGGGGTGTACGTAGAGAGGGAGCGAAGGAGGAGAGACGGGGGGGGGCGGGGTGAGAGAGGGGACAAGAGTGGCGGCGGCATCGATCGGTTACGCGGTCTCTCCTGTTCAGCTCGCTCTCTCATTATTTTCTTTGTCCCCGCTCTGAGTGTCGATCAGTCAGCGCCAGCTCATCTCGTTTCGCGTTCAGATATTGCGCGCGACAGAGCGCACCTAGGGACCCCAGTCAGGTACCAGATACTACCAAGACAGCATTTTGACGACCCGGCGAAAAAAAACGACGAAAAACGAACACGAGCACGAAGCCAAAAGCGAAAATGAAAAGCGGAAACGAAAATGAGGGTGAAATACAAAAAAACGGCGGGGAAAAAAAAAACGAAAAGCCAACAGCAAACCAAGCACCAAAACGAACACGAACAACAACAACAAACGAAAAAACGAAATGTGGCACGAAAAAATGGCGCCCATTTACTCTCGAGAAATGTCACCCCCGAGAAAAGTCGCCCTCGCGTCTTCTTTGATATTGCGGGGGAATATAAGTAATCAGAACAAAATATTGTGTGATGGATGGTTTTGGCGTCCACCGTGGGTTCTGATTACTATGCCCCCCGGGTGATAGTACTATTGCGGGATAAATAGAGAAATCAAAACCAAATATGGCGTTATTACATTGGGGGATACATGGTTTTTGCGTGCATCGTGGGTTCTGATCAGTATGCCCCCCCCCCCCCCGTGAGAGTACTATTGCGGGGGAATAGAGTAATCAGAACCAAATACAAGGTTCCCCTCCGGGACGCGCCTAGGGGAGTGGCGCAAGAACGAATTGAAAACGATACAGCACGTGATATTCGTATCATACGCTTATGATACAATATTACGACGTTATGAAATATCTGCATGTTTCTGCTGTACATATACCTGGTACATCAGAAGACTCCTTTAGACTCCACCTGCTTTTTGGGGGGGGGGGGGACAAAACATACATGGAAACTCGTAGTGTGGAACTGTTACTTTTGACTGAAGCGCATTTATAGATTTTTTTCAATGATTCCGCCAAAAAAAAAATAGTGTATCATATTTGTCAGTGTGCTAATTAATGCCTGTCTTTGGTTGTCGCGCTTTTACGGCGAAGAAGGCCTCTCCCGCAATCGAGGACAGCCGATAAGAAAAAAAAAAAAAAATGAAAGCACTCCACGCGTGACACGCGGCACACACCGCACACACACGCGTGACACAAGCAACACGTCAGTACAGCAGTAGTGGAAAATATTTACAGAAATAGAAAAGGATGCACCGAAGAAGGGGCTGGGGCTCTCGACCACCCTCGGCCACCCACGACAGTCGCACTGCAGCAGCAGCAGCAGCAGCAGCAGCAGCAGCAGCAGCAGCAGCAGCAGCAGCAGCGTTGTTGTACCTGTGGCAGCATGCATGTATCACACAACAGCAGAGGCCCCCAGCTCTACAGATCGCAGGGTCCGATGAAAAAGTAGCTATTAAATAGGCAGCCACAGCAATACAGCGCGGACAAACTACCGCACACGCGTGATGTTGCTTGCTGCTCTGCTGGCGGACGGCAGGCGTGTACGTACAGCGTTGTAGCACGAGCCCTGCACTGCTGTCTGCTCATGTGCTCATGTGCTCTTTGTTGTCTGTGGTGTCTGGGTACGTACGTGATACAAAAAAAAAAAAAAAAAACACAGTTGAAAAAAAAAATAGTACAAAAAAAAATAGACATGAACTCGCGTCTTTTTCAAGTCCAAAATCGGGATTCGTGACCATTTTACAAAATATATCAACAAAGATCCATATGACCTGGTACCTGGCGTTACTTTTCCCGGCGCGCACGACGACACACAGCAGCACAGCAGCACAGCAGTACAGCAGAAGAGAGAGGTGGTGATGACCGACAACAGACCGCAGCCTCCGATAAAGCAACTATACATGCACAGCATAGCAGTACACCACGGACCTGCGACACGCGCGTGGTGTGCCCCGCTGCTGCTTGTGCCGCTAGGCGGGGTTGAAACGTTGTTCATGTTTCCTTGCATGTTGTCTGATGTCTAGATTTCTTGGGTGTGCCTCGGCCAAGGGAACAAAACGTCGGAAATATAAGGATAGTTGAGGTACTCATACTTCATCCAAAAGGTCCTTACATTTCCGTCCACAGCGTGCGCGGATCTGTCTCACATAAGAGCAGCAGCCAAGAGAGGTAGATGGTGGATTACGGACCGCGGGCTCGGATAAACACAACCAGCCACAGCTGTACAGCGCATATGGGCGTGTCGCACACGCACGGCGTATGGGGGGCAGCGTTGTAATATTGCATATTGTCCGCTGTCTACCTGGTGTATGTCTGGGCTGTGTGTTCACAGCTCATGAGAGCCCAGGGCAAAAAACAGACAACATTACACCGGTACGTACGTACAAAATAAGGCCTCTCGTGCTGAAACCAGGGAAATCGTCTTATCCACTCCCGCCGGAAAAAAAAGTTTGAGGGCTTGTCACGCGCCCCAGAGTGCACGGATCGCGCCCGGACCTCGACACCAATGTGTCCCCCCGGCTTACCGTGTTGACCAGTCAGCGTTTCGCCAAAAAGTGCTCGTACGAAGAGATGTGTTGGAAAATGTACGAAAATTTCACAAACATAACTATCACGATTACGATGGTATGTAAGCGTAGGGGATACATACTTTTCGGATCCATCGTTGGTGCTGATTGCTATACGCCCCCGCCAAACGTTGCGGGGGAACCTACAGTAGTAATATTACTATTGCGGGGGAATGGAGTAATCAGAACCAAATATCATGTGTGAACATAGGGGAGTCATGGTGTTTTCGGGTTCATCGTGGTTTCTGATTACTATGCCCCCTCTCGTGATAGGGTCCCGCTCGACGCTCAACGCTGAACATCAACAACACGCCTTTTCAACCGTCACCGAGGAGGGAAACGTTCCGCGAAACGCTTCGCTACCCTTCGCTACCCTTCGCTACGTGCAGCGACACGCTCGAAGGTGGACGGCGGCCGGCACCAGTATCAGCAGCAGCAACATCGATAGCAAAAGACAACAACACGAATCAGGCGTCCACACGTAGGCGGTGGATGATCGGATCGATCAGGTATCAGGTACCCTTTAATATCTTGGGAGACACCGATCTGTGCACGAGCATACAACAACGAAAATAAACAAAAATACAAATTCACGTACAAAAAATAAACAAACACACCCTCACCAGAGTTCCCCTGAGACATCCCGAGCGGCGACGGGGGGGAACCCGGCATCCCCACGTCCAGCCCCTTCTGAGCCCATCCGTTCCCATCCCCCACGGCCGCCGCCGCCACCGCCATCGCAACAGGCAACTCCCCTCCCGCCACCACCCCGCTTTCCTCGTCATCGCTGCCCCTCGGGCTCTCCACACCGCCACTACCACCACCACCACCGCCGAAGGCATTACGATCAGGGCTACCCCCTCCCGCCGCCGCCTTTAGCGCCCCCCCCCCTCCCCCTTTTGCTGATGATCCTATCCCGCCTATTCGCCGAGAGCGTATGGGGGCACCGTCACCCCAGGTGGCAGTGCCGGCGCCGGAGGCGTAGAGGGAGTCGGTGGTCGAGGAAAGGTTCGGAGCGGAGAGGTTTCCCTGGAGGCGTGGGGGCGCTTCGCTTCCGGGGAGCGCGGTATTGGCGCCGACTAATTTGAGGAGGGGACGAGACGGCCGCGGGGAGGGTGGGTAGGGGAAGAAGGGCGGGAGGGAGGGGGTGGGTAGGGGAGGAAGGGAGGGAAGGAGGGAGGGAGGGAGGGTAGGGTAGGGAGGGGGGGAGGGGAGCGAGGGTAGGGGAGGGAGGGAGCGAGAGAAAACGGGAGGGAGAGAGGGAGGGAGGGAGGGAGGGGGGGGGGTGTACTCGATAGGAGAGATGTACTCGATCTCATGCTGTATGATCGTAGTCGTATGACCATAGACCCTCGCATCCCTGCAATGCCGGGACGGAGCATGTCGGGTTTTCACCGACCAGGCAGACATTGCTTGCACCAAGCGCGAAGCGCCGTGGGGTGTTTGGTGAGTCGCATGAAGGGTGAGTTGCATCCTACCAAGAACCGCTTGTGAGGCGGACTTCCTTGCATATGGATGACAGCTTCAATGAGTCAGTTTGATTCCGGTGTAGCCACTTCCAGAGACAGCGATGGGAGTACTATGTAACTGCCTCATGGGTGCCTTACCTTGAACACTACGTGATACGATCAATTCCCTTGTGCAGAGTAAAGGTTCTTTACCTCGCACAAATGATCTAACTCGACGACCACCTGTGAGCGACCGCCAACAAAAAAAAAAAAAAAAAAAACGGTACCCTGGATGTCTAGCTCACGTAGTGAGCGGCATGTTTTACAGTGTCGTTGCCAACCGACGCCAACGCAACCCATATATAATATATACAAGGTTCCCCTCCGGGAGGTGCCGCATGAACAGGGGAGTGGCGCAAGAGCGAAATAATATTCGTATGCAACCCTGCACACTTGTGTAGAAGTAGTACCTGCATTCACCCATCATTTTAACCTGAAGAACACACAACATATTTTTAACGACAGACTATTATACTGTTCACGGAATTATAGTGTGAGATCATTACTACAATAATATCAAATAGGGTAGCGGCAAGTGGATATATTGATCCAGCCGATTCGCGGCGATTAATTCGTAAGTACAAAAGTTGCGCGAGGTCGAGGTTGCGCCATAATACTTTGTGACCGGTTGAGTAAGGTACAGCACATACATGCTGGTACAATATATATATATATATATGTTCCCCCAAAAATAAATGTTTCTTGGTGCTCAGGGTGACATCAAGGTTTCACAGATAAATGCTCGAGAACAAATCGTAGTCCGAGAGAGCACTGAGAGTATTGGAGTACTGGCGGCAAAAATATTGCCAGCACTGAGAAGGCCCAAATACTGAGAGTAATGAGAGTGTGAGCAGTACCGAACCCCGAGAATACAGGAAAGTATGTACCCGCAGTAGTATCGAAACACGAAATACTTGGAGTAAAGGCAGAATGCGCAGTACAGAACCTCGAGATACTGAGAGTATTTTTTTTATTTCGCAGTACATGCATGATATATATTCGTCGCAAATGCGTATATCGAAATACTGCCAGACTGCTTTAAGTAATGAGTACTCAAATCGTCTCCAGCGAAAGTGGTTTGCCCCAACTCCCACTCGTGTGGGACTATCCGGGTGTGTTTGGTGCCGAACGCTGGGCTTGAGAATTGTCGTTCGCGGTGCACAGACGGTTGAAGTATACATCATACTCGAAGTATACTGGGCATATTGAGGGTATGAATATTCACTACTGCGAGTAGTACCGAGTCTCGCAGAAGAAGCAGCAGTACGAACACTACCAAAGGACGAAATACTGCTATTAATACTACTGCTAGACTAGAATACGTGCAGTACCCGCGGTACAGAACCCCGAGACACTTGAAGCACAACAGGGGGTATCCACGCCAGCAGCAGTAGCGAACCCCGTATTAGTGCGAGCCCGAAAGTATACGAAGTAGTATCGACAGAACCTGACAATACTGCGAGTACTCGCAGTATATATCTCGAGTACAAAACCCCCGAAATACTGCCAGTGTACGAAGTACCTACGATAATAATCAGTATTTTCTCGAGCATACTTTGCTTTACTCCCAACTATTGCGATTGGGAGTAGCTGTGAAATGTTGAGGTGTGAACGCACGCCACACGTAAGCGCGCCCAAGTTCTTGACCTTGGGTAAAGACACACAAGTAACTTGTATATCATATTATTATACGTTCAGAAAAGCAAGGTGGATGAATGTACTGGTACACAAAAAGTCAGAAGTGAAAAATAAACACACACAACTTGTATTATTACAGTATATCATACTATACGCTCAGAAAAGCAAAAGGTGTGTGAACTAATGTATTAATACTGTATTGTAGTCCTGGTACAAAAAAAGTCAAAAGTGAAATATAAAAAAAGCGTGGATGGTGCGAGTCGAACCTCGGAAACGAAAATTTTATCGCGCGCAGTATAAACGTCTACGCTATTAATACAGCAGTGCTCGTACAACTGGCACGTCGTGTTTTTTACGCAATCTAAAACACTTTGCACGATCTCCTACAGCAGTAGAGTGGCTCGTACTGGTACGACTGCATATACAGCAGTACTGCTGTAGAATACCACGCGAGGAACGTACGTGTACTGACCCCCTTCCAGCTGGCTCTAGGATCTATGGGTCAGCAATGTGGGACACACAGCAATGAGATTTTTTTATTTTTAAAGATTTTTCGTGAGGGTATTTCGCAGTACATGCATGATATATATTCCTCGCAAATGCGTATCTCGAAATACTGCCAGACTGCTCAAATCGTCTCCAGCGAAAGTGGTTTGCTCCAACTCCCACTCGTGTGGGACTATCTGGGTGTGTTTGGTGCCGAACGCTGGGCCTGAGAATTGTCGACGCGGTGCACAGACGGTTGAAGTATACATCATACTCGAAGTATACTGGGCATATTGAGGGTATTTCATTACTGCGAGTACTGAGTCTCGCAGAAGAAACAGCAGTACGAACACTACCAACGGACGAAATACTGCTATTAATACTACTGTAGACTACAATACTTGCAGTACCCGCGGTACAGAACCCCGAGACACTTGAAGCACAACAGGGGGTATCCACGCCAGCAGCAGTAGCGAACCCCGTATTAGTGCGAGCCCGAAAGTATACGAAGTAGTGTCGACAGAACCTGACAATACTGCGAGTACTCGCAGTATATATCTCGAGTACAAAACCCCCGAAATACTGCGAGTGTACGAAGTACCTACGATAATAATCAGTATTTTCTCGAGCATACTTTGCTTTACTCCCAACTATTGCGATTGGGAGTAGCTGTGAAATGTTGAGGTGTGAACGCACGCCACACGTAAGCGCGCCCAAACTCTTGACCTTGGGTAAAAACACACAAGTAACTTGTATATCATATTATATACGTTCAGAAAAGCAAGGTGGATGAATGTACTGGTACAAAAAAAGTCACAAGTGGAAAATAAACACACACAATTTGTATTACAGCAGTATATCATACTATACGCTCAGAAAAGCAAAATGTGTGAACGAATGCATGATTATTAATACTGTTGTAGTCCTGGTACAAAAAAAGTCAAAAGTGAAACATAAAAAAAGCGTGGATGGTGCGAGTCGAACCTCGGAAACGAAAATTTTATCGAGCGCAGTACGAGTATAAATGTCTACGCCAGAACAGTGCTCGTACAACTGGCACGTCGTGTTCTTACGCAATCTAAAACACTTTGCACGATATCCTACAGCAGTAGAGCGGCTCGTACAGGTGCGACTGCGGAACGTAGGTGTACTGACCCCCTTTCAGCTGGCTCTAGGATCTATCGGTCAGCAATGTAGGACACACAGCAATGAGAACTACTGCTGCTGTAAGTATGCTTTGTACGAACGCTGCTGTACGAATAATTTGTGGTACAGCAGTACGAACGATTTGTTTTTGTTGTACTCGAGACGACGAATATATCGATCCGGGGAAAATGGGTCACACACTGCGGAAGGTACGTGCATCGGCCAATAATGCCGATGGCAACAACAACGAACTACAGTAGTAGTACTGAGCTTCCAGCGCGGATCTTCCACATGCGCATAGTACCCTGCCTGCTGCTGCTGTTGGCGCACTGTGCTGAGCACAGCTGGAGAAGTGGCCATGTTGGATCACACACAGCAATAGTTACTGCTGTAGTTCGTGGCGTGGTCAAGTGATCGATCGAATAAACCAACTGCTGTGATAGCCGCAGTACGATCATGCCATACGCGCAAGGTGTGCCCACTGCTGTTGCTGCTGGGCAGCAGGGCAGCAGGGTTGTGGTGCTGTAGGAAGCTGGAGGTAAGCGCGCTCTGTGCACTGCTGTGGCTGTTGTTCTCTAGGCGGTGGTCCGTGCTCCGTGCAACACAAAAAATATGTACAGGGATATACCTGGTATACGTCATCCTGGGTATATACGGATCAAAAAGTATATGGCAAACGGTGGAATGCGGACTGTAGGCTCGGACAAACGCAACCAACCACAGCAACACTGCGCATATGGGCGTGTCGCACACGCACGGCGGGTGGGCGGGGGGGCGGCAGCGTTGGGACGTTGGGATCTGTGCATGTTGTCTGTTGTGTACCTGGTACATGTCTGAGCTGTGTGCTCACAGCTCGTGAGAGCCTATATAGGGGAGAAAAACAGACAGCATGACATGTATGTACCGATACGTACGTACAAAGTAAGGCCTCTTTACTGAAACCAGGGAAATCGTCTTATCCACTCCCGCCGGAAAAAAAAACTTTGAGAGCCCGCCACGCGCTTCAGAGTGCACGGATCGCGCCGAGACCTAGACCAATGTGTCCGGCAGGGCTTCCCGTGTCCGTGTACTTAGTGTTTTGCCTAAAAGTGCTCGTGCGAAGAGAAAAGTTGGCAAAAGTACGAAAATTTGACAAATATACGTATACATATAATGGGGAGGGTGGGGAGAGCAGTTCAGCATAATTCACACCACGCACCTCACAGTCCACAAACACATCAAGCATCTCCCCCACACCACCTCATCCCCAACTTATCTCGTTCATAACGCCCCTCCCCCACATGATGGGAAGAACCCAAGGGCGCCCCACCACCCCCCCACCCGAAACCTTCCTCCCCCCCCCCCCCCCCGTCCCAGCTCCCCATTACATAAAAAAAGTTACTATTAATAAACACTTTAGCGGTGAGCTCAGTACTACTGTACTACTCGATACTGTTGCACTCAGCTTCTTGCAAGCTGCGTGATACGAGTACAAATTCTTCCCCCGGCTCACATTCCGGGGAGAAGAAGTCGAGCAGCGCATCGCAGTCTCGGAGGGGCGGATGGGCCAGCGCAACCTGAAGGAAGCGCTGGATGCGGCGCCGCCGCCGCATCAGGTGGGTTGCGTCGAAGCTGCGTCGGTACGAGTGGGGCAAGGGAGGGAGATCCACTAGGGAGGCGGGGGGGGGGGGGGGGGGGGGGGGGGGGGGGGGGCGGGGGGGGGGGGGGGGGGGGAAGGGGGCAGGCGAGGAGACGGGGGGGGGGGGGGGGGGGGGGGGGGGGGGGGGGGGGGGGAGAGGAGAGAGAGAGAGGGAGGGAGGGAGGGAGGGAAAAATAAGTACTATTTTGTGTTCGTTGCGTCAGTTATCAAGGTCAGAAAAACAACCCCTCCCACCCCCCCCCCCCCCCCCCCTCCCTGGCACTGCTCTGAAAACAGATCGAAACTACGGGCAGGCAGGCCGGCAGGAGTGGGGGGCGAAGGGGCTTGCGAAATAACCAGGCATGAACCCTCAGCTTGCTTCAACTTGCCGGAAAAGTCCAACCTTGAGCGAAGCGAAGCGTTGCACACTGCTGTTATTAATAGTACAGGGGTAATAGGTGATAGTGAGGCGCGACCCCAATACCTGCAGTAATCAAATATTTTTATCATGCTAGGTATACGAAGTGAAAGTGTGCACAACGCACCAACACGACGTGGTATAGAGGTAGAGTAGTACAGATGTATCGATCAGTTTTCGTTTGAGATATATGCTCGGACAAAAACAATATCGCCAGCAGTAGCAGCAGCAGCAGCAGAAAAACACACGAGGCCAGGGCCAGCGCCGCTGCACGCAGGGCTAACCGGTCTATCTACGAAAACCCTTGAACACGTGCTCGATTTCGTGTCTCCGACTTCGAAAAGTTACGTAATTCACTCTGTTCTCAGCACGCAATTCAACAAAATCATGTTTTTGGTTGTTGATGAATTTCACATTCCTAATTTCGGCTTAATTTACAAGGAAAAGACGAAAAATCTCCACCTTTCGCCCAAAACACGGCCAGCAGGCTGGGATTACGGGGGGACCATCGCAAAAACAGACAACCCATCCGATACACAAAAATACTACATATCCCAGTATTATTCTTACGAAACATATTTGGGCCCTCATTACTGTCTTCCCCCATTGTAGCAGGTGCCACCACCGGTGTGATGTTCTACAGCAGAGCTCCTCCGTCTCCTCTGAAGCAGGGTGGGCCCTGACACTTATCACCGGCACGGCGTCGCAGGGGAGTGCCCCAAGCGTTGCGGAGGACAACAAGACACATTCTTCTTGTTGTACGAAGGGTTAGTTGGGTATCGCTCGATACAGAACGATGTATTTTACACGAACAAAAACCGTTCCCGTGGACAACAGACACATTCTGCCCAACGACGTACGTACACATTTAGAGTTCGTTCTCGCTCCATAGAATTCTGTACTTCACAGAAAAAAAAATAAAAAAAGCGTCATGGCATACATACTGCTGTGCTATCCGGCCTTTTGGCGAGTTCGCGAAACGCTTTACACTCGCCCGCCCAGCCTTGCCTCTGAAAACACACGTTGCCGCACCTGGCTCGGCGTACTCTGAACGACTCGCAACACATCCAACACGGGGACGGTTCGCTAGGATGTGCCAAAATTTGTTTCCCCACCTTCAAATTTGTGCTTCAAAAAAAAAAATCGTACATATGCAGAGCCCAGCCGGACTGGCATTGGTGCCGTGTGCGGACAAATATGTACGGAAACGTTTTTTAAGCACACGCACACACACACTTACAGGAATGAAATAAAAGCACCCCACGCTCGTATGACCCGCTACGAAAAGGTTACTATTCCCTTAGAAAACCAAGAACGAAAAAAAAGGGCTCGCGATTCGCGTTTGCTCGCCTCGACAAGAAAAAAAACGAACAAAAAGAGTAATTAGGTTCTCATTCTTATCGGAGGGCTTTTTTTTCCACAATTTCCAAAGTTTGAAAATAACTGGAGATTTGTATCACTGTACGGAGGCGTTCTGTCACTATTCGTGAAATTCTCCACAAGCGAAAAAATGTATGTTAAATTTCATATATTTGGGAAAAAAAATCAGGAAAATTTCGAACATAGAAAATTTGCGCGAAAAGAACATGGAAATTATGGGAAAAAAAAAAAACGCTCTCCGATAAGATTGACCCTTAAACGCCCTACCTCCGGCCCCTCGAGCGCAATACGAAAAAAAAATCCGGAAAAAAGAGAAGCACTAACGTGGGACAACACGTAAAGTAATCGGGGAACAACCCGCACTTAATCTTGCAGGTCGTCCTGGTTTACGTATCCGCCTGCAAGCTCGCCGAACGTATCCAGGTATGCGTTGATATGTAGGTCGCTGAAAAAACCGTCCAAGCCGTGGTTCAAGCGTTCAGGTTTAAAGTGGAGCAATACTAGTAGGTGAAGATATGATACGCGGTATGCAACTCAGGTCGCCAAATATATGAAGTGGTGGGAGGAGGGGGGGGGGGGGTATTCATTTATTGCATGCCGTAATTTGACCATTGACTACGCGTCCCTTTCGAGTACCGTTCCTACTCCTGATAGAGACACCTCCAACACTTGGGCGCTCATTACGTCGTTTCCATCTATTACATGAAAATTGTTTGCTAATCTTATCCCTTTCCTGTTTCACCGCCTGTGGCCACCATCTATCTCCTAGGATAGCGATCGTTTTCTCCCTGCTATCTAGTGTACCAAACTCCTCCATGTCACATGCGTATATCTCCCTCATCTCTTCTAACACATCCCGTTCCTCCTTGTACATTTCACATCTCCTACTATGTGACTTCTACTCTCTATTGCTTTGCCACACGGGCACACCTGTGCATCTACTTCCTCCTCCTCCCGGCTACTGGTGTACCTCTTGCTTCTTTCTGGCCGATCCAGGTCCCCTACACGAAAGCGCAGTTTCAGCGTTTTCGCGAAGTCCATTGGGCCGTGCAAACGCGTTCTCATTCCTATGCCTTCGCTTAATCCCCCGTATATCTTCAAGTGTTTCTCCTATTCTACCTTGTTCCTCAGCGCTACCCGTTCCCTTCTTTCTATCCTTTATTCTACTTCTGCCTTGTACCTCCCAAACTTCTCTGCGATCATCTCTTCCTTGGTTTCCTCCTATACCCTTCCATACTTTCACAACTACGCTATCCCACCTTATTCCAGCTCGCCCTTTAGTGGATTTCTCCCATACAGCTCTTATCAGCTACTGGTATCGTTGGCAACCTCTTTTTGAGATGTTCCTTACCCCCTATTGCCAATTAAACTTTCTCATGAAAGTAGTCATTTGATCATTGACCATGCATCCCTTTCGAGACGGAACACCGTTCCTACTCCTAAAATAGACACCTCCAACAATTGGGCACTCATTACGTTTTTTTTTCCGTATATTATACAGAAAGTTTTTGCTAATCTTATATCCCCTTCCTGTCTGGCCGCCTGTGGCCACCATCTATCTCCTAGGATAGCGATCGTTTTCTCCCTGCTATTCAGTGTATCGAACTCCTCCATGTCACATTCGTCTATTTCCCCCATCTCCTATTCTAACACATCCCGTTCCTCCTTGTACGTTTCACATTCTCCTACTATGTGAGTTCTACTCTATTGCTTTGCCACACGGGCACATCCGTGCATCTACTTCCTCCTCCTCCCGGCTACTGGTATACCTCTTTCTTCTTTCTGACAGGTCCAGGTCACCTACACAAAAGCACACTTTCAGCTTTTTCGCAAAGTCCATTGGGCCGTGCAAATACGTTTTCATTCCTATTCCTTCCCTCAGTCCCCCGGTTACATCTCTATTAATAAGTGTATTTCCGATTCCACCTTGTTTCTTAGCGCTAGCCTTCCCCTTCTTTCTATCCTTTCTTCTACTTCTGCCTTGTACCTCACAACGGTGTGTGTGTGGGGGGGGTTATTGAGTTTCTGGTTTCGTGGAGACGAAATACGTATATTTGAAAATAGTTCCACGTGCAAACGCTTCAGCTGTGAGTGTCGATCGGTCGATTGGGAGGTTCAACACCCAGCTTCGCAAGCTGCATGATAAGCCAAAGCCAGCCGTGTTCTATCACGGGGGGGGCATAGTAAAACATAGTGATACATACTGATCAGAACCCCTGATGGACCCAAAAAATCGTGTATCCCCCTATGTTTACCCAACATAATTGGTTCTGATTACTCTATTCTCCCGCAATAGTACTATTGCAGGGAGGGGGGCATAGTAATCAGAACCCACGACGGACGCATAAACCATGCATCCCCCACACAATATTTGGTTATGATTACTCTATTCTCCCGCAATAGTACTATTGCAGGGAGGGGGGCATAGTAATCAGAACCCACGATGGACGCAAAAACCATGCATCCCCCACACAATATTTGGTTCTGATTACTTTATTCCCCCGCAAAAGTACTATCACGGGGGGGAACAGAGGATCAGAACCCACGATGGACACAAATACCATGCATCCCCTTGTTTACAATCCACATTTGGTTCTGATTACTCTATTCCCCCCGCAATAGAACTATCACAGGGGGAGCATAGTAATCAGAACCCACGATGGACACAAAAATCATGCATCTCCCTATGTTCACAATCCACATTGGGTTCTGATTACTCTGTTCCCCCGCAAAAGTATTATCACAGGGGGGAGCATAGTAATCAGAACCCACGATGGACGCAAAAAACATGCATCCCCCTATGTTCACAATCCATATTTGGTTCTGATTACTCTATTCCCCCGCAAAAGTACTATCACAGGGGGGAGCAGAGGATCAGAATCCACGATGGACACAAAAACCATGCATCCCCCTGTTCACAATCCACATTGGGTTCTGATTAATCTATTCCCCCGCAAAAGTACCATCACAGGGGAGCATAGCAATCAGAACCCACGATGGACGCAAAAACCATGCATCCCCCTATGTTCACAATCCACATTGGGTTCTGATTACTCTGTTCCCCCGCAAAAGTACGATCACAGGGGGAGCATAGTAATCAGAACCCACGATGGACGCAAAAACCATGCATCCCCCTATGTTCACAGTCCACATTTGGTTCTGATTACTCTATTCCCCCGCAATAGTACTATCACAGGGGGGAGCATAGTAATCAGAACCCACGATGGACACAAAAACCATGCATCCCTCTATGTTCACAATCCACATTAGGTTTTGATTACTCTATTCCCCCGCAACAGTACCATCACAGGGGGGAGCATAGTAATCAGAACCCACGATGGACGCAAAAAACATGCATCCCCCCATGTTCACAATCCATATTGGTTCTGATTACTCTATTCCCCCGCAAAAGTAGTATCACAGGGGGGAGCATAGCAATCAGAACCCACGATGGACGCAAAACCCATGCATCCCCCTATGTTCACAATCCACATTTGGTTCTGATTACTCTATTCTCCCGCAATAGTACTAATACGGGGGGGAGCACAGTAATCAGAACCCACCATTGACGCAAAAACCATGTACCCCCACGATTACACATGACATTTGGTGCCTACGTATTGCTTTATTCCCCAGAAATATGTATGTTACACCAAACGTGTTGTAACTTAATTGAATGGGGCGGGGTAGGGACGGTTTTCCCCCTCTCACCGTCTGCCATGGGAACCTTGCTCAAGGCCGTCTTCAGCTTAATGATGTCGGCCATCCTTCTCCACACCTGCAAGCAGGTGTCGAGGAGTGTCGATATTAAGTCACAAGAAAACAGCCAGAACGGGTCATGTGCTGATTATGTTGAAAACGGGAAAGACAATGGGAGTGAGTGTGAGCGTGAGAGTGAGAATGAGAAAGAGAAAAAGAATGAGAATGAAAATGAGCATGAGAATAAAGATGAGAACGAGAATGAGCATGAGAATGAGAATGAGAAGGAGAATGAGTGAGAGTGAGAAGGAGGATGAGGACGAGAAGGATAATGGCAATGAGAATGAAATGAAAGTGATGACGAGAAGAAAACACCGAAAAAAGACGAAAGAGAGCAGCGGCAAGGTCACCAAGAAAAACATGAGAATGTCAGAACCAAAACGGTCTGAAGCAGGAGATGAAACGCACACAATGCATGTGGACTCCAAGATAGACCCCAAGACAAGAGAACAAACAAGGCAAGACAATACAAGACAGCGGCATAGACAGGCACAGATATATAGAGACATACCAGGCATGAATATCGAGATAGAGATAGGAGCACAAAATCAAGATGAGAGAGAGATGGGGAAAAAAACAAAGGTATACAAGGGGGGCTTCGCCGGGTCGGGCTGACGACCGCCTTGGCTCCGCGCACGACCGTCATGACCGAGGACGAAGGTAAATCGAGGGCGTAAATACGACGGTACTGCTTATAGGGGTACAAACAAAAAAATAAGGTTAGTGATGAGACAGACTGAAAGTGCTGGAATCAGATTCAAGGTACCAGCAACCAACCAAACCAAATGTTGCCATCAGGCACACATTTTGCCACCTGGCACGACGCGTAAATCCATCTTCTTTTTTTTTTCACCGACACAAAAGTTGGGCACGGAGTACGCGAAAAGCCGACTTGAAAAAAAGCTTCGGCGAAGACGTAAATTATTTACCGTCACGTATCGCTCTCATCTTCCATCCCGTTGTTTTGCCGCCTCCCCCTCTTGGGCCTGCTTCAAGGCGCCGTTGTTACCTACTGGACTTCTACTTTTTCGCACAGCGACAGCAACAGCACGATTAATACTATTAAATGGAGAACTTGTGCGTTAGTATACCTACAGCCGTCCCACTCAACACATGATACGACGTGATAATATAGCATTGCTGTCAACAAACAGCAGCACAGCCAAAAAAGACGGGGGGGAACAAATACCACTCTGACCCCAAGTATAAGGACCTTTCGTATGAAATAATTGT
Source organism: Macrocystis pyrifera (assembly GCA_031763025.1). Classification (NCBI taxonomy): domain Eukaryota; class Phaeophyceae; order Laminariales; family Laminariaceae; genus Macrocystis; species Macrocystis pyrifera. The sequence goes on from JASSKH010000001.1 coordinate 1,775,801, forward strand.
ATGCTAGAGGTCCCTATATTTCGGGTCAGAGTCGTATAAAATAAAGCACCCTGCCCCCCCCCCCCAAAAAAAAAAACGAGTTCTCCAGGATTTGAACCTCGGACTTGTCCAGCTCAAGGTAACAAGCTGTGCGTTGAACCACCCGACATCATGCATACTTTGGCCTAGACTACTGCGTGTTTCTTTATGTACGAGTAGACATTTGACATCGGAACAAACCTACTTTATGAAAAAAAAGCGAAAATAGCACTTCCCCCCGGGACACGATGCGAGAACGGCCGAGGCCGCCCTCGGCAGAGACGAGAGGGGCGAGCAAGGCGAGGCGCGAACAGGAAATAGCGCACCGATTGGTGAACCTCATTGCCGGCTAGATCGGAAAAAAAAAAAGTCTAAATCAGGTGTAAAAGAGACCTTTCGATTGTTCACAGTCGACCTCAACAGAACTGCACATGTGTGAAATAATAGAGCCAAAATAGATAAAAGAGGTCGAAACGACGGTGTGTGTGTATTTGTCTTCACACTAAATCGTTTTTTTCACCCAGCTTCATCAATCAGTACACCCACTGTCGGTCCTGATTCCTTATCCTAGAGATATACTAATTATGTGGTCACAGACTGAGACAGAAAAACCAAAACGAAAAAACCCTCTGTAAATTTCTTGAGTCAAGCATGTTGAATGCCAGCGCACCGAGTACGAGAACACAACACCAGGAAGGCCAAAAAAAAAAAGACTAAAAAAATAAAACAAATCTGAACTTAATTATTAAATGAAACAGAATTAAAAATGATGCAAGGCGATCAGAAACGCTGCTACAACAAAATTATACGTACGAGGTACTCAAGAAGGACAGACAGTGTCAAGACTTAAAAATAAAAGCAAGAGGGAGAAAAAACCGACACAGGATGGGCACAAGATTTGACGCAAGGACCAACACGGAGACAGCCCCAAGACATGTGGACAAAACAAGACGAAGAGGATCGCGCGCGTACCTCCCACCGCGGCCCCGTGCTCGGCACAACGGTGATACGGTAGCAAGCGTATTTGCTGTCCACGACGCGGATGTCGCCAAAAGCTAGCTTTACTCCTTTCAAACGAATGCGTACCTGACGAGGGAGAGGGGAGGGGATGGGAGGGGAGAGGGGGGGGGGGTACTCACTATCATGCATGGCCGTAGTCTCATGGCCATAGACCCTCCTCGCGTCCCTACGATGCCGGGACGGAGCACATCGGTTTTCACCGACCAGGTCGACGTTGCTTGCATCAAGCGCGAAGCGCCGTGAGGTTTGGGCGAGTTGCATGAAGGGTGAGCTGAATCCTACCAAGAACCGCTTATGTGGCGGATTTTCGTGCATACGGCTGAGAGCATCAATTGATTGCTTTATTTTCTAGTGCGGCCACTCCCCGAGACAGCTATGGTTTTACTATGAAAATTCCTCGTAGGTGCCCTCCCATATACACACTACGTGACACGACGATCCCCCTTGTGAGGAGTTAAGTTTCTTCCCGCACAAAAACGATCTGACTCGACCGCCAGCCGTGGCGACCGCCGAAAAAAAAAAAAAGTTACCCTAGTTGTCTAGCTCACGCTGCGAGAGGCGTGTTTTATGGCGTCGTCGCCAACCGACGCCAACCAAACCTATATATACGAGGTATATAATATAGGGGAGGGGGGGGGGGGGGGGGGGGGGGGGGGGGGGGGGGGCAAGATAATCAGTTCAGCTCAATTCAGTTGATGGAAGGGAACGTGAAGGAACGAGATAGAAGGAAAGGGGACAAGAGGGGGGAGGGTGGGGGCAAGCCAGTTCAAGTTCACTATACGCCTATGCGCGTACTACATCGCCGCGCCAGTCGTCGCGAAAGACCACGCCATCCACAAAACAAGCGGACGTCGCCTTCTTTTTTGAAAAGAAAGAAAACAGTTTTAAAAAAAAAAAAAAACGAGCCCTGCATCACGTGTCCCGCGCGAAGGCCAGTCTTGGGGACGCATCCACAAGGAAGGATGTTTGTTCAGCGAAGAAGCGGCGTAAACCGGATTTTCTCCAACGTTCACGCTTCGCGCTAATATCAAAACAAGAACACCACTACCACCGTCATCACCACCAACCACCACCACCACCATCACCCCCACCCCCAACAACAACAACACGAACAACGACACACAAGCATTTTCACCATTTTTTCTTCCGTCTGCTGCCTGACAATCACGCCGCGCTTGGGTGTCTGGGACCGTGGTGCCACTCCCGCCTTTGCGCTTTCCTCCGTAAGGCCTCCCTCGTTCAACAAAACCTCTCGCAACCTTTCCGGGGCGACCCCCATCCCCAGCCTCTCAAACGCCGCCAGCAAGAGTTCAACAGCCCTGTCAGAATCAGAATCGAAATCAGCAGCAATGTCGAATGTCAGTGTCCCGCGCCAATGTCGACACCAACGTGAGAATCAGCACTCTGTATCCACGTATTCATCAGAATCGCCACCAAAATCAGCATCAACGTCAGTATCAACATCAATACCCACATCAACATCAACAACATGGTTTGTTACCTGGTACCTACTGCCAACATCGACATCAGTACCAACATCATTGCCAGTATCAATGTCCACATCCGTAAAAACATCCACCTATACTATACAACAACAAACTTAGATAACTACTGCTGTCAATTGCGATGTCAAGATCATCATCAATGCCAACATCATCATCGATTCCGAGATCGATCAGCGGGGTGCATACCAACGGTCCTTCGTTCGCGAACGGCTCGCAAAATCCATACAGGTACCTACGAGACTCTCTCGGAAAAAAAATGCGGTTCTTGAAGGTGAGGTAACAACCCCTGTAGACCGAAACGCCGCCATGCATGTCTTGGAAGCCTGCCCTTCTGACAATTTATCACGATTTTCGTGGTGTGTATGCTCCTTCCCTGCAACGGGGGCCCAAAGCTAACAGGACCCATTATATACACAAAAACCTATACACATATCAGTATTTTTACGAAGCATACCCAGTCCTGAGCACTATGTCCTCCCGCAAATAGTTTTGGAGAAAAACGGCACGGAAATCAACCCCGGGGGGTGTGTTATCTTACCAACCGTGTGATATATTTACTTACGCAGCACCGCTGTAGTATTAACAGCATTCGAGGCAAACTACTATTACGGGGGACCATAGTAAATAGGACCTACGGTAAACACAAAAACCTATGTATTTGCCTGTTTTTACGAACAATATTTGGTCCTACTTACCATGGTCCCCCGTAATATTTTCTATGTGAAGATATCACGGGGGACCATAGTAAACAGGACCAAATATTGTTATTACGGGGGACCATAGTAAATAGGACCACATATTGCTAGTAAAAAAGGGATACTTGTATATATATATATATATATAGGTTTTGGTGTCTATCGTAGGTCCTATTTACTATGGCCCCCCGTAATAGCCCACCCGGGAGACCGGTTCAATCCGAGCAATAGGCGTCAAACCTCAGGTACGTATGATATATATTACCGGAGACCATAGTAAACAGGACCAGATTTCGTTAGTAAAAATAGGGTAATATATACCAGTGTTTGTATGTACCGTAGGTCCTGTTTACTAGGGTCCCCCGTAATAGCATGTGCACGCGCAGCGAGGATATTTTTGGGGAGCGGAGGCTCTTGTGAAAGTAACATTTTCCTACGAACGACCAACTAGTTCTTAGACCCATGCCAGTGGGAAAACGAAGCATCAATAAAAAGTTTGAATTTAAAAAAATACTCGCCAAAAAAAAAAATAGAACACGCTTCCTATGGGCACACGTTTAGAAAGAAAAAAAAGTTCCCAACTTTTGGAAAAGCCCGAAAAAGGCAAATCTGGGGTCGATGTTGGGCCAACATCCGCTTGAGAAAAACTCAGGCCGATCTTTGGTTCGAAGCGGCGAGATTCCGAGTCCTCGACAGACATCGATCGACAAAATCAACGACTACGTCATGAATTCTGAACGGAGTGCGCCCGTTAGGGGCTCCGACCCACCCTAGGGTCACCGTGCTCACACAATGGCCAGTGACGTGTGGCGGGCGCTGGCCAGGCGTACGATAAAAAAACAATTAGCCGCTGGTGTGCACAAAACAGAAGACAAAATTTTCTCGATCCGTCTCGAATGGCAAACAACAGTTGTTGCTCAGGTTTGGGAGGATACCGTAGGACGCCGCCGGCAGGCTCTCGCTTCCTAGAGCATGGATCCACCTTCTATCTGCGAGGCCGTCATCTATACTCGTTGGCCTTGCCCGGCACCAAGCGGGTTGGCCGTGAGCTGAGTCTATATCGAGATCGAGCGCCTATCGTCGCATGAGTTGATTTTTATCAGCGTGTCGACAATTTGCAACGAGAAAAAAACAAATTGCGCCGCCTGCCGCCGTTAGAAAAAAAAAAACAAGGAAAAATTAAACATTTTTTTTTCCTTTTTTCCCACAGCGGCGGTACGAGGATATTGGCGGCTGTTTTTTTAAAGCAATAGTTTTGGAAGGAAACTTTTGGACTTCGCGTTTCCATTGGCATAGGTCTTTACAACGTGACAAAAACTCTCACCGAAGAGCAGTATTTCGAGGTTCAGTACTGGGGACACTTCCGGGCGCGCAGTATTTCAGGGTTCGACACACCTGCACTCCACGTACTTCAGGGTTCGATACTGCGGGGTACTGCAGGTACCGGCAGTATTTCGCCCGTTCGTTGGTACTGCGATCACTGCGAGTACTCGCGGTACCAAAATACTCTCAATATTCGCAGTACACTCGGAGTGTTTTGCATACGTCGACCATCTGTGGACCGTTTCGATATTTCCACCTCTTTTTTTTTTTTTGGGAGAAAACAACCATAGGCCCACATACAGATGGTCGGTCTTACGGGTGGGAGTTGGAAAACTGGAGTACTTAAAGAGCACTGGCGGTATTTCGGGAGTATATACTGCTTGTACTCTACGGTCGTACTCACACGTGGCCAGTCGGCTTCCTCCAGGGAAAATTTGACCCTCCAGAGGGCGAGGCCACCCTCCAGAGGGTGTTTGATGCTTGGGAGGGTCAGGGGTTCCGCCCTCTAGAGGGAAGTTATTTTCCTTGGCACCCTGTACAGGCTTGGCCTGTGCGCTAGCCTCTAGAGTGTGCTGTCTATATACCGCTGGAGGGCCGTGCTGCACTCTAGTTCCGGAGGAAGGAAATGGCCGTTTCAACCCTCTACAGGGGTTTCTATTGAAAACTCTGGAGGGATGTCGGCATCTCACCCTACAGAGCGCGTTGGCGATGTCTAGGGTACGAGGTTTCGCCCTCTAGAGGGAGCTCTTTTCTGACGCGACCTCTGGAAGTCACTACTCATTTCTAGCCTCTCGAGTGGTTGCGTGCCGTTCGCTCTGGAGCGCCGTGGGAAATAGTTGTTCCGGTGGAGGTCTATGAGAATGGGCAGCCTCTGGAGGCATTGGCATTGCACCCGCTGAAGGTGGATCGATATGCTACCCACCAGAGACATTGAGACTACGCGCGCTTGGGGGGAATCGGCATGTCGCCCTCCAGAGGCATTGAGACGGCAGCGACTCCATCAGTCGCCCTCCACAGGTTGGCTGCACCTGCTCTCTCTGAGTGGTCCGTTGCTTGCTCTAGCCTTTCTTTGGACGGAAATTATTCAGATCATCCCCCAGCGGCTTGCTTGACGAGCCCTTCGGCGCTAGCGAAGTGAGCATCACACGCCATGGGGGGGCCGTGGCATATACAGCAGTAACGCGACAGCAGTTAAGAATCTCCTGTTCTGGCCAAAGGCTCGCGGCTAATTGTGATGCCAACGTTGAGCATAGATAGGGCTACATATAAAGAGAATTTAGAATGGCGTTTCTCGCTTAGCACAAACGCTTGGCTGCAATTTCTTCCATCTCGAAATATTTCAGCCTGAAATTCTTGGCACATGTCGAGTGTTATACGCAAGCTGCACATCCACACTTACAGCTGCACAGCGGCAGCCTGGATCCAGCCGAAGAAGGGCGCGGCCCGCGGCGGTAGTTTTTATTTTTTTTTATTTTATGTTTTTCAACCCCTATGAAAACAAGCTTCATAAGCATTTCGTGTGCCTGAAGACGGAAAATAAATAATTATCTCTATTTCCAGTACGAATTAATTAAATTGAAATTGAGGTCAATTTATTTAATTGTTTTGGTCAGATAGCATTTCCGAATCGAGACATAAATAGTTAAAAGAAGGTTTCCTCGAAGCTTTTTTATATTTGAAACGAGGGTCTCATGCAGGCCAATCCATGCGAAAACCGTTTCGAAAACATAAAAACAAAGAAGTGTCGACTTTATCGGGGTCAGACCATGCTTCGCGGGCAAATCCAACTGCAGCATGCAAAACAGTACTGCTGTGATTCATACATAAAAGAAGCTGGAAAGCAGGCACGCGGCGGTCAATCAAGCCGTTCGTTGAAGTTAGTACCAAGATTCAATATTTTTATTACACGCACGTAAAAGAGTCAATATAGAACAATACCAGGTGTTATATGCTGCTGCTGTACTAGTACCAATATTTCACACCTCGGACAGATCAGCTCACGGTAGCTCGAGCTAGCTCTTCAAGGAGCTAGCTCACCGGTGAGCTACGTGAGCTATACATGTTTTCCTGGCTTGAGCTATAGGAGGGTAGCTCATCTGCACATGTTTGCCAAGCTTGAGCTATACCGGTAGAGGATAGCTCATCTGCACATATATGTCCAGAGTGAGCTATAGGAGCTACATGAGCTACACATGTTTTCCCCGGCTCGAGCTATGGCGGTAGCTCATCTGCGCATGTTTTCGAAGCTTGAGCTATAGGCGGTAGCTCATCTGCACGTGTTTTCAAAGCTTGAGCTATAGGCGATAGCTCATCTGCACATGTTTTTAAAGCTTGAGCTATAGGGGATAGATGAGCTACTACTGCTGTAGTTCATGAGCTGTATAAGTGACCAACACAAGTACGCGGAATAGAACGATATCAGCACAAACCACCATATATTTTTCTGTACGTACCAGGTACAGTATGTGATATATACGAGATCGGATCTGCTTCTCTTCTGAAGATACCTGACGATAGGTCGACACCCCAACACAATTTGAACGTTCGTTTTTTTTACAAACAACTGTATACAGCAGCTGTCAGCTGTCACCATGCACACCAAAAGAGGCGCTCGCGTAGAACACAACACTGACACCCCACAGCAACACCCGTAGCATGCCCACGACCCCAGCGTAGCAGCTCTAGCGGCGCTTCGGCCGTAGACCAGGCTGGCGGTGGGCAGCAACCGGATCCATCGATGGATGTGGACCCCACGAACAACGTCATCGATGTGGATGATCACAACGATCATACCCAGGGCGAACCCATATTATTCCTGCACATTCGCAGTTGCCCCAGAGGGTGGGCTTTTTTAGCTACTTATCTTACACGCATGTGTTGCCGAGAAAGAGCTACAATGAGCTGCGTGCATGAGGTATGATTACGTTTTCCGGGGGTGAGCTATGGGCGATAGCTCATCTGCACATGTTTTGAAGGCTTGAGCTATAGGCGGTAGCTCATCTGCACATGTTTGGAAGGCTTGGGCTATAGGAGGTAGCTCATCTGCACATGTTTTGAAGTCTTGAGCTATAGGTGGTAGCTCATCTGCACATGTTTTGAAGGCTTGAGCTACAGAAGATAGCTCATCTACACACCTTTTCCCAAGTTGAGCTATAGGAGCTACATTAGCTAGCTCATCTGCGCCAGAGATGAGCTATAGGAGCTACATAAGCTACACATGTTTCCCCCGGCTTGAGCTATAACCGGTAGCTCATATGCACATGTTTTCGAAGCTTGAGCTATACACGATAGATGAGCTAGCTCATGAGCTGTCCGGGGTGTGCAAGATTTATTACGCGTACGAGAGAGTCCTTGAAGACGAAATTATACCAGGTATAGACTGCTGCTGTCGTTCGGTACAACAGCGAATTGATTCCGGTTTGTACTCTGATTGTCATATACAAATCTGTCGAGCGGGCAGGAGGTACCTGGCGGTCGACCCGTTCGTTGTTGAAGTTTGTACCAAGATACAAACAAGCTTTTTATTAATAGTTGACGTGCGAAGGAGTCAATACCAAGTAACACCAGGTATAGACTGCTGTGGTTCGGGACAACAGCAAATCGACCACTAAGCACTCTGCAGCGGGTTCCTCCAGCCTGTGTCGGGGAGTTTTGGCCAATGGGGAAGACACAGTCTTTAAGAGGCTAAAAAGTCGGTCCGGGAGAGGAGCTCTTCCCCCCCCCCCCCTCCTTCCTCCCCCCCACCCCAATCACTCCCACTGCTCCGTCACCAAAGCAATCTTTCCAGCTCCCTAGCCATCTCAAACCCTTCAACCGCGAGACACCTGCGGTTCTTCTTGGGCGCTTGCACGTCCTCCTCGTCATCCACAGTCGTCGTCTTGAACGTCCTACGAGGTACCGGCATCGTTGCCATCGACAACGCCTTCCCGCTACGAGACGCGGTGAAAAAACGAGGTGGCTTCTTCCTCCACGACGGCTGTGGGCAAATCATCAACAAGAACGCGTGGGTGATCCGCACGCCAACGGAAGAACAGGCCCGCACGGCCGCGAAGATACTGAAGAAGGGCGCGCGAGCCCAAGGCCCCTCCGCCAAGGGTGCATTTACGCATACACACGAACGTTCTGTACTTGTACGTAGTACGTACGTATTTATGCATACATGTGCGTACGGTGATTACACTTTTTCTTCTTTGGGGTGTGCGATAAAAACGCCAGAAGACAGCATTTTCACCCCTTGACGGACAGCAACTTGCCTCGACATGCCTTGCTTGATTGACACCAAACTATTACGGGGGTCCATAGTTAATAGGACCTATGGTACACATAAAAAACCTATATATTTACGTATTTTTACTAACAAATTTGGTCCCATTAACTATGGACCCCCGTAATAGTACCTGGTAGGTTTTAGTCTCGAACACTCGGCCCTACATCCTTGACAGCGCACGTTTTGCCTTGCTTGACATATCTCCTGATATCTGTGGTGTGCGATGTACTTCAGCGGTTATGCTGTGTACTCTGTTGTTTTCTCTGGCCTCTACCCTAAAGAAAACAAAACAATTCAGATTTTGGAGGCCACACGCTATGTTCAGGCGCAGATTTTCTTTAAAGGACTTCCATGGACGAAACACCGATCGTGGCGCGCGTCATTTACTTGGTTTTAATATGCAACTGATTTTGGCCCAAAAATGGCCAGATACTCGTACCTGATTTTGGTCACTGCCCTTTCTGAAATATGTACCAGACATATAAAGGTACGTATATAGCTAGAAGTCGTCCGCCACATTTAGGAATCTCCGCACCTCAGTTAAGAACCATACCGTGCCAGCTGTGCAAGTCGCGACGACCCAACTCAAATCCGTTGCATTCTCCCAAACGTCGACTATGTACTCTTGATGGCACTGGCACATATTCGGCCCGGCCCATGTACTATATTTCAGGCAGAACCGACGACGATGAGCCCCGGCCATCAACCGACGGCGACGGCTCATGGAAGTCGGGGTGACCCCGTCGACGACACGGAGGGAATCCAGAGGAATCAACAGGCGGGACGAGTAGCGATGGCGAGGGCTATATGGCCAAGACAGCTGTTGCGATGACGATAACCCGGGCCTGGTCGAAGAAACCTCCACTCGCGGGGATAACTTGCCATGGACGTGGACTATTCTTGAGTAGGATACGGCCTTTCAGCCATAGACGACAAGGAGGGGGGAAGGGTGTGAGGCGGCTGGAACCTGAACAGTCGTGGATGACCGGCATTTTTCTGATTTGTCGGGGGGAAGGGGGGGATCATCAGGGCATGGTCTGTTTTCTATCGATTTGATTGCGTTTATATTGGCTGTTTCCTCGAGCTCGATGGTGGCAGGTGTGAGTAATTTTGGTGGGATGTATGTTATAATGCAATAGTGGCTGTGCCATCCCTGTTCGGTTGCAGTGCCCGCACGGTGTGTTGTTCAACGCGCGTGTTCAGCTGGCACAAGTTGCTAATGTGATGTCCCCGCTTGTGTTCGACTGATGATACTAATACCGTCTTCATTTTGTATTCTGGCCAGTCGATGCTGTGAAATTCAATATCCACATCTGTGTCTGGCTGCTGCCTATATCGCAAATGTTCGTCGGCGAAAGCTAAACAAAGACAGGGCGGTTGATAATTTTCGTGAATGCCATATGATACTCGCTCAACCACGGCATATGGGGAGTTGTTGTGCTGTTGCCTCGTTGTGGTGCATTGAAGTAGAACTTGTCAAAGAGAGAGGCACAGGCTTCCCCGAAGCATACGCACGTATTAAAAGATGCGCTGAGCACGAAGGAGGGAGAAGGAGACACAAGGGGATAGGCTAGGCGGGCATCACGCCGCACGGTCGGCATACTGTACAACGTTGTACATTACATGCTCGCAACTGGTGTCTGCAATGCGGTCTCGAAAGGCGTGGCAGATATAGGACATCGTGTGTAAACAAATGTCCACACAGGGTCAGTTGGATTGAGCAAACATGCAGTAGATTCATAATTTAAAGCAATGTTAAATGCAACAATGTTTACCGTTTCCACATATCTATACATACAGGAGGCGCGTCTGACCGTCAGCGTCTTGTTTCGGTTCAGCGTACAAACCCACTGGATGTCGGTGTGGTGGGTGTGTTTTCGACTGCTCTGTAGGGTCGCCCTTCTTTTGGGCACCCTTCAGCGGGTACGGTCGCATACCCTCGAGAGGGTTCTGGGGATGCCGTCAGCATCCACAGGGTGCGCGCCAGAACACTCTGTACGTCGATGTGGTGGGTCTGAAAATTACCGCAGGATAGTATCGCCCAATTTTGGGCACCCTCCACAGGGAAAGACATGCTGCTCTCCAGAGGGTTTCTATTGTCACGTCGGCCTCCAGAGCGTGCGCGGCCGACCACTCTGTCCGTCGGTGTGGTGGGTCTAAAATTTACCGCACGATAGTTTCGCCCAATTTTTGGGCACCCTCCAGAGGGACAGAAAGATATACTGCCCTCTATTACGGGTGGCCATAGTAAATAGGACTACATGTTGTTAGTGAATATGGGTAAATGTATAGATTTTTGTGTGTAACGTAGGTCCTATTTACTATGGTCTCCCGTAATAGAGGGTTTCTACAGTGACGTCGGCCTCCAGAGCGTGGGCAGATGACCACTCTGCACGTCGGTGTGGTGGGTCCAAAATTTACCGCACGATAGTATCGCTCAATTTTGGGCGCCCTCCAGAGGGAAATATATATAGCCTTCCAGAGGGTGTTTGGTGGTAGCCGATTGGCCACGTGTGCTGTTCATAATCCCGGTACTCGCAGTATTAAGGCCCAGTATTGCACTACTTTGTCAGTACTCGGAGTACGAAATGTACTATTCATAGATATTCCCGAGTACACTCGGAGTAACAGGTTATACTGGGAGCACCTGTGCAAATATGGGACCCAGGTACAGCGGCCAAGACCACAACAGCACATATAACCAGGTACAAGGCAGATGCATTGCCGTGCCAACTGGCCAATCTCCGGTGCACCTTTCATACATGTCGGAGGCGGTCTGATCAACCACCAATTAATGGGATCGCACAGGGGTACGGTAAAGATCAATTTGTGTATGCGCGTCGGAGATTTCCTTGCATCGTTGGATCATAGCCTCGGGTACAACCGCAGGGCTCCTCTTAGGTATTTCGGTGTTGCGCCTGAGCACCATTTTCCGCGAAATCACGCACAGGGCGAAGGCATGTTGGTTGCGGCTTGCAAGCGACGAGTACTTTTTTTGTACTGCGCAACGTGTTTTCCCTGCGTAGGCAGAGCAAAAAAGTGGCAGGGTTTTCGCTGCAGGCGGAAACAAATTGAGGAACTTTTTGTATTTCGCGCCGCGCTCAAAACACTTTTGAGACACTTTTTCTACGATCTTTTACTATAACGAGGTATGGTTAATTGCAGGACTTTTCGCGGTTCATGACCCGACACGCGGGTCGGGTCACGGGGTGTTAAAAAATGTTACGGGTCGGGTCGGGTTGGGTCAGGAAGTGTTCAAAATCTCACGGGTCGGGTCGGATCGGGTCAAGAGGTTTTCAAATCTCACGGGTCGGGTCGGGTCGGGTCAAGAGTTTTTCAAATCTCACGGGTCGGGTCAGGTCGGGTCAAGAGGTGATGAAAAGTTCACGGGTCGGGTCAGGTCATGACCCGCGAGAAAAACGGGTCACTCGCGGGTTGGGCCAGCGTAACCCGCGAATTCTTTTCTGCTGACCCGCGGGTCGGACCCGCGCATCCGGCCCGCGGATCCGACACTCAAAACACTTCCCGCTCTTTTACCCAAAGGCTTTTCTCGTACAAATACTCAATAATACTCTTTTGGTATCTTATTCAAACATTAAAACACCGCCAGATCCATATACGCATGCACGCATGCATTTATACTTCACTACAGACAGGCCACATATCGCCCACAAAAATTAATATTAAATTGTTTTTGAAGTGTCAACCCACGGGCCGGATCCGCAGCTCGGTCCTGCGGGATTCCGATAAATAGTTTCGCGGGTCAAGGCGACCCGACCCGCATGAAACCCGTGTCTCACGGGTCAATCCGAAGGTGGCGGATCGGGTCGGGTCGAGTCAGGAGGTTTTGAAATCTCGCGGGTCGGGTCGGGTCGGGTCAGGATATTTTCAAATCTCACGGGTCGGGTCGGGTCGGGTCAACAACTTTTTAAATCTCGCGGGTCGGGTCGGGTTGGGTCAACTGACCCGACACGACCCGACCCGACCCGTGAGATTTGACCCGACCCGCGAAAAGCCCTGGTTAATTGTGAGTCATTTGACTGATTCCTGCGTAAAAGATACAAAGAAACCCGTCCTTGTCACGAAAATTCTGCGAGAAGCGTAGAAGGTTTGGAGAGGATGTCCGATCGCAATCGTACCAGCTGAATCGTATCCTTCACAATTAACTGCAGCAGAAATTTTGGGGCAAACGACTTGAAAATAATGTAGGAGTTGTTTTCGGTCTCTCAAACCTTTGAAAACAATCCGGCAAAAAAAAAAAAAAAAATGTGAAGTGTTTTTTTTTTTTCGGGCGTATTTTCAAGCATGTATCGTGTCAATCCGTTTTGAGTCCGACGGCCCCTACGCGGGGAGCGGCCTCTGGCGATTCTCCGGACTACTCAACACGCCCCTCCGGCATAAAAGGAACCCAGACACACCCCCAAATACCCAATACCCCCCAGCCCCCTTTACCTCAGGAGTCAGGAGTATAGATACTTACCAGGTACCTGGCAGGTACTAATAGTAAGATCCTTGTTTTCAGGCCTACGAGTGCTGTTTGGCCGCGACCAAATTCGGAACCATATGCGGGGGGAAAAATCTCCATTTTGCTCGAAATCCGGGTTTGGAAGGTTGTGCTCTCGAATTGTTCATCACTTTTACTTTCCAGCCCACTCGTAGGAGATTTTACCCTCGACGATCTTCTGGACAAGCCGTGGTCACAGGTGTCGTCCTTCTCCCCCCCGGTACGTGCCTTTATTTTTTATCGCGCATAGGGTTCAGCATTCCCACTGCTCGTCGATTTTCATCGAATGTACAGCTAACTCACGCTCTCGCGCTTTCCGCTAATCAATTTTATGCAAGAAAAAGTCCCTATGAGCATGCACTCGGTGAGACTCGAACTCACGAAATTGATCTTGATAGGCTCGAGGACCACCTACCAAGCCACCGGGGACGCCGGCATCGAAACATATAGCGCCCGCTAGCGAGCGCGAAAGAGCGCGTGGTGGGGCTGCAACCCGCCTACAGAGTGGGCCGAACATATCCCATCGTGTGAGCGAAGAAATGAACCTGATCGGCCACCAACAGCCAAGTTGCGAGGCCGTCGAAGATTCCTCAAGATTTGTTGCATCGAAAAAACAAGAAGCAAGGTACAGCCCTCAGACGAAACCATAGCCGTATCCTTGAAGTATTCCAATCAATGTTAATTGGAGAATACGACACTTTCTATCGCGGACGCCGTAATGGTCACTATATTGGTCGCTTTTTCCGTGATCAAGTCCCAAATAGGCTATACCAGGATACCAGGTATAGTTTTTTATGCCGTTTACTATGCGGTTCGACGTGTGATCTGCAGATTTTGATCCGATCGCATTTTCAGATGTGAACTTCGTAAATCGAAACCGTCTTCCTACCTATGCGGAAAAATCAGATTTATTACGCGTGCTGATATTCGAGCAAACGCCAAGACCAACTGCTACTGCTGTTGTTGTGGTCTCGAAAATCGAGCGCTGAAACGCTGAAACACGATCGATCGCACCCCCCTGTCAACTCAACGCGCTCTCACTCTACCGTACTCGTATGATACTATTACGGGGGTCCATAGTTAATAGGACATGAGGCATACATAAAAACCTATATATTAACGTATTTTTACTAACAAATTTTGGTCCCGTCAACTTTTTTTTTTTTTTTTTTTTTTTTTTTTTTTTTCATCATCACTTTTACTTTCCAGCCCATTCGTAGGAGGTTTTACCCTCGACGATCTTCTAGACAAGCCGTGGTCACAGGTGTCGTCCCTTCTCCCCCCCGGTACGTGCTTAGTTTTTATCGCGCATAGGGTTCAGCATTCCCACTGCTCGTCGACTTTCATCGAATGTACAGCTAACTCACGCTCTCGCGCTTTCCGCTAATCAATTTTATGCAAGAAAAAGTCCCTACATACGAGCATGCACTCGGTGAGACTCGAACTCACGAGATTGATCTTGATAGGCTCGCGGACCACCTACCAAGCCACCGGGGACGCCGGATTGGACCCCCGTAAATACTGCTTGCGTACCATTTCTTCATTTCTTACCACAGACCATACGACCATACAAGCAGCAGCAGACTAGTGGTGTTTTCTTCTTTTTCTTTTTTTTCTTTTTTTTTCCAGCTCGTTCTTTTCAAGTGTCTGCCACGTCCCCTACGTGGGGGTACGATGGTTTGTTGCTATACTGAAGTATATACATATACCAGGTATATTTTAGTTTTTTTTTTTTTTTTTTTTGTTTCTTTTCTCTTTCGAATTGTCTTTGTTTTTGTTTTTGTTTTTTCTCTTTGTTTCGTTTTGGTTTCTCTAGGTCATGGAATGTGTATATCGTGCCTGTCGTACGCAGTATGATGACATGGCATTGCATTACATACGTGGCAACGTAGTATCTCTGTGGCGTAGCTTTGTGACCACAGAACTTGTATCTCTCTAGGTTTGAAGAATCGGCACGGACACTGGTTGTGCTGGATGTCGACGCGTAGAAAGAACGGGAAAGAACGGTTTAATGTGAAGAAAACAACAACAACAACAACAACAACAACAACAACAACAACAACAACAACAACAAGTGACATATGCTACACATACAAGCAGACAGTAGTACCGTTAGGCCGCCGAGATCAACCATGGGTGTGACGTTTCGATGATATGATACGCCAGTAGCAAAACGCAAATAAATTAATACGAGGAAATAAATCGACCTATTAACAAAAATCCATCGTAAGTGGTTAACTTGGGGGAATGGGAGGTCCGGGATCGGGTATCTTGATCATCCTCGAACAGAGCGAGTTCAAAACACGGCGCAACCGTTGCCGTTGCGACCGAAACATCTTGATACTACGACTATTAATACTGCTGTGGAAAAAACAGAAAAAACAAAAACAAAGCCTCGACCAAAGATGTCGGGATACAGCACTTTCACCCCCTGATAGACAGCGTCAAGGCAAATGCATTGACAGATAGCCTTGACAGCGAAAAACAGGGGACACGATCGAAAAATCTGCGCTTATTGAAAAACGCCTGACCATATTATTGAAAAAATTGTTTCGAGGAATAAAAAAAAGAAGAAGCTGCGTGCAGATAGATCTGCAGCAGCAGCAGTAAATATCAATTGAGCTACGTACAGCTGCCGCACAGGCGCAGGAGGAGCAGGGAGTAGGGCAGTACATACGAGCGTACGTGTGGAGACATCGATACAGGTGGACTTATTCGCGCTGGATATTCCGAGGTAGTGGGCACACATGCGGTCCTGCCGCAGGGTGATCCGGTGCTGGCAAGTCTTGCACTTTCCCTTTGAGCGCGCTCGCAAGTTTGCCGCAATCTAGAGCTGCGTCGAAGAAAACGCGCAGAACATCACTGGTCGGCGGGAGAGAACGTTTCCCCAGCTCCAGAAAGGCATCATGGTGGTCTGTTGCTGCCGCCAACCAGTGACTGCTGCCTGCCGGCTGCCCATGTCTGGTGCGGTCTGCTGCCGCGGCCGCTGCAGCTGCTGTGCTGCTCGGCATGGCAGCACGCGGCACGCGGCACAAAGATGTAAGGAGACAGCACTTCCACCCCTCCACAGACAGCAAATTTGCCTTGACATGCCTTGACTCTTGACTGAACTACTAGGTTTAAGACAGGAACACTCGGTCCTACACCCTTGACAGCGCTTTCTTTGCCTTGCTTGACATGTCTCCTGACACATTTGACGCAGCACCCAAAGAACATACATACGGGTTTCTGAACAGAAAATGAGGAGTTTTTTCTGCCGAAGATAGGGGTTATTCGTCTATAGACATGGAGACCTGCCTTGACAGACAGCTTGACATTGGCATGTCTCCTGACATCTTTGGCCTCCACAGATCTACGTATAATATAGGGCGATAGCCAAAAACGGGTACACCCAGTCCAACTTCTCTAGAAAACGGGTACACTCTAAAATCCATCAGACGATTGGGCAAAAACGCAAAACCCCATCGTACCAATTTCTGAGGGGTCAGACCCACACAAGAGCACACTTGCCGGCGGCTGTTAAAAAAAATCGACGTATCGAGGTTCAGACAGCGCGAGGGCTTAGCTGCGGGTGGGGTCAGATCTGGGTGGGATCAAGAGTGCCGAGTGCCAAGCAGGTCCAAGGTGGTTAAAAGCAGAGTTCGGGTGGTGAGACTGTCTGTTTTACTTGGTTCCAGGGTGTCCCTGTTTAATACCCTATACCCTGGTAATTATCGATAGTATAATAACTATTAATACCAAAGTACTGCACAGAGCACAGCAGTCGTACGTGACACCCGTACGTAAAATATTGGTGTATGGCTTTACGTATGAACGTGAAGACGTATAGCTGTAGTCTATGATGGCATGATACATGATACCCACAGGTGCGCTTGATCGTCAGATCGGGTGAACTGCAAGTGGAAGGTGAACGAGCTTGAAAGACAAGAAAATTAAAGTGCAGAAGAGCAGCTGCAGCAGGAGCAGCGGGAAATACAAGACACACAATGCAATACACAAGTTTCAATAGTAAATACCTGGCACAACAATAAAACCAAAAAAAAACGGTTGGAAGCCAAGCATAATACGTGCGCATTTACGGGTTTACCGGACGGGTATATCCGCGGGACAGCAGTTCCCCTCGAAGACGGCTACGAATTGTTTTGTATCAACCGCCTGGTTCTTACCTCTTGGCTCGAGGGGTGCGTTTTCGACTTGATTTTAGAGTATACCCATTTTTAGGAGAAATCGGGGTATACCTGTTTTAGGTTACTGCCCAATAGGAGCAGGTGCAAAAGTCGTCAGAGTAATTAGTCCCAGAGTACCAGTCAGTCACTTCAACCCTTGGGACTCGCGAGTATTGTACTCAGCACACAGTTATTTCAGGTCCTGGTGGCCTGCGGACTCGCGAGTATAATATCCAGTCATTCCAGCTGCTGGTACCCTCAATACTCGCGAGGACTCAGTAATTTCAGCCCCTCGTACTTTTGGGACTAAGCACTCAAACAAGACCTGTACTCGCGAGTGAAACAACTGAGGCCCGATGGCTGACTGGTACTGGTGCTTTGACCCTTTGCCCTGGTGTTTCAAATATAAAGCTTCAAGCGTGACGTCGCTACTGCCTATGCCGTGCTGCTGTCTCGAGGTTTCAGTTTCTCGAGGTTTCAGTGTTTCTCGCCTCTGCTGTGCGCTGTGGGGGATACACGATGACGGCTTCGTCAGCTCGCACTTTAGCACACCTCGGACAGATCAGCTCACGGCAGCTCGAGCTAGCTCTTCTATTAATAGCTCACCGGTGAGCTACGTGAGCTATACATGCTTTCCTGGCTTGAGCTATAGGTGGCAGCTCATCTGCACATGTTTTGAAGCTTGAGCTACAGAAGATAGCTCATCTACACACATTTTCCCTGAGCTATAGGAGCTACATGAGCTAGCTCATCCGCGCCCGAGACGAGCTATAGGAGCTACATGAGCTACACATGTTTTCCCCCTGCTTGAACTATGATAGGCGGTAGCTCATCTGCAAATGTTTTCGAAGCTGAGCTATGCACAATAGATGAGCTAGCTCATGAGCTGTCCGGGGTGTGCACTTTTGTACCTGAAGATTGAAGTCAATACGTATAATACGTGAAAACGTGGAGTATAAAGTGTCACGTGTCACGTATTCCTGCAGGTTCATATCACACGTCATACCAGCACGAAACAACACGTGGATACGTGTGTGTTTTCTTCACATTAAACCCTGATTTCCTAATTTCACCTGTGGTACCAAATATACGACTATATATATGTATATCTATACTTCGTATTTTATGTCCGACTGTATCATACATACGTACCGTAGCCGGTACGAGTTCGACGGTAACGTGGCGGTATCAGGAAGCGGCCCCGCTTGCATCGGTCGAAGCTCAGTAAGGGGGGAGCGAGGAGGGCCAAGGAAGGCCGAGGGTCTGACAAGTAGAGGACACAACATAAACAAGAGAGCTGCGCTGATGACTGCTGAGGACCTGACGATGTTTTAGAGCTACGTGAGTATCATACCTACGTAACTGACGAGGGTCTTTTCTCGTGAGTGTATTTACAAGTCCTTACCAGGTATTTCGCATTTACTGTTTAGTCTAATTGTGGATTCTACGGGGGAGACAGATCGCAACTACTGCTGTACATCCCCGGCTTGTATTATAATATTAATAATAGGTCTTGCACTACAGTATGTATATTCACGTCGTACATCCGTCAGCACGAGAGCCAACTCCGGCAGACCAGCGTGTAATGACAACAAAGCCCTGCAGCAGCGTCTCTTCGCGGTGAATAAACCCTAACCCTGTATGTATTTGTGTGCGTTTTTCACATTAAATAAATCGTTATTTCTACCCATCGACATGCAGGTAACCAGTGTCCGTGACGATTCTTCAATCCTAGAGAGATACGAGTACAAGCTACAAGCTCTGTGGTCGCAAAACTACGCGACAGAGATACGTTCGTACATACCTGGCACTTGTTATGCGGTTGGCAGAGTAGACAATGCAACGCCATGTCGTATACCAGTACATCATGATGTCAAATCTCTTTGCAGCTCTCACAGCCCTGAAGGTAAGCCTGTTCCCAGGCCTAACAACCCCAACCCGAACCTCAAGGCCTGGAATCCGGGGATGGGTCCTAAATCAGTACTTAAATATCACCTATTAATACCAGTGCATACGTATCATAAGCAGTCGTGATTTATCAGTTTCCAGACACTGGAGCAAAGATGTCAGGAGACATGTAAAGGAAAGGAACACGTGCACTGGCAAAAGGCAGGGCTTTACCGGCATTAATAGGAGGTAAAGGACCCCGTATGGTGTGCTTCTTGCGGTAATTAGTAATGTGGTTTCTGAAAATCTCCCTCGGTAAAACACGCCGCAAAACACGCTTGAAAACCCTGGATTTAAGGTGGATTTACGTATTGATTTATTGTTTTTCTTGGTGCTTTCGTAGCTCTCTTCGTATAAACAGCTAGAGTAGGGCGAACAGGTGACACACAAAACAGAGAGAAGGTCCTTCGTGTTCCGTGGGGATTTCGACGACGATTTTTGAAGGGTGGTGATAAGGACTCTTCCCTTGACTTTGAAGGCCTTGCTGTATTTCCGGCATCGGTATGCAGAGACAAGCAGTACTGTTTTTCAGCTACCTACGTAAAATCGGTGATTACCGGTGCGTCGCAGCTCTGATTCTGCGGTAGTTACTACCCTTGTTCTAGAAGAGCGTAGGCCGAGAGTTCCACACTAAAACCTACCAGGTATCAGGAATTAGTTTGGTGTCAGTCAAGGCAAACCAATGTTTGCGGTCTGTCAAGGGGTGAACCGGCATCTTCATCTTGCTGTGGAGTGGGCCCTGTCGTTGGACATAAATAATCGAACACACTGGAACAGGTTGCAGAGTACAGGGTACACGCGTTTTGTATCATCATTTATGGCTGGTAAATCAATTGCGCAAGGAGCACAGGCCGGCGAATGAGGTCTTCGCGTCTTCTCAAAATTACAAAATTACAAACGAATCGATTCGTAGCATGTGTGACTACCTGTCCAGCGACCAAAGTGGACAGGTGAGTGATAGGTGATACGATAGGCAGTAGGCAGTAGGTGATACCTGGTAGGTGACACTGCTGGTTCACTGACAGGCCGAACGGCAAAATACCAACTTGGATCATACCTAAAAATAAGAACCGGCTCAGACTGATGACTGCGAGGTACACAGGTTAGTTGCCCGCGCCCGTTCGACGAAACTACAGCAGTTGTTGTTGCGGATGCATTCCATCAGTCACGGGGGAGTGGCAGAAAACACGAAGTAAGAAACAGCAGAGTAGTCCTGGTCGTGTGTGCGCGTGTGTCCTGCTTACTCGTACCAGGTATATCGTACCAGTGAGTTCAACCGATTGGGTGATTGATACTCAACTTTGACTTTGCACCTGTTCTTCATCAGCAATACATACCCGTACAGTTCGAAGCAGGCGTTTGAAAAACCGCGAAACGTCGGTCCGAACAAACGCCAGTCCGCAACCGCAGCCCTCAAAAAAGAGGCTGATGGGTGTATCTGCCTCTCGTCGCGGCTCACGCCTCACGCACGGCTCTATGAGGTTCTACCACGTCTCCGTGGTCGTGTGGTGATCATAGGTATAGGGGTGCGCAATGCAACGACGCTGGGATGGCCAAATCGAAAGGGTGATCTATCTACGAGGCTGAGGTTGGGGAGAGCATATTCTTCATGCGAAACACAGGGACCTGACCTACCCCTGAACACTCTCCTGTAGTTGTGTAGGTTTGATTTTTTTTTCGCGGACTGTTTATGAGGGCCTAACACGCCGTCTCGTCATAAGGCACACGAAACGAACGAACGCGGTGGGGTGTCAGGGGTGGGGAGGTCAGGCGCTTGGGGCAACGCGAGTGTGAGTTTGATGTGTGAGAGATGAGAGCGGCAACCCTTTTCTGGCTTAAAAATGAAAGAGAGTGGTACGAGGGTAGAGTGTTCGTGTGTTATCTTAGTTTGTTCACCTTTTGCCGACACTGCCGCCGCTGCTGCTGCTGGAAGAAGGCCTTCGGTCATCGCCGGAAACTTCGGATTCTCCACGTCGTGGTGGTGCTCCTTCCGCCAGCAAAGCACCCGTGAGCAGCAGCACCAGCACGCTGCATGCCCATCGAAGCGTGAACCATACGAGCGCCAACATGGACGCGCCAACCATCCCCATCCGCGAGAGTCGCCGCTCCGCACTGCTCTCCCGATCTCCCGATATGGGTGCTGCGTCGTCGGCCTGTCTAGAAACGACACTTGAGGCGTGTTTTCTATGTAGGGGGCCGGGGATATTTGCTTTGTTGTCGGGTTTTCGAAGAGCATGGCAGAGAGCAAGTCTCCATCACGATTATTTCGAAGCGCTTTGCTTGTTTCCTTGCTGCAGAGTGCCAACCAGAAACTCACGACCCTCAAAGAGGACTCTAACCACCACCCACCGCCGCATCGTGCTGCCTACGAAGGACGTATCTGTTGTTTCAAAGAGAGCCCAAGGTTTTGCATATTGCGGGTCACCCACCCAAGCGGAACCGGAGGCCACAGCACAGGCCAAAAACTCCATCGCAACAAACAAGTTTGGAATAGAGAGGCAGACACAGAGTGCAAGCAGAGCACGCGCTGCTGCTGGGGCGGATAAATCATGGGGAACCAGACCTCGAGCCTGGCGGAGATCAAGAAGAAGGGGGATGCGTACAACAAGGCTGTAAGGAGGGAGAGGTCCTCGTCGGGCATGCCCGGGCTCGCCCACCAGATGTCGAGCAAGCGCTTCAAGAAGGACGACCCCTTTGCGGAGCAGTGGAAGGTGAGCCATAGACTATCCCCTGAGAACTTTATCTGCTTTTATTACGGAGCTGTAGCTGGCGGCAGGAAGGCAGCATGTATGGTGTATGTGATTTTGATATGTGCAAATTATGTCGCCAAAGGTCGAAGGCAAGGCCACGCCCGAGCCCGCCCGCCCGCCCCTCATCTTCTTACAAGTGCCTTCCTTGTTCTTCGTCGGAGCCGGTGCATATTACACGAAGCATTCGTCAGCCCGCCGTTCAACCTTAGCTAATCGAATCTGTCCACGATATCACACATCACACGAATGATGGCAAGTCGAGAAGAGACGACCCCGATATCCGCCTCTTCCAAGATGACCACTTATATGCTCAATTGTGAATTGTGAAGCCTCCTACACCAACAGCAGTACGAAGACCAGTATGTGTGTGTAAAGAATAGTGTGGGTGCTGGTTTTTGCCCCTCCAATTTTCAATTTTCCAGTATTTTCCAGTAGTTTTACTACTCTGGCGTAGCAGGAGTACAGGCGTCATGTAAAGGGGCGTAGACATAGCACATAAAAAATGTACCAGGTCAAATGCTCATTCAGACGAAAAAGCTCACCATCCAGGAACGGCGAATGACTTTTCATACCTTCCGTCTCGAACTTGGCCTGATCGGTGAGGAGAGGGGGGAGGCAAGCCAGCGGCGGCTGTAGGGCTTCAACAGCAGCAAGTCGCCGCTGCCTAGCTAGACCTTGACCACCCCTCCCACGCGCCGGCTCCTCCTTCAGCCTTGTATACCTGCTGGCAGCATTTCTCGTATCAGCAGCAGCACCAATAGGTCCACCGACTACGAGGTATACGAAAAGCCCGGGGACCGTCCGTATTTTGCAAGTGCACAGCCTCAGCAGTACCAGGTGCACCGCAGCACATATTGCTGCTGCTCTGCTATTCATGGCAAAAGGGTACTCGTACATTTATGGTATCATTGTAGTCGAGACATTTGCGGCAACTGCAGCATTCAGTATCACGGGTGCACGCGCGTGTGTGCGTTCTTGACATTCAAAAGTAAAGTATTCTTCCTACCCGTCGACATCTATTAATAGCACCACCACTGCTGAACGTGTCGATTCTTCAATGCCTATTAATAGAGAGATACTCACAAACTGTGTGGTCGCGAAACTAAAAATACGACAGAGATACGAACACTACATTAAAAGTTACGCACTATTAATACCTACCAGGTAGTATTGAAGAAGCAGCTGCTGTACCAAAGGTAGTTTAGAAAAGGTATTTGCATTATTACGGGGGACCATAGTAAATAGGACCAAATATTGCTCGTAAAAATATGGAAATATATAGGTTTTTGTGTGTACCGTAGATCCTGTTTACTATGGTCCCCCGTAATAACAGTATATAGTCGTAGAGTACCTTTCCAAGCACAGCTCTAAGAATTCTGTCTGATAGATCCAAGCCAACCTTTCGACCGGCCGGTTTTCAACTTATAATGCCACCGAAACACGCGGATGAGCCGTGCACCCGCCCCTGCGTACCTCGAGCCCCCGAGAGGGCGCCCATAGGGTTAGGGGTTGGGTCTGGGCGACGGGCAAGATAGAAACCTTCCCAAAGGTATAGCACGATTTTGCTCGCGAGGTGTTGAAGTCAGGCACCTAAGCTCGGGTCGATCTGCTTTGCTAGTATCAGTATCTGCCGCTGCGATTTGTGAGTGTTCGAAGACGGACCACCGACCGCACGATCGATGTTTTGATGTTGAACAAGAACAATCAATCCAATACTGGTATTAATCCTGCTGTTGTACAGCAGTAGTGGTCCCCCTATATATGTGCCGATGTGCGCCAGCCAACTACACCGGCACTATAGCGGCAACCGGCACTATTTACGCCGCAAACTGCCACACTTGTTCAAGCCCACATGTGCCAAGCGATTTCACCGGCACTATCATAGGAACCACCACTTCATATATCCAGGTAATAACAGAGCAGCATCAGCAGTCTACCGTAACCGTAGACAACGAGTATTAATATTCCTACTGCTGTATTAGCAACTGCCGTTGCCGTGCCGTCACTCCCTGCCGTCATTCCCACAGCAGCACTATAAATAATATGGTCAGTAGGCGTCAGCCACGATAAGCAGGTGAAAGGTCTTCGCGACGCTGTGAGGCGTGTGCGCAGTTGTTTTCGCCGTTGTTGTCGTTGCTGCCGCTTGCCATGAATTGATCGTGGCCACAAGTCATGCATGCATGCATGCATGAGTGCGTGTGCGGTTGAAACGGGGAGACAAGCTCAAACGTCCTGGAAGGGAAATTGGTTTTTACAATTTACAGCTTTATTTCTCCTCGTGGCTGTATGACCCGTGGCTACCAGTAGTACTGCTGCTGCCGATTTAAGTATTATATCTATTAATACATGGTGATGCTGATGCTATCACGCTGTTGATACTATTAATAACAATTTGCCTGAAACCTAGCCCGTGGTATCAAACCAGGCTTAATTAACCCTTGTAGAACTGCAGTCCCGTTTTGGGGACAACCCAGTCAACTTCCAAGTACTCTGTCTCCAAAACGGGACTGCGATACTCCAAGGAGCGTTTTGAGGGGTTAACACAAACAAGTACGTTCGTACAAAAGTAATACATGGGTGCATCGCACAGCCAATTAAGTAACAGGGGAACGGTACTAACGAGCTGTGGTATACCATCCGGTATCACTATTATATTAATAATGATTGATAGTCTCGACTCGTGCAGGTATCACATGTGTGTATGAACCTCTATCGAAGTATCACACGCAGCTTGCAAAAGTGAGGTGAGGTGCCGTTTTGAACTTCTTTAAAATCAAAACTGGACGGTCTCACTGCGGCAAGAATGCACTCTGCTAAATGTGTGTGAACCCCTCTGGGCTACTGCTGTGAACCTGTATGCACGTTTTCGAACACACACTACTCGGAATTACAAAGCGTAATCATAATCATTGCAGTACTTGTAGTAAGCGGAATCGCTTTGACTTCGGACGTCGAAAGTAGAATACGGACGGTGATCTTCGGGCACTTTTTGCTCCCTCCCTAAACTGCAGCAGCAGTAGTATATGATAGCGGTACGTATCTACTGCTGTAGTATTGTTTTGATTGTAGATACGGGTACAAATACGGCGGTATGGGCCGGCCAACAAAACCCTCGTTTTGGGGGGGGGGGGGGGGGTTGCCAAAAAACGATGCACATGTTCCATCTGAGCCAAAAACAGCTACATACCTAAAGTAAAGAGCACACGCCACCAGCGGTGTTTTTGACCCTATGAGACATCACAAACTTTTTTCTTTGCGCCCGGGTATCGAGCGTGTGGCTTCCTAAATCTTTGTTTGTTTTGTTTTCTTTAGGATACAGGCAGGCACCACGAGCTCTACTCAGACCTGCAGGTCACTGGGCTTCGTTAGTTTCGCCACGGTGGGCGCGCCTAGAGTATTCGTTCTGGCGCCTGCCCCGCGTTGCCAACTTGGAAGCCTATCGACGATCGGTTCGAAACCGCCTGCTCGGCGCGAAGTTATTTGCGGTACCAAACCTGAGGCCATCTCGATGCGGGGTGAGGCAGACGGACCGCCGTCTGTGTCCATGATGCTGTAAAACATAACTGAGGCACGTCGTACACCCCAAAGAAGACAAGGTGCAATGAGCATACTTGTGTATCCACAGACGTGCGTACAGAGTTTAGACGTAAGAATTGCAACCTAGGGACCGTAGACCGCAACCGCAGAGAAAAACAGCAGTGTACGTATGGCCTCACTGATTGGCTGAAAATCAGTCAAAAACAGTTGAAAACTACAGCAGACAAAATAGACAAGTCCAGATGTACCTGGCCAGTTTCAAGCCAAAAGCATGTACGCTGTGAGGCTGGTCATTGGCAGGGCTCCTGTGTTGCTTGTACTTGTTTTTATAATAGTGTGTCACTGGTTGTGGCACCAAAGTAACAAGGTATACCTGATTTTGGCAGAAACATTTTATTTATACGAATTTAGTAAAGAACAGGCACTTGGTGTGCATCTCGGACTTTGATTTGCTGCTCTTCCGCAAGCCCGGGTCGCTCTACGTTCGATTCATTTGATCGACCGAGGGGAGGGGTCAAGGCATATGTTTATTCTATCAATTGTGACGTGATCCTTTGTTGTTGATGCTGTTCACTCGGATCCGTCCCCCGCTGCTTGGAATGAACCGAGGCGCGGAGCGCGGAGTGTCGACCGTGAAACATGGAACACGAAAACTGCCGCCGGCAACGGTAAAGCCTGCTAGCCCTACTCTTACGGTAACCTCTACAGCAGGCAGCATAATTATTAATAACCCTCTTGAGGCCGCACGTATACCTGCGAAATCACTGCCAGACGGTACGGCCTTGTCAGCCGTCTACAGTAGTATGAGCCCGCAGCAGCGCGACTATATAGCATGCGCGGGTGTCAGAGATCTCCTTACAAGGTTCCCCTTCGGGATGGGGGTAGTGGGTAACATGAAATCCCGGGGGCGTCGCAAGGCCAAAAGGGAGTCACTGACATCACCCGTATAGCTGTTTTTGGTGGAAACTATTAGTAGAGCCATGGGTTGGCGTGTTGCTTGAAGGAAAGAGTAATAGTAGTCGGCAGGGACTGAGTACTACTCTTTCTGTGGTGAAGTGGTGAATACTTCACCATGCACGCGATACCTTGGGTTTACTATGCCGTCACTATACACTACCACCACTGCTACGCAGATAGATGTAGTACGGGTAGAAGCCGCATGCACTCTACAAAATACTACCTGGTACACTACTACTACTAGTACTGCTGACCAAACGCTCATACAATATAGGCATCCTGATGGTAAACAGAGAGGTCATATAACCACGCGGTACCATGGGTTGGGGCATGACCACTATACTGTTACCATACTGTTACCATACACCACCAGTAATGCGTAGATACGGTACAGGTAGAAGCAGCATGAATAACTACGTTGCTACACCTACTATTAATATTAATACTATCCTGTAATACTAAAACTTCCATACAACGGCGACGTCGCATCCAAGCACTACTACATATACTACTGCGACTATTACTAATGATTTTTTTTCTGAAGTGGGAGCCCTTTCCCTGAGTTGCTTGCTGGATCACGCGACTTTGACCACTTAGAGCATTTGCCACGGAGCCCGGCCGGGGCCAACGCTTGCACCGTACTGTGCACGCCGCCCCCCTGCGGGCCCCGCATCAGGAAACGGGATGTCGTTCACGTCAAATCCCGGGGGTATCGCAAGGTGAAATTGGGGGGAGCAGCATCAATCATTGTCAGTCATCCCTCTTTACTCCGAGTAGTACTACTGTTGTATACTGCTGTGTGACAGGACAAGGTCTGACGCCGTGTTCTATACTTTAAAATTGTACTGCTGTTGTCTCCTGGTGAACGCTGCACACGCATACTATACGAACACCCCTGTTGTACTGCTGCTGCTGCTGTTGTAGTGCGCACCGTGGCTGCGCTCCATTGTCCTGCTTGGCTCTAGCAGGTCGGAATGACTCCCCGTAGTTATTTGCCAGAATTCTCGACTTCGGAGGCTGAGAGCACGCGCCACGGACCTCGACCGGGGCTCGCATTTGCGCCGTGGTGTACACGCGGGCTCCCTCCCTGACAGTGTGTGCCACGCAGCCTAGAGTGCGAGAGAGGACCCGCGGCCGGACGACCAAAGTAAAGTATTCCGGAAAAAAAGTCAATTTGATACAAAGTAATATACATAGCTCGGCTGCATCCACTACATCAGTAGACACCCACTCCACCGTGATTTCTTCTTGCAGCTGATACTCTAATGTTCGAGTGTCGGGGTTCGACATTTCCACCCCTTGAAAGCTTGAATTCCTAAAGAGACTCTCGTGGCGAATATGTACCGGGTAAAAAATTACGTGAGGGTGGTACAGTTTTTTCAATTACTGTCTGGTGTAAGCGCGCAACAGCAGTAGATACACGCGTTCAGAGTACCATGCTGCGCGTGTTGACCTACGGCTCCTTGCGATGCGACCCGCACAACTCGGGTTGCTTGGTTTGGCCGACACCGTGCAGCAGTATAGTATTCGTAGACGTGTTACCCACTCTGATTTCCCGAAATAGGGAAGACCAACTATTCTGGGAAAAATTGTTTGGGCTCCAGAAACTGCGTGTTTTAGGCCGAAAATGCGCGTGTTCCGCGTCGGAACACAGCCAAAAACGCCGGTAGACTCCTCAGGATGCTCCCCAGAGTTTTACGAGGACTTGCCCGGGGTAGTTTTCCGTTTCTCCAGAGTCATGGTTGGTTTGTCAATGTTGTCAGTTCCTGGGACGGGATGTTTTTTTAGCCTAAAATCAGCAAAAATCCATGTTTTTTAGTCGCAGTTCTGACTAGGGAGACCTTCCGGAGAAGGTTGATAGATTGTGCCGAAGATCAAGCTGGGACCCTAGAATATTTCCGAAGTTCCTCCAGAAAGCCCTCGTGATTCTACAGGGTGGATGTCGAGGAGTGTATCTGTGTTTTGCAGTGTCCAGCCAAGTGAAACGGCTGATGTGTTGCGCCCATCTATATAGAAACCAGTTCCTGGAGCCCAAAATGGTAAATAATTGTGGTGTTTACTTGCACATGGAAGTGTATCGTGTTTGTATGCGCATGCCTGCCTGCATTCCCGTATATACCCACGGTAGATAGCGGGCGGTTGTGAGACGTATTCCCCCGCCCCTCCAATGTGATCAATAAATCTCCACAATGTAGGAGACCAATCTGAGGAGACCGACCTTTTTGGGCGCATCAAGGCCTCTTTTGGCCCTAGTATACTAGTTTGAGTGTGGGGACGGTCAATCAAGGGATCAAAACGCGGTTTCCTATATAGCAGTATACCTGGTATATGCTAGCGTCTTGGCATGCGATGGTCATTTATATACACGAATACCATCGTACCTGGTATATGATGTGTAGCCTTTCTTGTATATTGTATATTGCGACACTCCCCTGGATACGTCGCGGAGGGGAACCTTGTATGATATACAAGGCGCTTCGCTCCGCGGGCGGCCTACGCCGCCCGCTACGCTCGCTCAGGAAGGAAACATCAAATTATGCGAAGCGGACAGAGGTCCATGATTGAATATTGTTTTTTTTATGGCCCCTGTAGTTAGCTGCAAACTGGCGACTTGATAATGCCAAGAGTCTTGCCGCCATGGTTCAGGAGAAAACAGCTCGGACGCCACATATGCTTCGCGCCGCGGGCGGTTTTCCGCTGCGCTCGCTCACACGTCGTACATACGTACATACCCCAGGTAGGGTACATATTTTCTTCTTTCGATATGCTCTGTGTCTGTGTACTCGTATGTACGAAAGATAAAGCACGGAACGGCGCAGCAACACAGCAAAAAAAGCGAAAATGAAACCGAAAAATTCTGTAAGAAATAAAATCCTTTCCCTTTCCCCCCCCTCCACCTGCGTTCATTTTGATATTTTCATATTATTATACAGCAGTATATACACCTGTAGTGTGTGTGTGTTCTTCACATTAAACCGTTCTTCTACTCGTCGACGTCCAGCAAGCCCAGTGTCCGTGCTGATTCTTCACCCTAGAAAGATACGAGCTCTGTGGTCACAGACTACGACACAGAGATAACACACCGTAATGCATTAATAGCCTACGTAATACCATGCCTTCGCACTAGGTGCGGCCGACACAACATACATACATACGCCAGCAACCAAAATACACCGTAAAGAAGGAGAAGCAACAAAGAAACCAAACCGAAAAAGAATAGAAAATTGGTAGAATCCCAAATAAATAAATAAAATGGGAAGCCAAAGCTCACACACATACTTACCCCGAGCATGAGCCAAAAGGGACGTGCAAGGGGGAAGAAACGAGAGGGAAAAAGGGAGCTATAATATGCATCCCGGTGAACACTTAACTAAGTAAAAAGAGAAATAATGAGTGGGCCAAAATACGCTCGTCACCCACCCACTATGTAGTACTTCTTTCATGAGGATAAGAAGGGGAAAATATAGGAAAAAGTTAATTCATGGAAAAAAAATCCAAGCACCAAGCCAATACATACCGAACGGCCGCAGCAGTTGGCGGTACGAGTAGCAAAGAAAAGTCCAACCTATTAGTCGGCCTGGTACCTTGCTACCCTATCTGCGGTCTCTCTGCTACTCTCTTCTACCGCGGTTTCCCTTCTACTCCTCCTGTTACCCCCCCCTGCCCCCATACACTTGTACGGTGTTCCTTCTACCCCTCCTGCTGTTACCCCTCCCCCCATTCCCTCTAACACTACCCGCAGCGGATGCACGGCGCTGTCTACTCAGCTTTGCCTCAGCCTCGTGCCACCTGCCCATGAACTGTTCAGCTGCTTCGAGGATTCCCCGGTACCACTTTCCCGTCTGTTTTGCTGCAGTGGGCCATAGTGCGGTCCCAAATCCAAAGACTAAGGGGGAGTCTTCCGTTGATCCCTCGGTGGCTTTGAACACTCTAAGGTCCTCAGCAATGGCCCTAGGCCAAGTCTTGGGCTGCCCGCCTGGTTTCGGGCTCCCCCCACCAGCGATCGTCCGGAACATCAACCGACTGGGCAATCGCCCCTCGTGTTGCCGCACCAAAGCACCCGCAAAGAAGAGTCGCCGTTTACGGATGGTCGTTTCGATACTTTCGCATCGTGTTATCCTGAGCGCCTTCGCATACGAGAGGGTGGTGTGGTCGGTGCGTAGTTGGCGCTGGAAGCCAATGACTCGCAGAAGGACTCCGTGGTGGGCTGATCGAAGCTTGGCGAAGTGGTCCGCCTTGAGGGTCCACGTCACGCAACCGTACAGCAAGGTCTCAATCACCTCGGCCTTCAGCATCCGGACTTTCAGACTGAGCGGTGCGTTCGTCCTATCGTACAGTTCCGGACCATACCGTTTGAGGCATGCCCACATCAGACGGATTCGTCGCTCGATTTCGAAGGAGAGGTCAGCATTCTCGTGGATAATGCCTCCTAGGTATAAAAATTGGGTCGTCTGTTTATACTTTTGGCCTGCAGCTTCGATCGCGAGCGGTGAGGTGGTATACGTCTGATCCGGTGTTCGTAGGAGCATCGTCTCTGTCTTCTTCTCGGATACCGTGAGACCTACTGCTTCGAAGACAGTCACGATGACTGTCATCATTCTTGCAAGGCCTTCCGCCGACTTCGAGACTATTCCCGCGTCACAAATATATGATATGGTTGTGCTGGATGTCGACGGGTAGAAATAATGAACGGTTTAGTGTGAAAAACACACATTCCTACTGCTCGTCGAGTTTCGTTTTCATCGAGTTTTGCCTGGTCGCGCTCTCCCACCTCACTTTAGGTGACGGAAGGAGTCAAAGTCACAGTCAAAGTCCCACCCTTGTAGCGCCGAACATGTGTTGATCTCCAATTTCAAGTATCGTCCCCCAACACATTTTGAGCGTGTGTGTGATCTTCACATTAAACCGTTCTTTCTACCCGTCGACATCCAGCACCACCAGTGTCCGTGCCGATTCTGCAATCCTAGGGAGACACAAGTTCTGTGGTCCCAAAACTACGCCACAGATCAGTAGACGATGCAATGACATTTGATCATACTCGATATGACAGGCACGACATGCATGCGCTATGAGAGAGAGAGAACAAAAGAGAACGAAGAAAAACGAAAACAAAGAAAACAAATCGAAAGAGATCAAGGAAAAAAAAGAAGAAATTGTTGTGCCTCCCCCGCAGGGGATGTGGCAGACACTTGAAAAGAACGAACTTAAAGAAAGAGAAAACACCACTACTTCTAGACAGAGTGCGACTAAGAATCAAGGGAAAATAACAGGCAAACCGAAGCATAAAGCAACCTCCAGGTAGCCGCAGCAGTTTGTCGTACGAGTAGCATAGCCAGGTTCTCCCTACTGGTCCGCCTGGGACCTTGCTACCCTGTCTGCCGTCTCCGTCCGACGTTCATCAACTATGCCCCGCCCCTCGGCGTCAGACAATACGAAGCAAGCAAGGCAGGCTCGTCATCGACCCACGCCACACGACTCCTTTCTTAAGGCATATCAATAGAAGAAAGGAGAAGGAAATAAAATGAAAATCATCAAGCGCAAAAAGAAAAAAGAAGACAAAGGAAGACACCGTTCGAACCAGCTGCACCAGTTGGCGGCACGAGTAGCATAGGAATGTTCTACTTGCTAGTCGACCTGGTGCCTTGCTACCCTGTCTGCCATCTCCGTCATACTTTCGTCCACCGCGGTTTTTTCTTCTACTCTTCCTGTTCTCTCCCCTCCCCGCATTCCCTTGGTCGGGTTTCCTTCCGCTCCTCCTGTTACCCCCGCCGCCCCATTCCCTTGGACACCACCCACGGCGGATGCTCGGCGCCGCCTACTCATCTGTGCCTCACCCTCGTGCCACCTCACCATGAACCATTCGGCTTCTTCGAGGACCCCCCGGTACCCCTTCCTCGCCTTTTTTGCTGCAGTGGACGATCACAGTGCGGTCTCAATTCCAAACACTAAGGGGGCAAGTTCCGTTGACCCTTCGGTGGCTCGGAACTCCCTGAGGTTTTCGACTATGCATCTATGCCACGTCTTGAACTGTCCGCCAGGTCTCGGGTTCTCCCCACCAGCCATCGTCCCTAACATTACCCGACAGGGTAATCGCTCCTTGCTTTGCCGTGCCACGGCCCCCGCAAAGAAGAGCCGCCGTTCACGAATGGTCGTTTCGATGCTCTCGCAACATGTCATCTTGAGGGCCTTCGCGTACGAGAGGGTGGCGTGGTCAGTACGAAGTCGGCGCTGAAAAGCCAATGATTCGCAAAAAAACTTGGTGGTGAGCCGTTCGAAGCTTGGCGAAGTGTTCCGCTCTGAGGGTCTGCGTCACACACCCGTACAGCGGGGTCTCAATCACCTCGCCCTTCGGCGTTCGGACGTTCAGGCTAAGGGAGGCGGTCGTCCTGTCATACAACTCCGGGCCGAACCGTTTGAGGCATGCCCGCATGAGACGGATCCGTCGGTCGATTTCGAGCGACAGGGTCAGCGTTTTCGTGGATAATACCGCCTAGGTAGAAGAACTGGGCCGCCTGTTTATACACGCGCGTCTTTTTTTAGGCAACAGCGGCAGAGCAGCAATGCTCAATCGGGATGTCCGTGCGCGGAGGCAAGCGCCTCCACAGGCCGAACTACGGCACAGTCTAGTGCGCCGGCAGGAGGCTGGATTCGACGACGAAGGAGGAGGGGACAGAGCGTCGACTAGCGGGGAAGAGACGAATTCAACTCACCCTGCACGATAATTTTTGTTTTTCAGATCAGAACCCAAGTGGGAGGATTTTTTTTTTTTTTGGGACGGGCGAGAAGGGGAACCGACTGGAAGGGAGTGGCAACGAGAGCACCTGCGAAGGAGCGGGCAGATTGGGCTAAGGCGATGAGGCGGCCATGGAGGACGGCAGCAGGACGGCACACAAAGACCCATGACCGGCGCGCACACCATCACGAGAGAAGCAGTCATCGTTTTTTTTTCTGGTTTTATTTCTCGCGAGGCAGTATTAACAGTATGTACTTGTTGTTAACGTCACTGGTGTTTGGAGTGTGGCAAGTTGTATACCCTTCATGGGGAATGACTTCCGCAATTATCAGGGACGGACGTGGCATCATAGCTGTGCTGCACCTTTTGTGTCAGACAGTCCGGGAAGAGATGGCGATCGATCGTTGATGTTCGTGTGGTGGGTTCAGGTTCGATTGCTCCTTCTTGACTGCATGTCCGCGAGTCGTCACTTTGACAGCACCCCAGACGGCAGGCGTGTTCCTCTCTTGTGTTCACGACTACCGCGCGTTTCGTACGGTGCAGGCAGCACTCCAGACAGCAGCCGCTGTGGTCAGCAGCCACGAGTTGGTTAGTGGTGGGAACGGGGGGACTTCTATGTTGTAGTTGAGAGGATACACCCGCGGCCATGTTCGTTCAATTTGCAACATTGATTTCATCTTGTGTGCGTCTTCTTCGTCTCGTGTATTTTTAGGCAGCCGAATTTCGATTTTTTATGGTTTTTCGAATCTTCCTATTGCGGGGGACCATAGTAAACAGGACCAAATATTGTTAGTAAAAACACCTAAATATATAGTTTTTTATGTATGCCATCGGTCCTGTTAACTATAGACCCCCGTAATAGGGTTCCAGCACCTTCGTGTGACCACGGACTCCTTCGTTTGAGAGATCATGTGAGAACAACAACAACAACCTCTGGCCTGCTGCTTCGATGACAAGCGGTTGTGCGATGGTTGATTGGTCTGGTGTTCGTAGAATCGTAGAAGCATTTCGCGTCTCTTCTCTTTTTTTCATGTCTTTTTTTTTTTTCCGATACCGTGAGGCCTGCTGCTTCGAAGACAGTCATGATGACTGCTGTCATCATGCCCTTCAGCCGACTACGAGACAATTCCTGCGTCATCGGCGTACAACATGCCCCATGCAGCCCTTCGCACGCATGCCAACGGCTCCTGCTCTTCTATTCCGACTACTCCAGCAGCATCACCGAGTTGAACCAAATCCCTTACGATGGCTCGTCTTGGCTGAAGCGTACTACTGTAGTACGACGTGTAGTGCAGCAGCGAAGAACACGTTGAACAGTACCGGTGATAGCACGCAGCCTTGCCTCTGCCCCTGCGTGAAATCAAACCATTCCCAGTGCTACATTGTCACATACCTGGTATGCAGTAAGCACAGCAGTCAGCAGTAGACAATGCAATGTCATGTCATACTGGATGACAGGCACGACATACATGTTCTATGAAAGAGAGAAAATAAAGCAAAACGAAAACAGAAAAAAAACAAATCGAAAGAGGAAAAGGAAAAAGAAGAGAAAAAACTGTCGTGCCTCCCCGCAGGCAGGGAATGTGGCAAACGCTTAAAAAGAAGAGCTGAACGAAAAACACCACTACTTCTAAACAGAGGTTTAATGTGAAGAAAACAACAACAACCAACAACAGAGTGAGACTAAGAACCAAGGAAAAATAACAGGCAAACCGAAACACGCAACACCCTCCAGGTAGCCGCAGCAGCAGTTTATGACACGAGTCGCATTAGCCAGGTTCTCCATACTAGTCCGCCTGGGACCTTGCTACCCTGGCCGCCCCTCGGTGTCAGACAATACGAAGCAAGCAAGGCAGGCTCATCATCGACCCACGCCACACGACTCCTTTCTTGAGGCTTAAGGAGGAGAAATAAATTAATAAAATGAAATAAAAATCACAGAAGATCAAGCGGCAAAAAGAAAAAAGAAGACGAAGGAAGACTACGTTCGAACCAACTGCACCAGTTGGCGGCACGAGTAGCACAGGCATGTTCTACTTCCTAGTCGGCCTGGTGCGTTGCTACCCTGTCTGCCATCTCCTTCCTACTTTCGTCCACCGCGGTTTCCCTCTGCTAGTGAGTAGTGAGTACAGTTATTAATATGGATAGTTTTGAAGTGGTCAACGAGTGTACTCAAATCACTCTGGCCGAAAATATAATCCCCGTTTGATATTCATATCAGAGTTGATCTTTTGGTGTTACGTTCCCGGACATATTTGTGGTAAAGTGCTATTTTCCGTCAATGCAGGGACCGTTTGGATACGCAATACTTGCCCGTAAATACAAGCACTGCTTTTTCGGTCTTCATCTGAATACCCTGTAACACCTATTAATGCCAGGCGAAAGATGTAACACACCTCCTCTCATCGGACGATTTTCAAAGCTGGGTCTCTCGCCAACAGGGAGGGCGTATCACCCGAGCGATGGGCCTATGTATCAATCTCGCCGATTTTTTTTTCAAAGCCACTATTTTCGTTGTTTGTTTGTGCCCCCCTCCGTAAGGCATGTTTTTGGAGGATACCCGGTCTTAAATTCGTCGCAGGTGGTGTCTTATTTCGCCTGGTTACACTACTGTACCGGAACGGTGACTATATTTACGAAGAGAGTGGAAGGGAGCGCAGCAGTACAAGTTCCGGTACCAACAATGAACGCTGCGCGCGCGCGGTACAACAACCTCCATCGTACATGAGAGTGGACACTATCAATAGCAATACTCTGTTGGGTATCGATATCATATCGTTCTATCGAAAGTGTGTTTGCCCTCCATCCCCTGACATCCCCCCCCCCCCCCCCCCCCCCCCCCGTGTTTTTCATAGTGACACTGAACGATGGCTTCGATGAACCAGTACCTGGTATCAACTATCAAAATCGTATCGAGTACGACTGGTTTTTTTTCATGGTCATCGGTGTCGTATCGAAGACGATTCCGATAGCGATATCCGATATGAGGCGTTCTTACGATAGAGGTTCACCCTATTTTTTCTGAGGCTCCTCGCTTAAGGAGCTCCATACCTCTCGCCCGAAAACTTACTTTCAGCAAAAATCAAATTGCATCCCGATGAATAATCCCGTGGCCCAAGCATACAAAAACGTCATTTTTCGAAAAAACAAGACTGGCATTCCGACGATTTTGGGTTAAGAAACCCCGTCATTCAGAAAACGTTTTAGCGGAAATGTGCCACCTCTATCGTAGAACGCGTCATATCCCCTTAACACCGATGGGCACGCACTCTATCAATACCCCGGCAGCTCGGGCTGCTTCGGAAGAAGGCCGATCCTGCAACCGTCGTTGTCACCAAACAGCAGCAAGGAGCACGTCAAATTAAGAAAGGTGCTTCACTTATTCCCGACCATGTTTTAAAATAAATACCAGGTAGTAGGATGAAATAATCAGCACGGACACGTCTGGCTGGGTGTCGACCAAAGATGTCGGGAGACAGCACTCACTGCTTGGCACCCCTTGACAGACAACAAATAAATGCCTTGACATGCCTTGACTGACTCCAAACCGCTGGTAGGTTTTAGTGTGGAATACCCAAGGAGGCAGCACGTTCACCCCTTGACAGGCAGTAAGTTTGCCTTGACGTACGTGCCTTGACTGACACCAAACTTCTAGGTTTTAGTGTCGAACACTCGGCCCTTCACGGTTGACAGCGCACATTTTGCGTGGCTTGACATGTCTCCTGCCATCTTTGGAGTCGACCGATGGAGCGAACGGTTTAATGCGAAGAATGCACGGCAGGAATAGCAGCACATCAATGTACTGCTGTACCTGGTAATAAAAGCGCTTCATATATTTCCGCTGCTTACACTGCTGTTCTGCTGCTGTTGCACATGCGATACCTCCTGTGGTATCGGTGAGTACAGAAGTACGGTAGCGCGTGTTGTCATGAACATTTACGGAATGATCCATAGACGTATAATGCAGGACGGACGACGCATGGTGGGCGTATACTGCTGCTGTAGAACATTCTCCGATCGCGCCGCCCATGTCAACCATCCTATGCATCCAGGTTATCCCAGCATGCAGCATGCAGTGCGGCAGTAGCAACAGCTTTAATAGTAGCAGCAGTAGCAGCATAGGGTACAGCAAGTAACGTTGTTTTTTGGTGCGGACATACGTAATTTTTCGAGAGTTCTTGCTAGAATTTTTCAGATTGTGAGAATTCTCGATAAACGATCATCCTCCCGTGCTTGGATCTCCCATTTTTTTTTTGTCGTTTTTTGTTGAGGAAGCGAGGAAGGGGGGGAGGGAAAGAACGGGGGAAGGTGGTTCTGTGTTCTATGCCGCACAGGTAGATTCTTATTTTGTTTTTGTTGTTGTTCTTCCCCGCTGGGCGATGGGTGCACCCCAAGCTTGCTCCCTGTTTTGCTGCTTGCTAGCTCAGTGTACCTCAACCAAGTCGAGGTCAAAATGTAACGGTACTTTCGGCAGCATGAGCAGCGCAGCAACAACACCAGTGGTTGAGACGGTGGCAGCAGCAAGCATCAAGCAGCAGCAGTGTATATACCTAGTAGTAAATAGTAGCAGCAAACAGCAGCAGCAGCAGCGAGCGCTTTGGTCCTCCTCCTGGTCTTTCTTTGGTGAGACGGCGAGCGAGGGGTGTGAGCTTTGAACTGGCTCTCTCTCTTTGTCGTTCTGTCTCTGCCTGGCATCTGTCGGGCGGTCCGTTTTCTGTCGGGCGGTCCGTTCCTTCATAACGGTGCGTCTGCAGTAGCAGCGGACGTAGCACTGGCGGCTTTTCTTCCGTTCCCAGATTATTTGGCAGTAACCGCGGCTATTTATTCCGTTGGCGGGTTATTTCCTGTGGAGTACCGTAAGGATGCGGATTATCGCACAGGGGTGGGCGCGATCGTTTTTCGGCGCTCATTTTTTTTTCTCGACGACGTTAACCCCCTTAGTACTGCAGTCCTGTTTTGGGGACAAACTAGTCCAATTCCAAGGGTTTTGTCCCCTAAACGGGACTGCGGTCCTAAAAGGGTTTAAGAAGATGCTTGTAAGTCAACACATTTTATTTTATTTTTTTCCGAACGCTCTCGACCAGAAATTTCCGAAAAAAAAACACAACCTTAGTGTCGGTTCGGTATTTTGGCAACCTTCCCGTTCTGGAAATATCGATTTCTGAAAAACGATCTCTGAAAAGCGATCCCAGCCGTGTGCGCTATATTATGTATATAGAACCCTTTTGGGTCGAACTGCAGTCCCGTTTTGGAGACAAACTATTACGGAGGACCGTAGTATATGAGACCTACGGTTTACACGAAAACCTATATATTTACCTATTTTTACCATTAATAACAATATTTGGTCCTATTTACTATGGTCCCCCGTAATACTCATATTCTGCTGCAAGCAGTTTGTCCCCAAAATTGTACTGTTACGGGGGTCCATAGTTAACAGGACCAAATATTGTTAGTAAAAATAGGTAAATATATAGGTTTTTGTGTGTACCGTAGGTCCTATTTACTATGGTCCCCCGTAATACAAGCAGTACGAAAAGCATCCTCACGGTATGGACCCTTCTACGTGTGTTCCCCGAATGATCTAGCTGTAGATCATGACGTGGGTGTATATCGCTGATGCGTCCGATGTGTGGAATTGCCCGTATGTCACTGGGACCGGCGTGCTGAGCACGACCCCTCCGTGGGAAACTGTTGGGGACGCTGATTTTTCGGTGCTCTCGTGTATCGTGTCGGCAACAGATCATCGTAACGCTTTTCTTCATGACCCTTTTAGAACTGCACTTACTGCTGTGCAAGCAGAGCTTCGACTCTAATTTCGAGTGATTTGGCGCGGAAACGGGAGTGCAGTCCTGAAAGGGTT
This sequence comes from Macrocystis pyrifera, assembly GCA_031763025.1. Lineage (NCBI taxonomy): Eukaryota > Phaeophyceae > Laminariales > Laminariaceae > Macrocystis > Macrocystis pyrifera. The sequence goes on from JASSKH010000001.1 coordinate 1,815,086, forward strand.
GAGCAAGTAGTACTCGTGGCAGCACTCGTGGCAGCACGGCCGTCCCTGCTTGACTCTTGTTCAAGGGGTAAGAGGTTAGTAAAGCGCGCAGGGCCTACCGCTGCCCAAAGAGCTCACATAAACTCGAGGGGTCTTGGGCTGCGGTGTCGTGCCGTGCCGGTGCTCTCACGTATCGCGTCGGCAATGGGCCGTAAGCGGTAGTATTCGTAGCAGCACGGCCGTCCCTGCCTTGTCTCTCGTACAATAATGAAATCACGCAAGGCCCGCCACCGCTGCCAAAATACAGGCGCATAACCCTAGAGGTCTTGCGGCGCGGTACCGTGTTCTCATGCATCGCGTCGGTAGCAGACGATAAGCAGCGGTACTTGTGGCAGCACGGCCGTCCTGCCTCGTCTCTCCTACGAGAGGCACATCAAGCATCGCCAGCCCATGGGGGAAAAATGCCAAAAGTGGAGGTCTTTCACTTCACTTGACTCGACTTGACTTGGCTTGACTTGGCTTGACTTGGCTTGACTTGGCTTGACTTGGCTTGACTTGGCTTGACTTGGCTTGACTTGGCTTGGCTTGGCTTGACTTGGCTTGACTTGGCTTGGCTTGGCTTGACTTGGCTTGGCTTGGCTTGACTTGGCTTGACCCCACGTGAGTTGCCTTGCGTTGCCTTGTCCGTGTCTTCTCTACATGGCGTTGTCTTTTGTCAACTATGTTATTTTGAATAAAGTATCGACTTATACCGTGTACCAGATACCACGTGTTGTCTAGTGTCTCGCGTTAGTATTGTCTTACGCCGCGTCGTTGTTTGTGTGATGTTGCGCTGTCTACCGCCGTGAGATGCCCCGTCCGTTTCTTACCTACCCCCTGTGCTCTTTTCTACCCCTTTTGCTTTGCCATATCTCTGGAGCAGGTGTTCAACGATCTGGACGTGCAGGATGACAAGCTCATGCTCGACCTGGCGGTGTTTCTCAACAGGCTGGTGAGAATAAAACGCAACCCTTTTCGTTCGTTCCTTTTCCTTCTACCATTACGGGTGGGAAGGCATAGCAACCAGAACCCATGATGTACCCCGAACCATGAACCCCCCCCCCTTACGTTTGCACACCTTCCTAGGTTCTGACTAGTACTGTAAGTTCCCCTGCAAAAGAGGTATTTCGGGGAGTTTGCATATTATTAATAGTGGTAATCAGAACCCACGATGGACCCCAAAAAACATGTTTCATGTTTCTCCCTATGTTTACCCAACATAATTGGTTCTGATAACTCTATTCCCCCGCAAAGGCACTATCACGGGGAGGGGGCATGGTAATCAGAACCCACGATGGACCCGAAAGCTATGTACCCCCCCTATGTTTACACACCTTATTGTGGTTGCGATTACTTTATTACCCCGCAATAGTTCCTAGTAGGAGCCGACGGAGCTTTCTGGCGGTAATGGTGGTGGCAGTGGTCGTGCCTGGACAGCGATATTCATCACCTGGCGATCGCAGGTTGCCCCGCCGCCGCTGACTGCTCAGGTCACAGTAGTGCCTGCCCCCCCCCCCCCCCCCCCTCCGCAATCTCCGCAATCGGGCTATTATACCTGGTACGGTGTGTTTTTAATAAAACCATCAGAAGCAGCGGCACCTCCCGCGAAGTGGACATGTTTCGATGGGGCAGGGCTGGAACCGACAGCACGCCGTGCCGAGTGCGCACCAACCTGAACCGCAAGCGTTGGGGGCGAGGGGGGGGGGGTCGGCAGCGCTTACGGTTCAGGTTGGGAACGCACTCCGGGGTGACGTGCGAGTTCGTTGTCCCCGCTGTGCCTCGATGCTTCATTGATGAGACATTTTCGTAGTTCATGCACTGGCCGGACTTGCTTTCGTGTCCTGTGTTCAGATAACGCACACAACCGTCGGTAAGAGGGGATGTTCGGAAGGAATTGTGGTACGATCGCTGGGGGTGGTATTGCGACGTGTTTGCATTGTGACCTCAGCAGTCAGCGGCGGTGAGATGGGACCACGAGTGTATATCTGGGATCGCCAGGTGACGATACCGCGATCGAGACGCCAACACGATCACCGCCGCATCCGCCGCCGCCAAAGGCACCGGCGAGTATCAGACACTTCTATGGTTGACGTACGTACGCTGAGTACGTACGGACTGTCAACTTCAATTTTCATACTTTCTACTGCGGTTTGAACGCCCTCCCTCTCTGACTGTGGCTTATCTGGTCTATCCTCCCACCCGTTCGCCCCGTCCCTCGCCCATTCGTCCGTCGGTCCGTCCGTTTGTCTCTACCTGCTACCACCGCTGTCTCAACCTGTCGACATGTAGAAAATGGAACGGTTTAATGTGAAGAACACACACGTACACCGCTGTCTCAACCCAGTGCCACCGCCTCTTTTTTTTTTTTTCACGACCGACACCCTTACCCCCCCGCTCCTGGCTTTCGAATCAATCCAGGTGAGCCGCTTCCCCGAGGGCGGGGACGCTCTGATGAAGGCAGATGCCGAGCTGGGGACGCTAAACGAGCAGGTGCAAGTCGACGCGGCCACGACGGTGCAGAGCGACGTCACGGAAGAGTACTTCCAGGCGGGGAACACGGAGGGGGACGACACTGGCCTGACGCTCGACAGCATCCGGATGGATGTCACGGTGAGACGGTCCGCTGCAGTGTCTGCCGCGATGGCGGGGGGGAAGGGGAAGGGAAGCGAGAGTGGGGTTGGGGTTGGGGCGGGGGGTGCCGTGACGCCTGGCGGCGAAGGAAGCGCGAATGGAAGTGAGGGGCGGGGGGGGGGGGGGAGAGGGGAGGGGAGGTGGAAGGGGGGGCGAAGGGCGACGAGGTGGGGGAGGGGGGGGCGGAGTCAGGGGAGGAAGGGGCGGTGGCGCAGGCTAAGGTCGCTACGGAAGAACAAGGATGAGGCCCTCCCCGCGCCTGCGCCTGCGTTGTTGGCTTCGCCCAGTGTTGGTGGTGGCGGTGCCGGCGAAGGGAAAGATGGAAAAGCCTCGCTTGCGGTGAGAATCTCCCGTTCGCCTCCTCCTCCCCCTTCTCTCCTCCTCCCCTCCTCCTGCCCCCCCATCCCCCTCCTACCCCCCCCCCCTCTCTCCTTCCCCCCTCCCCCTCTACTCCTACAACTCCCCCTCTCCGTGGGGAACCCTCCCTAATTGCTAAGGGCACACCGGGTCTAGGGTCTACAAGCTAAACTCTGCCCCCTCTTGCTTATATGCTGCTTTTGGTGTGTTTCAATTTTTTGCTCTCCACTTAGTGGAAACCCTGACTTTGGTGGCTTGGTCGGGATGGAATCAGGGTGCCAAGCGGGAGCAGGGCGGAAGTGTGAATTTTTTGTTTGAAATACCCGCTCTGCATCTAGTGCTTTTGTCCCTCTCCTTCACCAACTCGCCCTCCGTTCCGTTCCCACCGGCCTGCTTGGCTGCCTGCCTAAAGCCCTCACGGTTGCGTCGTGCGGTCGCGGGGCGTTTGGGCTGTCTCTCCTCGGCACCGAGACGCCCCGCTCTCCGTAGGCCTTGTCTATCGGTGCAGCGCCCCCGCCCCATCCCCCTCTTCGCTCCTCACGTCACCCGTACAACGCCCCCTCCCCCTCTCTTCCCCGCCTCCCTTCGGCACCATACCCCCCCCCCCCCCCCCCCCCCCGTGCTCTATGGTCTTACGACTACGGCTATGCATGGGATCGAGTACATCTCTCCTGTTGAGTACACCCCCCCCCCCCCATGCTCCGTCCCGGCGTTGTAGGAATGCGAGTGTCTATGGTCATATGACTACGGTCATGCACGGTAGTGAGTACACCCCCCCCCCCCCCCCCCCCCCCCCCTCCAATATTTCGACGTTGACATCCATGAAAGTCCACCTCAAAAGCGGTTCTCCGTAGGATGCAGCCCACCCTTCATGCGACTCGCCGAACACTCCACGGCGCCTCGCGCTTGGTGCAAGCAATGCCTGTGTGGCCGATGAAATCCCGACGTGCTCCGTCCCGGCATTGTAGGGGCGCGAGGATGTACGGTGATACGACTGCGGCCGTGCATGACGTGAGTACCCCCCCACTCCCCCCACCCGCCACCGCCAAGCGTTTAATTTCAATGCGGCATGAAAGTTGACCCCAAATTGGCCCACACCGCCGCTGTCAGCCAGTGGCCACCCCCCCCCCCCCCCCCCCCCCCCCCGCTCTATATGACTACGGCCATGCATGAAATGACAAGAAGTACGCGCTCCCCCCTCCTCCTTACAATCCAGTTATCATCCGCCAACCCCCTCTCCCTCCCTGCCTCCCTCCCCTCTCGTGTGCCGTGTACACCACGCTACGCTACGCCACTCCGCACCATGCTACATACTGGTACTATACTTCGCGACACACTTCTTCCTTCACGACGCGCTGTAATATGCTTCGCGACCGTACCATGCACTCTCCGCGCAATGCTACTCTACGGCATGCTATGCTGCGCCATGCCACGTTACCGTACGCATCCCGCGCCGTGCCGTGCTGCACTACTCGACCCCCGCTCCGTTCTACCCTACACCGTTCTATATCGCCGCCGCCGCCACCGCGCCATGCTTCTTACTACTGCCCTTCGTAGCGTCAGCGGCCGATGCCATCCTTGGTGCGCATCGGAAGCGTGGACGTCCGGCTCGGCGACGGTAACGACGAGAACCTGAACGACTACTCCCTGTCCAAGGCGGCGCCGACGATGGAGACGGTGGAGGAGGTCATCCAGCTCTTCGAGAGCGGCGGGAAGGTGCGTGCGCGCGTGCCGTGCGCCGTGCGCCGTTCGGCGTGTGGAACACCGGCAGAAAGTGCAGCTGCGGCCGACGCAGCGGGCACGTTGACGTGGGACGGTACAGTTTATCAGCCGCCGCGTGCACTGACTGGTGCGTTTGTGTAGGCGAGCGAGGGGGGTGGGTGGTTAATGGTTTTTTCGGCGGTGGTTCGAGCACATCGGTACAAACGGGAAGGTGCTTTCCTGCCACCGCGGCGCTGGATGCTCGACGCATTTTTTTCTTCTGCCGGTATGAAATTCTATGCGAATGAACGAACGAGCGAACGATCGAATGTCACGAGTAAACGAACGAAAAGTCGTGGAACAAACGAAGGGACGAAACAAGTGGACGATACGAACGCGTGCGCCCCGTGCATGCGTCGTGGCGGGGTGGGTTATAACCCCCCTCGTCCTCCCCCCCCCCCCCCCCTCCCGTCCCTCCGTCCGTCTGTCTCCTCCTTATCATCGTTTTCCGGCGGGTGCGTTCGTGCAGCTGAGCGTGAAGACTGTGCGAAAGATTCTCCGGGACGCGTACAAGCACCTCAAGGAGCTTTCCAACATCAACAGAGTGCCCCTCGACACGCCGGAGGACACTGTCACCGTGGTAAGAACCTTGAAGGCAACGGAATGAATACAGTCATCACTCTGATGGGTAATATGGTCGCCAGTTAAACTCCGATACGTATGACTATTAAACGGAGCTTACATTCCCGGTCTGGGTGGTTCGGCATTCATCGCATGAGGACACAACGACGCCCTCCGGGGGCATATTTTGAAAGGGCTGCGAATGGGCTGTGTTCAACGATACTTGGGGGAAAACGTCTGGTTTTGGTGCTCAGACGATGTCGCAGACGATAGCGAATCCGGAGCGTGTGAAGTGTGTGAATCCCGTTGTTTTGAATGCCTTGTTTTACGATAACACGTCGATAAAAAAAAAATACTTGAACTTGCGCCGTGCGAATCGGGAAGGATGTTTTTTTGCCAATGTTTTGCCGGTAATAAACATCGTCCCGATTTTTTTTTTCCGATTCCGATTCCGATCCAAATCGCTCCGATTGATTGGCTGAGTAATCGGCTGTGATTCGCGGCCCTAGATGTTTTTGAAGCTAATTTCGTCGGTCACACGGGGAGAAGGGCTGCGTAACCCTTCACGCGTCTGTGACGATCTGAATTGGACGTTTTTTTTTTTCTGTTTATTTGGCGTCGGTTTATTTTCGTCGAAACGTTAAAAAAAAATCCCGCGACGAAACGAATGTTTCCTATGTACTAGGTGGGGGACATCCACGGGCAGCTGGCGGATCTGGTCCACCTGATGAACCACAACGGGATGCCGTCCAAGACCAACAAGTATGTGTTCAACGGGGACTTCGTCGACCGCGGGTTCCAGGGGGTTGAGGTGCGTGTGTGTGGTGGAAGCACTTGTGTACATACACATGGGACCTGCCACGATCTACGTACTGTAGATGATCTGCTTCATGATCTGCTTCGAGTGTTGGTGGATAGATAGATATCCGGTGCCGTATTTGTCGTTGTGATATATACTGTCACAAGAGCTGTATCATACAGATCTCACCCGGAAAAAGTGGGTCGACCGCGGCTCCTCTTGGGGGGTTGATGTCCGTGTGCTGCATGGGACCTACTGTGCGTACGACGATCTACGTACAGTAAGCAGATCATCTGCTTCGAGTGAGTGTTGGTAAATACCTGGTACCCTAGTTACAGCCATTGTGATGAAGCATGAGGAGCGCTCAGACGTCAACCTGAAGATGCAGGTGTCCTTATCATGCCTCTCAGAGTGGCTGTGTACAAGAGCTGTATCATACAGATACAGCTCCCTCGCGGCAAAAAAATCGTCGACCGCAGCTCCGAGTGGGGGGGGGTTGGGTGCGTGCGGTGGAAACGTGGGATGCTGGAAGTATGGATATATATGTGAAATGTGGGGCGGTGCAAGCGCGGATGCGTGGAACACACGGGACGGATGAATGGAGGGTGTATGGGATCGTCTAACCGCGGGAGCTGTGGGACGGTGTGGGATGGTGAAATGTGGGACTGACTGTCGGGTTGTGGAATTGTGGAACGGTGGCGTTGCGGAAATGTGGAGTGATGGACCACGGGCATGTGGGAGCTTGTTTTTTTTTTTTTTTTTTTTTCAAGTGCCCGGGAGAATTGGACAGTTGAGGGGCGTGGCGTTTTTTGGTTTCTTTTGTTTTGTTCTGGCTGTCTGTTGACGTTGTGTCTGCTTCTGCTCCTGCCTCTTCTAGTTGTGTTCCTGCTCCTGTTCTGGCTGTCTTGGTTGTGATTTCTGCTTGTGTTCCTTTCTCTTTAGTTGTGTCCCCGCATCTGGTTTTGTTTCTGCCTTGGGCTTTATAGTCTGCTTGTGTTCCTCGTGTATCTGATTGATGCTTTTGTGTTTTTGCGTCTGGTGGCCCCTTTGTGGGTGTGGTGTGGTGCGGTGCGGCAGGTCCTGGTCCTGCTGTTCCTCCTGATGACAGTGTTCCCAGACAGCGTCTTCCTCAACAGAGGCAACCACGAGGACTTCGGCCTCTGCTGCGTCTACGGCTTCCAGAAGGAGTGCCTCGCCAAGTACAACGACGTCGTTTTCAGGTGACGCTTTCGTTTTCGATGTTGACGGTTTTATTTTCAGGTGGCAGTTTCGTTTTTATGGTGACGGTTTCGTTTTCGATGTTGACGGTTTTATTTTCAGGTGGCAGTTTCGTTTTTATGGTGACGGTTTTTATGGTGTTGCGGTTTCGATTGGTTTTGACGGTTTCGTTTGTATGATGTTTCGTTTTATGGTGACGGTTTCGACGGCGTGTTTTTGGTGGTCGCGCGCTCTTCCTGCTCGATGATTGGTGGTCGGTCGGTCCGGTCCGGTCGGGTTCGCCCGTCTGTTTGGTTGACAGTAGGTTCGTTGTTTGGTGTATGGAAAGTGTGGTTTAGTTTCTCGTGCATGTTTGCGGACGGAAAATCGATCGAATTCCAAACGCCCGCTGCCGCCGCTGTCTCGGCCTGTCCACTCCCGCCGCTGACTGTCTGCCCCTTCACGCCATTCCCACCTTTTTTTAGCGAACCTTTTTCGGGCTGCATGCAATTTTTGTGGACAACCTACTTGGAATTTGTATGGGATAACCTGGTACATTTTACAACTGTACAGTACATACGTACCGTACGCACACGAAATTATTACCACTCTGGGTGTCTGTCAATATAAGGACCGCTCGGTATTCATATTAATGTATAAACGGTCCTTATGTTTCCGCCCAGAGTAATATATTTTGTTTTTTTGCCGCAGTAGCTGTTGTTTAGTACAGCGCTTCTTCTTCCGCTTGTCCACAGCCCCCGCTGTCCTCTCTCTCTCTCTCTCTCTCTCTCTCTCTCTCTCTCTCTCTCTCTCTCTCTCTCTCTCTCTCTCTCTCTCTCTCTCTTTCTCTCCCGCTCTCTCTCTCCCGCTCTCTCTACACGCGCACCTTCAATCGACAGTACGGGACAGTCAGTGTCAGTGCCCCCCCCCGCCCGAATTACACCTGCTGTTGTCGTACTGTTGTAGTCGTACCATTTGTTTAACTTGAGGTACCAGGTACACCCTTTCAGCACTTCTGTATTCTCGCTGTGGGGGACAAACTACTTGAAGTTTGAGTGGATCGTCCCCCAAATGGGACCGCTGTTGCTGCCCTAGAAGGAAGGGCTGTCACCCTTTTGGTACTGCACTGCTGTTGTACATGTACCTCGACCTGACTCTAATTCCAAGTGTTTCGTCCCCACGACGATGGCGAGTGCAATCCTAAAGCGGCGCTGTTGATGATGACTCCTGTGCCGCGCACCGCCCTCGCCCGCACGCTCGCTCGCTCTTCCAGCATGTTTTGCGAGATGTTCCGGCACCTGCCGGTGTGCTCGGTGATCCATGGCAAGGTTCTCGTAATCCACGGAGGCTTGTTCCACAGAGAGGGGGTCACGCTCGAGGACATCGAGCAGGTGCATACTGCAGCAGGTGCTGCTGCTGCTGCTGCTGCTGCTGCCGTAGTAGCTGTTGGGTAGTGGGTCGGGTGCTTTGGGTGTTGGGCGTGTTGATGGGATTGGATTTGACGAAATTTTGTCGATCCATCCTCAACTTGGCAAGCTGGGTGGGGGGGGGAGGGTATGTCTATTAGAAAGGACAATAACAGCATAACGTCAGCAGATTTATTTTGGGCCGATCGTCGCCCGCCCTAAAAACGCCACCAGATCATCTCCCGTCGGGGAAGCCAATGACAATGAGAATAAAAATAATAATCCCGTCGGCTATCTTCCGCACAAAAGAAAATGAAAAACCCGGTAAACAATAGACTATATTGTTTGACTCCCCTTCTGTTCTCGAACGATGCTTCGCCGTACGAAGCAGCAGCAGCAGCAGTAGCAGATTCGTTGATCGGTTTCTGGACGCACTGCTGTGCTCGTTCCGGCCTGAAATCGGGTGCGACAACACGATGCGATGCGATGCTGCTGCAGTACGAAATGTGATGCTTTCACACACAGGAAAAAACCAAAACAGCTCAAATCAGATCACCAATTTCACTGACTGGAATTTCCAGGGTGGTGGTTGGAGTCCTGATTTGTTGTGATCTCTGCAAGATCTTTTACGTGGATCCTGTTTGTAGGACACGTGGCACGGCTCTTGCGCACGGGACGCGTTGCTTGCCCCCCCCCCCCCCCCCCCCCCCCCCCCCCCCCCTCCCGAGGTGAACATCCTTTACTCCGTACATGGGGAATGGTCGTATCACGTACCAGTAGTGTTTACGGTAAGACACCTAAGAGGCAGTTATATAGTAAACCCATTGCTGTGTCTGGAAGTGGCTAAACACCGAAAATTAAGTCAACTCGTTGAAGCTGTCATCCATATGCAAGTCCGCCTCGCAAGCGATTCTTGCAGCTCACGCTTCATGCGACTCGCCGGACGCCTCACGGCGCTTCGCGCTTGGTGCAAGCAATGTCTGCGTGGTCGGTGAAAACCCGACATGCTCCGTCCCGGTATTGTAGGGATGCGAGGAGGGTCTATGGTCATACGACTACGGCCATGCTTGAGATCGAGTTCATGTCTCCTATCGAGTACACCCCCCCCCCCCCCCCCCCTCGGCGTGTGGCGGTGAACCTCAGCATAAGTGATTTTACAGTCAGTACAATACAGCAACATTAGGAAGGCATTCAACTATTGCACACCTCGGAAAGACAGCTAATGATCTATCTATCTGTCTACAGGTAGATGATCTAGTTCCTCGCCTCCCTTTGTGAGAGGTTGTGCAGCTGCCATATATGGTAAGATCCGATCCAGGAAACATGCGCTAGACCATGCAGGTTATACGCATCCCGCCCGGCAACATGAGCTAAGAAGACCGTACAAGATCGGGAATATAGATCTATTACGGGGGACCATAGTAAACAGGACCAAATATTGTGAGTAAGAATAGGTAAGTATAGAGGTTTTTGTGTTTGCCGTAGGTCCTATTTACTAGGTTCCCCCTTAAGATCTGCCTTGGAAGATGAGTTGCGGTTTGAATGGGTTGATAGCACGCACGTGTTACGCCAGATGAGATGTACAACTCCCCGGCCCGAAGGTCACGCCGTTTTTTCGAGTGAGATGGTGAAATTTTGCGCGACGTCTTCTATGAGTCCTTGCGAACACCTGTGACCCTAGCGGGGCGTTTTGCTTTAGTTTTGTTTTTTGCGTGATTTTTCGTTTTTTTTAGGGGAGTTTTCATCAAGTTTGAACCAATTTACTCGTAGACCAAATATTCTCGGCGAAAAACGCGGGCCAGTTCCCGAGAAATAGATGAGTAACACTTCTGCAAGGTTTCAGGGTCTTGTCTTTAAAAAAAAAAACGGCGTGGATCTGTAGGATTTCTGTGCGGAAAAAGTGCAAGAATTTGGCGTTGCCGTATAAATTACTCGGTTTCAGTACAGGATCGTTTTTTGAACATGTATTTTTCCTCGTATTGAACATACGCAGGTCTGACACCAGGTGTTCGATTTTTTGCGCGGAAATGTGTGCAGACATGCCTTGGAGTACCCGGGAACTACACTGTTCAGAAACAAAAACAATAATAATAAAACGTTTCTCTTCCTACGCATGAAGACGCCTCTGCCGTTTGCTGATCGTATTTAAGGCCCGTGATAAGTCGGGGCATACTTTCGCCACTAGCGCCAGCCCTACTATGAATAGGACTCTCTTGCGCTGTTCGTGGCAGCCAGTGTGACGACAAAATTTGTGTCCCCGTTCGAATGGATGCTGCTCCCGGCATTCGTGGGGGAGAGAATTTCCGACTGTTAACTTTAACCAGCTCGTATGATGTTGTGATACATACGGCTCTCACATGCCCTGCTACACTATGGTGTGTCACCGAGGGGAGCCACTGGCCTGTGACGCGAATTTGTCATCGACGAGGTCATACGACAATACGCAACCGGTACCGGGTCTGTTCGTACGCGCGATCGCAGTATCACACACAGCACACCGGTACCGGGTCTGGTTGTACGCGCGATCGCAGTATCACACACAGCACACAGCTTGCGAAGATGACTTTTCTCGGCGAAATAGTCGTCGATCCCACAGCTCTGAGGCGCTGCTGTAGGTGTATTGTCAGCTTTCTGTAGAACATCTCTCGTGTATAGCGGCAAGCGTAGGATGTAGTTGACTCGCTGTACCTGGTGACCTGTTCTATTATTTTGATGATCAACATCATGATCTGTCCCATGTGTCAACTCTTCTCACCACCAGGTGGAGCGACTGGATTACGTGGTACCCGCTAGGGTGGAGGAGGAGCAGGTTGACGAAGACTTGCCCGAGGCGGAGGTAAGAAAACCATCGCGGCTTTTCGGGGAGGAATTTCCATGCCGTTTCGCTTTTTTTGGTTTCCGTTTTTGACGACCTCCATTTGGCTTCTTGTGAAGGTTTCGTCTTTTTTGGACGGCTTCGTTTTTTTTTTTTTTTTGTCGAGGTTCGTTATTTTCCGGCGTTTGTTTTTTTGTGTTTTGGGTGGTTTTTTGTTGGTCGGTGGTTTTTTTTTCGTTTTGATTGTGTTGTTTTTTTCGACGTTTTTTTGTTCTCTCGACGGTTTTTCGGTATTCCACTACTGTTTTTTTTTTTTTTTTTTTTTTTTTTTTTTTTGCCAAAAACGTTTCGTTTTCCGCCGGTTTTGATTATTACGGTCGTACGTCTCATGTTTGTCTGTACGTAGTTACTTTTCCCTTGCAGCGTTACGCCTGCGTTGCTCTTGCGTTACACTTGCGTCACGCTTTCTCCACCTCCACCCCCACCCGTATCCTACCCCCCCCCCCCCTCCCCCCCTCCCCCCCTCCCCCCCCCCCCCCCCCCAACCCGTACCGCAGAGGCGTCAAAAGGACCTGCGGAAAATCATGCACTGCGCGCTTTGGAGCGACCCGGATCTGTCACCTAGCTTGCCGAACCCGCAGCCGAACCCCAGGGGAGCGGGGGTGCTGTTCGGATCGGACTCGACGCAGTCGTTCCTGGAGCAGAACGGTCTGGACATGATCGTGCGCAGCCACGAGTGCGTGGAGGAAGGGTTCGACCTGCCCTTTGAGGATGAGATGGAGGGTGAGAGAAGGGGCGGGGCGGGGCGTGAGGCTAAAATGTATACGGGGGTATAATGTTTTATCTTTACGGCCAGAGTGATATTCATCTTGTAGTAATACGCTACCTGGTACCGCTCTGTTCCTATTTACGGGGGACCGTAGTGAATAGGACCTACGGTACACACAAAAACCTACATATTTACCTATTTTTACTGACAGCATTTGGTCCTGTTTACTATGGACCCCCGTAATAACTATAGGGACTGTTTGTGTATTAATACTTGATAAAAACGTCATTTTCTATTTCGGGACTGGGTGGTACCTGGTAGTATGATTACAGCGAGGACGTGCAGGAAGGGTTCGACCTGCCCTTGGAGGATAGGACGGAGGGTTGGAGGGAGGGGATGAGAGGTTGTATTCCCCGTTTTTCGGTGCCCCCCCGTCGTTTCGAGTACAAAACTGCTTGGAATGAGAGTGCGGATTAGAGTGCGGTATTAGCAGGGATAACTCCTTTATAGACTGCACGCGGTTTTCGGGCACAGACTCGTACCTGGTACGTGAAATGAGGGTACGTTGCTGGTCACATGGAATGGGGGGGGGGGGGGGGACGTTTTCCCGGCAGTAGAGCTCACCACTTGTTCGAGATTTGGTCTGATTGGCTCAGGGTCGGGGTTAAGATTGCTCTGATTGGGTTAGGGTTAGGGTTAGTTGCTGTTCGTCTCGTACGCAGTGTGTCGAACCATTTTCTCGAAAATATGGTATATGCAACCCTCTTTCCCGAAGCCGAGCTTCCCGACGCGGGACCGATCAATCCCCCCCCACGTGGGAGAATGTGAAGTGAACAAGGAGGAACGGGGTGTGCTGAAGGAGGGGGATGAGGATCTGACGAATGTGACATGGAGAAGTTTGGTGCGCTCGATAGTAGCGAAAAAACTATCGCTCTCCCTAGGAGAAATATGGTGGCCACAGACGGCGAAACAGGACGCGGATACAGATGAGCAAAAAAATAAAAGACTTTCATGTAAAACTTGGAAAAAAACGTAGCGAGCGCCCAAATGTTGGAGGTGTCTCTTATTAAGGATAAAAACGGTGCTCCGTCTCAAAAGGGATGCGTGGTCATTGATCGAAGGACTCAAGGTGAGCATGAAATGGGTACGGCGCACACACACCCTTCCCCCCTCCCCTGAGTTTCTCTCGGCGTTGCGCCTGAATTTAGTGAGCTCGAAAATAAAAACACAACGCCTTTTTTCGCAGGTTCCTGCGCGACTATTTTCTCGGCATCCAATTACGGCGGCAGCATGAACCAGGGGGCCACGATGCGGTTCAGCCTCACGGAGTCGGACGAGAGCTTCGCAGCGGGAGGGGCCAGGTGCGTGAGAGCCGGTAGGGGTAGAATGGTATGGTATGGTATCGGATTGGATTGGATTGGATAATATGATGATATGGGATGGGATGTTATCATGGGACGGCATGTTTCGAGATGGCATCGGGGATGTTATCATGGGACGGCATGTTTTGGGATGGTATCGTATATCGTGATATGGCATATGCATGGGATGGAATAGGATGGCGCGATATGGTATGGTGTAGTGGTGGTAGTGGGGGAGGGAGGGGGTGTACTCGATATCATGCATGGCCGCAGTCGTATGACCGTAGACCCTCGCATCCCTACAATGCCGGGACGGAGCACGTCGGGTTTTCACCGACCAGGCAGACAGTGCTTGCTTGCCCCAAGCGCGAAGCGCCGTGAGGTGTTGGGCGAGTCGCGTGAAGGGTGGGCTGCATCCTACCCAGAACCGCTTTAGAGGCGGAGTTTCTTGCATATGGATAACAGCATCGTTCAGGTAGCGGCGATGTTTTGTGGTGATGGTTTACAGTCGTGGGGGAAGGGTATTGGTAGCGGTGGTGGTTTTGTAGTGGGTGGGTGGGTGGGTGGGTGGGTGGATAGTTGTCGTGGTGGTGGTGATGGCGGTGGCGGCGGTTGCGGTGGTAGTATTGTTGCCTTCGTGTTCGATGGTAGTGGTGATGGAGTTGGAGTAGGTGCTGCTGGTTTTGCTGTTGTTGTGGTGGTGGTGGTGGTGGTGCAGGTGGTCGTTGTCTTGCACAGAGGTTATCGCCTCCGCCGGGTGGTGTTGTTGTTGGAACTTGCGCTGGTGATGCTGATGACGGCAATCGAGACTGTTCACGACGCAAAGGCGTTGTTGGTGGTGTTGGTGTTGGTGTCGTGCGATAGATGTCGTCGATGTCCGTCTACCAGCTTCGACACGATGGTTGACATGTGCCTGCCTGACTATGCACCATATACGAAACCCTAACCCCGACCACTGTTTGTCGTGGTGGTCGTTGTGCTGCCACAGGGGTTATCGCTCTGGTCGGCAGAGTGGGTGGTGGAGTTGGCGCTGGTGGTGGAGTTTTTACGGGTGATGATGCTTATGGCGGTCGAGATTGTTTCACGACGCAAGCGTGTATTGTTGCTGTGGCTGTCGGTGGTGGTTGGCGTGCCAGTCGTCAAGCACTGCTGCTGTAGATGGCATGCCATTGTTATTGTTGCCCATGGCTTTCGACAACGACAGCGTTGCTGTTGTCGGTGTCGGGGTTGGTCGGTGGTTTGTCTTGTATGCGGGGGGGGAGATATTACACACCTCAGGTGGAGCATGATCTATCTATCTACAGATCCCCCCCCCCCCCCCCCCCCAGGAAATATATGCTGGATCATGCAGATTGTACGGGTCCCACCCGCCGGCAACATGAGCTTTCAATAGATCCTACATAAAAGATGGGGAAAAATCTGCGTCGAAAGATCTACAGTATGCCCAGCGCTAAATCATCAAGTGGGAATTCATTATCAGTCCGAGATGTAAAATAATGTCATCGTCTCCAACAAAGTAATTTATCATACGTGTTTGTTCGCGCGACGTCGCCATCGTCGCCGTCGCTCCTCGGCGACGTTTGTATGTGTTTTCGATTTTTCATGCCAGACCGTTCGTTGGTTCTGGCGCGCCCGCATTTTGCTCAGTTTTTTTTTTTTTTTTGGTTTTGGTTCGTTCGTTCTTGTTTGTTACCGTTTTTTGTTGTTTTTTTTCAGGGCGACAGAGCCGGAGGTGCACTACACGGTGTACGACTACCAGCTGTCGAACGCCGCGAAGGGCCAGGGAAACCTCCTGAAGGCCAACCAGGTTCGTGCCATGAACCAACGGAGGTGGCGTTCGTCTTGTCTTGCCTTTTTTTTTGCCTTTTTTTTTTCTTGGTTGTTTGTCGTTGTGTTTTGTGCCTTTTGTCTCATCACTTGGTGTTTCCAGCCCAGCTTGCAAGAGCCTGTTTTGTGTTGAACGCTCGTTGGTCGGGTGGGCTGTCTGAACATGCGGCGTGGATATGTGAGTTTTTCTGTTGGCCTTGTGTTTTGTGTTTTGTTTTGTTTTTGTAGGCCGCCCGCTACTGTCACAGCTATTTATATTCGTAGGTAACGTTCGGAGGCCGACTGAACGTCATGCGTATAGGACGAGGAACACTGGGGCTGACCCGCTCGGAGCTCTGGAAGGCGGCACCATGCACTGTAGACAGCGGTAGAATTCCAGCGAAAAAAGCAAGAAAAAAACGGTCCTGGCTCGTTCCGTTCGCTGCATGCATGTCCCTTGCTCCTGTTTGAATTATTATTTTTTCGCCTCACTCACCTTCCCTCCCTGTTTTCCCCCCATGCATCCCTGCCTCCCCATTCCCCCTCCGCCTCCTTTCCACAACTCCCTTCACATGTCTGTCCCTGTTAAACATTGTGTTGCGGCACGCACTCCTGTCCTTTTGGCCTTGTGTTGCTCCTGTTTTTTCTTCCTTTTTTTTTGCTGCGCTGGGGACTGCCGCGGTGCGGTGGGCTTGATGTGACGCCGACGGTTGTCTTTGTCGGTGCTTTTGGTCTTATGCTGCTGCTGCTACTTCTGTGCTGTTGATAATATATTACGACGGCTGCTGCTGCTGCTGCTGTTACTCCCCCTACGACTGCGACCATTGCTGCCGGGGCTGCTGCGGCTACTGCTACTTCGGCTTCTGATGTTGCGGCCGCTGCTTCTGCTACGTGTGCTACTGCGGCTACTGTTATTGCGACCACTGCTACTGCTACCTGCTGCTGCTGCTGATGCTGATGCTGCTGCTGCTGCTGCTGCTGCTGCTGCTGCTGCTGTAGACGGGATTGTCGTCCCTCGTACTCCGGAAGAAGCGGCCGCTCATGGCGGCCTTCGCGCAAGTGGACAAGGACCGCACGGGGTACATTTCCAAGGACAAGTGGTGTAAGGTCATGGACAACGTGAGTGTTCTACGTACGTGTAAAAGCTGCTGGTGCTGTAGGTCGCTGTAGACTACCAAATATGTGGGTGCGTGGTGATGTTGTCTCTCTTGGCACTGGCACCCGGTCCGAAGCGTAGACAAGAATGGAATGGTGTTTAGCCCTCTTCGTGATTTTAAACCATAGTATATAGGCGAAAATGGTATGTGTTTGCCCCTCTTGAGGCTTGGGTGATACAGTGGGTACCCCGACTTACTCTTTCTCTTGTAGAACTGCAGTCCCGTTTTGGCGACGAACCACTTGAAATTCTGAGTGGTTTCGCCTCAAAACGGGACTGCAGTCCTCGAGGGGATAGACGAGGTGCGCTACAGGCCGAAACGAAAGCCCCTCTCTTTTCACTAACGTTCTGTCTCTATCGGCAGTGAGAAATATATCAGGTGCGGGCACCAGGTATAGCTTGGTGTAGGAGGGGTATGGCCGATGAGGCCTCTCTTGACTTTGTTGTTATCTTAACGCGCCCTTTGTCAAGCCGGGGGGGGGGGGTACTCACTGCTGTGCCGGCTTGGTTTTGCTTGAAAAATATGAAAGGAAGTGGTGTTTTGAGCCTCTTGGGGCTTCATTATCCATTGTATAGCATGTAGATGCATTTTGTGCTGAACCCTCTGACTTGGGGACTCGATTGTACCGCTTTGGGCGGAAACGCAAGGGCATTTTGGTCTTCGTATTTAACCTCAGCGATCATTACATTTCCGTCCAAAGCGGCAAGTACTAAGAGGGACTCGACAATAGTGTAGTGCGGTACTTACCCCGAATTAAGAGAGGGGACGTGTGCCACAGACCGAAAACGCCTCTCTCAACTACTAATAGCGTTCTCTCTTATCCACGGTGGGGAATGCACAGCTTTACTGTAGGCGGGACCAGCCGGTTCTTATCTGTGCTCTTGTCTTAGTTTCAGCGTGCCCTCTCAAGTCGGGATACCCACTTTACTGTAGTACTGGTGGTATCCAACCCGCTTTGGACTTGATATATATGAGTAGAGGGCGGTGGGTGGTACACTGAAAAAACAAAAGTAGGTGTGTTGTCCCTTGTTTCTGTTCGGATGCGCAGCTCCCAACCCGACCTCTTAGCCTCACCTCTTGACACCGAACACCACCAACCACCCCGACCGTCCTTCACGCGCGTATATTGCGGTGCGCGGTTACATTGTTTTAGGGCTGCAGTCCCGTTTTGGGGACAAACTACGTAGATTTTGAGTGGTTTGTCCCCCAATGTGGGACTTTAGTTTTGCCCTAGAGGGAGTAACAAACCCCGGAATGACCCCATGCCTCATCCATCCATGCATCCATGCATCCATCCAACCCTGTGCTTTTAATACGGCGTTTGCGATGTAATCCGATGTGGTTGGGTTGAAAAAAATGTTCGGAAACCGACAACGCATGAGGAGCTGATTTGGTCAAAATAGGTGAAAAAATGAAATTGCTCCCGTTTGCTAACCAACCGAAACCTACGAGCCGAATTCTGAACGTGGAAGTGTGGTGAGGTTGAGCTTTATTTCTACCAATCCGCCGTGAGGATAGAAAAAAATCCAAACCAAACCTAACCGAACTATAAACCAAACCCACAGAGTTACCGAACCCTCGATTACTTGCAGGTTGAAAGACGTCATTTTGTGCCACTTTTTCCCACAGCAAATCATGAAATTTATTTATTTCTCGGTTTGGGATTGCTGTTATGAGTATGGCCACTCTGTTCCCAAATATAAAGTTCGTTTTGATTAGATATTAGTATACAAGCGGTCTCTATATCGAGGGACAGAGTGGTACCAGCAGAAAACAGACGAAAAAAAAACCCAACCCAGCCAAGTTTTTCTCGAACAACCTTTTGAAATACAAAAGGAATTATTATTACTTTTTTCTTTTAGGTGCCGTATTTATACGTAGATGGGACCTATTAACCCTTTAGGGGACACGGAGAGAGGTCGCCAAAAACAGACGATAGATTCGGTGTTTTCACACCCGACCCGTCTATCTGAACGAGCATCGTGAGCGCCGAGCAGTACGGATAGGATCATGTTGCGCCCGGTGCCACACGACTCGTTGCGTCGTGCCCGGACACCGATTTATATCATGTATCGTGCCGAAATCACGCAGTGCTCGCCGTTGCTGCTGTCGTCGGCATTTTGTTTTGGTGTTGTGTGTTGGTTGTCAGTTTCTTTTCCCCTCTTGTCAAAGTTCCGTGAGGGTTTTTATGTAGGCAAGATGCACGGCGACGTACTTTTTTGGCGCTGCTCTGCAGTGACTGACTGCTGTAGAGGGCGGCAGTGTTTGTAATGTAAGCCTCTTGGGGCCATCAGAGGCGAAGCATCACGCGACAAAAAAAAAAAAAGATGGCGGCGGCGGCGTTTCAACCACGCGAAGCAACGCGCTCTGCTCTGCTGGGCTAGGCGATTGCCACATTTTAGGAGTCCGAACTAAGTTACGCGGCACGCGCCCGCTGTGGACACAGCTCGGGCTGCTTCGCGCTCACGCGTCGTAATCGTAGACGATGGTATGATGGTACGGTATCTACTCTCTCCTTTCTTGTTTCTATCGCTTCTCTGGGTCCCCAAAAGGTTCATCATTTACCAGGGGATGTTGCTGCGGATTCGCCAGTTTTTTTTTTTTTTTTTTTTTTTCGGCAAAAAATGAGCAAATTGTGAAAAACCGCATTCGAAAAACCGCTACCGCGGAATCCTGCCATAGGGGATAGATCGCTGTCATCCCCTTGTGATAATTTCGCAAAAAGGGAGGGGTTCCCAACATATGTATGGAGGCGTTTGTATTTAGGGACTTAGTCAGACCTTGAACCTTCACAAACCGCAAATTTCCGGATAGTATCTTGCTTGCGTATGTATGTATTAGCGAAAAATCGCGAACCGGGACCGGTAGCGGGCATCCCTGGTTGAAGCTGCACGGTCTGTGACTGCGGTTCGTCTGCCCTGTTTCGGTCGGTGCCAGGTGACGGGTTTGGCGATCTCGTGGGTGGCGATGGTGGACATCCTCGTCGACAAGGAAGATGTGGTTGGAGACGTCATCAACTGGACGTGAGTACATGTTTTTCGCTTGCAGTAGCGGTGGCGGGTAGCGGGAAGCAGTATCCGGTAGCGGGTAGCGGGGAGCGGTTACATTGTGTCGGTTAGGTGTTTGGGGTGAATGTTTTGGCCTCACGTGCTTGTGTGGTTTCATTGTTGGTTTGCTCCGGTTCCTCTCGTGATGCGGTAGCTTTGGCATTATAGGGTCGGCGTCAGCGGCGGCGTTACATCGAGGTTACGCCGCTGTTTTGCTGTATCGGTTTTCTGTTCGGGGTGAAATGTTTTTGGCTTGTTCGCCTGGCGCGGTTTCACTGTTCGTTGGTTGATCGGTTGGTTGGGCGTTTTGATTTTTTTTTTGTGACCCGAAAAGGTAGTACTTGGGGTATTATGGTGTTGCGGTGTAATTCACGCGGTAACGGGCTGGACGTGCGCGCAGAGATTTAGACGTGAGTGACGCGTGCTACAGAAATTAGGGGTGGCGTTTTTTCGGGGGGCGAAACTATTTCTGATTGACTGAGATTGATATTCCCAGACAGAGGAACTATACAATATCGCTGGAATGGATACCTATTTTTTGTGTTTTTGTTATACCGCAAGGGCACATGGGATAATCTATCGAGTTTTCGACGTCGGTTTATCTCGGAAGTCAGTTAATTTTTCGGGTGGGCTAAATGGCCTCCTCAAGGTAGGAGTCTCAGAAGTGTTGGGTCCACCCTTATCGTAGCGTGCATCGAGTACGGTGTACAACAAGGTGTGGCGGCATGCCGCAGTATGTACGTGTGATTTCTTCGTGAGGAGCTCCTTTACCTTCGGACAAAAGCTAACGAAAAACGCAGACCTAAAGATGGACAAATCCCATGACCTATGTGCAGCACAACGAATAGTGACTGCATGCCATAAGATTTGCAGTGAGTATATATATCCGTAGATCAGAGCTTTCTTGAAAAAATCGGTATGAGGTGCATGCTCTCAGAAAGCCTAAAAAAAGAACCCAGCTATTGATAGTCGTTTTACTGTGGGATTTTGGTGCCTATATATACATGAAGATGGGAGGGGGGGGGTCGTTTCATTTTCCGAATTGGGGGAGACGGAATTGTAGCACGTGGATGGGATTCCGACGACAGTAGATAGTTCCTCTTGTTAGGAGCCCCGTCAGCTAGAATGTTTAAGCCAAAAAGTGCGCTTGGGCTTGTGAATTGGCTGTGTTGACCGATATTTCTAGCATGTATCGGCGAATCCGACGTGTGAGTGAATCCTCGTTTTGAGTCCCTTGTTTGACGATAAATGTGAGTGAATCCTGAACTTATTGGTCTTGCAAATCGGGACGATGCTTTTTTTACGGATGTTTTGTCGTCCATATTTTGTTTCGATTCCGGTTCCGATTTAAATCGCTCCGAGTAATTGGGTCAATAATCGGGCTCTGATTCACTGCCCTATTTATCGTAGTGTGTGGTCGTGCATGTTCGCGATTCTTTTGAGCGATTATTTCGAGCGCAAGCCAGCTGCTGCTATTTCACACGGCCATCGCCTTTTGGTCTAACCGGGTGAAGCCGGACGTCCGCTCCGTCCTCTACCGAATATCTCCCCCGGAGGCGTAAACGTTTTGTCTTTTTCGACCTGTTTCCTTGCACCAGTGCACACTGTTGGGAGATAAGTTACAAAAGGTCCACCGGCGTGAGAGTGAGTTCATATTAACTCGTAGCGAGATCTGCACTATATGTTGAGTGTGGTTCAGGCGCACGCGTATCTAATGCAGATGCAGCTTTTACCATTCCAAACGTGCACGTGATGCTACGTGTGATATCGATGCCGCTGTCGATGCCCCTGTTTTGTAGGAGTAACTGTTTTACATGTAGTTAAACCCGTACCAGGTAGGTTAGCATTCTGTGTGTGCTGTCTCGACACTAAACTGTTCTGTCTGCTCCCCTCCCCCACCCCTCCCCCGACACGCCATTTTTTCGGATACGGACGCTGTTCTCCCCCGCCTTCCGCCGCCTCCCCAACCTTGTAATACCTGCCATGCAGCGCGTTCATGTCAAAGTTCCACGTGAAGCTGTCGTCGCGCGCGAAGAATGTGGGCAACAATGTTGGGATTTTCGACGCGATGTACGCCGACAGGGAGAAGCTGGAGACCATCTTCCGCTTCTTCGACACCGACGGCAACGGCTCTATCAGCCGCGAGGAGTTCCACAGGGTGAGTTATTATAGGGGGAAGGAGGGGGAGAGGGAGGGATCGAGAAAGAGGGTGGCTAAAGAGAGAAGAAGAAAGGCGCCGGGAAGGAGCAAGACGTGTTTTGGTGGTGGTGGTATCGGTGGTGATGGTGCTACTGTGAAGCCGTCGTTTCGTGTGTCTTGTCCCGCAGCTTCCCCCATGTGTCGGACTGGTTGGGTTCTCCATGCTCCCGGCATGCTCGAAACGTTTCGGTTAGTGTCTTGTCTGGGTGAAAGGAAGGGCCTGCGGGTTTTTACTTCCCCCTCCTCACGCCTACATGCGAACAAGCGATAAGTTGTTAACTTCCCCCCGCTCCCCCGTCTCTTGCGTACCGTACTTTGCCCTACTCTATCATGCTATTACGGGGGACCATGGTAAATAGGACCAAATATTGTTGGTAAAAACAGGTAAATATATAGGTTTTTATGTATACCTTAGGTCCTATTAACAATGGACCCCCGTAATGCCCTGCCCTGCCCTACCCTACCCCTACCCTATCTTGCTCTAGCCTACTATATCCTACCCTTCCCTACCTTGCCCTCCTCTACCCTACCCTACCCTCCCCTGCCCTATCCTATCCTACCCTGCCCTGCCCTACCCTACCCTACCTTGCCCTACTCTACCCTACCCTACCCTACCCTACTCTGCTGTCTTACGGGGCACCGCATGTTGGTCCATCAATTGCTATGTCTTGACTTTTTCCTTTACCTCTGCCTTGGCTACACGTTTGCTATTTTCTTCGAAAGGGGTGCGAGCTGATCAACCAGCAGGCGAAGGAGGGAGAGTGCCTGGAGAACATGGACACGATACTCGACATCATGGACATGGACAACAATGATTCCATCGACATCAACGAGTTCTTCGAGGTACTTTTTTTTTTTTTGGTTCATGATGATGCTGAGGCTAAGGCTGATGCAGGGTGCAGCCGCTGCCGGTGCCTGTGAGGCGTCTGCTGCTGCTTCTGCTGGTGCTGCTGCTGCTGCCACTGATGTGTTCCTATTTGTTTCTTGGAGTGCTCGTGTTTGCGGCTTGCCCCCTTTGTGTGCTTGGGGGGTGCCGCGACAATTCAGAGCTCTGTTGTTTTTGGTTTGTTGACCAGATACGGGTTTGACTACAGTAGGTAGTGCGAGGCAGCTGGGAGTGTGAGTTGACGCGGCGAAAGTCGCGTTCATCTTCTTTTTCTTAATGTCGTGTACCAGTAGGGGCTGTTGACGACCGCGACTACTTTTCTACCCACCAGCGGCGTCTCGTCTTGTTCGCTTGTTGTTTTCTGTTGTTATCTTAACGCCGTGAAAAGGAGGAGTAAAGCGTCAGTACAACGGTGCGCGGGGTTTTGGTATCTGGTACTATATTCGTTGTATCGTTCATGGTATAGGTGGGTCTACGTGGCGCACCTTTCATTCGTTTTACGTTGGTTTTTAATGATCCGATGTTCCGCTCCCGTTGTACGGAGGAGTGGTCGTGGCCGCTTGTCTGTCCGCCCGCCGAACAGCAGGCTGCTGAGAGCAAACGCGGGAAGTCGCCCGAGAGAGGTAAAATAGTTCCTCCCGAAGCTTGTATCCTCCTGGCATCGTACAAAATATCTTCTATCTCGTTTGCATGCTCTTCCGTATGTTGTGAATTCCCAAAAAAACAAACTGTTTAAAAGTTTTTTGGTTTCCTTTCTCTTTTTTTTTTTTTTTTTCTTTTGTTTTACTCGTTTTTGCTTTCTGTTCGTTTGTTACATAATTTGTTCTAATTCGTTTCCCTTCTTTTTTTTCGTGTTCTTGTTTTCGGCTCGTTTGTTTGATTTTCATTTTATTTAATTTTGTCAGGTTTTCCGGCTCGTCGATGCTGCAGACGGCTCTGTCGACGGGAAATACGGAGTGCCTACCTGAGCGCGTGGGCGTGGCCGGGCAAGGCCAGGCCAGGCTCGACCCCCCTCCGCTGCGCTCGCTCGTCGTGTTTCTCTTGCCACCCGCCGTGTTACCCGACAGTTTCACGTTCCGTTTCTTGCGTCCCTACTAAACCCTTGAGAACTGCAACCATTTTGGGGGGCATACGACTTGGAATTATTGTTGGGCACGTTTTTTTCAGTAGTGTAAGGGTGAAGAATGAACAACAGTACCGGTAGATCCCATCGTTTGTGCCCCCTTTTGTGTATGCCGAATCTCTTTTGTTTTGTCTCTCACTTTTTTTTTTCTTTCTTTGTTTTTTTTCTTACTCTTTTTTTATCGTTTTTGGTGTTGTTTTTTTCTCTTCTTTTTCTTGTCGCCGCGTTCTTCCACCTTTATGACTACCCCCCCCCCGCACCCCCCGTCTAGACTGGTATTTTGCGCTTTCGAGCCTCCTCCTCTGCCCCCCCCCCGCCCCCCTCCTTCCATCCGTTGCTTTGCCGGCGGTGTGGTTCTCCCTCGGGCAGCTACAGTAATTGCCTAATATATTACTTTTCTTGACGATAGCAGTCCCAAGTCGAAAGGGTAAACAAGTAGATAGAGCCACTTCTTCCGCTCACGGATGGAAGACGTTGTTGTAAACACAGCACGTTCAAGGGGGGGGGCGAGGGGGGGGGGGGGGGGGGGGGGTTCTCGTTTGTTGCTTGCCTTAGTCATTTGACCGTTGACCACGCATCCCTTTCGAGTCGGGGGGCGAGGGAGGGTAATCAGGTGGACAAGAGTTGAGAGTTGTTTCGAGAGCGGGGGGTTACTGAGCTCTCTTTCTTCTCCCCCTGCGCTTGGGGAAACCCAGCGGAGGCATTTTTTTCTCGCGTCGATGGGGGGCCAACCTAAAATCAAAGTAATGCTTTGGTTTTAGTAGCGACAGAAAAGAAAGAGAGGGAAAAAGGCGGGACGAGACGAGACGAGAACGAAGAAAGGAAAAATTAAGAGGTAGCAGAAATTGCCGTACGTGTGATGGTCGTCTTTCCTGTTTTATGGCTTTGTGTCGCTACGACCGCGTAGGTAGGCAAGTAGGTTGTACCGTGCCCGGCATCGTCGTCCGCGCCGCGCCGGTGGCATCGGTTGCTTGGAACCCGGCCTCCAACCATTGGACGAGTGCAACTGCAACTGTTTGATGGCCTGGCGGCACCTAATATTGTTGGCTAATCAAATCAGTGTGGGCCCGCTGCTGCCACTGCATACGCGCATCATGCGGTATGTGCGTACGCGCTCGGTTGTTGGAGGCTGCCGTCACTCCATCAGCGTTTGTTTTTGTGGGTTGTTTTTCGGTAGACCCTGCTTTACCTTTGTTGTGGTAGGGCTCTCCTGAGGCCACGAAAAAGGAGGCCGAAGCCTTCAAAAATGAAATCGGAGGACGCTTGCTCAGCTCTCGTAAATGGGGGAACGGCTATAAATGTCGTTGTCGGGCGGCTTGGGGGTAGGGCGAGTCACAACTGCTGCGTTTCGAGGGTACCCCACCCCATACAACGGCACGCCACCCCACCCCACCCTGTCGTCCACAAAGCCGTTTCCTCGGTGGCCTGTTGCTACGATAAGAGCATCTCGATTATCTCGGTTAGAGCATTTCGTCGAGATTTTGGTTTATTCTATATTGTCCTGTCCAGTCTTGTCTCGGCTTGGCTTGGCTTGTCTTTTATTGCCTGTACTAATGTTATACCGCTGCTGCCGCTTTTGTGTGGTAGAGTATCGATGCTCGTTTTTTTTGTTAATTATCTCGGTTGACCGTGATGATATTAAAAAGGCATTTTCACACCGTTTTGTGTTAATTTCTCCCTGTGAGATCACAGGGAAGTGGGGGGTTTCTCCTCAGCTTTTACATGCGTGCGCATAACTTTTTCATGCTTGCTGATGCCTGGCGATACTCTGCTACTACAGCAACAGCACTACAACAGAGGATGGCCTCGCGTATGGCGTTTGGTTCGCTGCATGGGTTTCACGCGACGCGCTCGATTTGTCGGGAATTGCTCCTTGTGTGTGTGGTGACGCTGTCGTTGACACAATAGCGTTGCGCACGGCGTTACACGAACAAGTATACCTGGTGCACTATTTGTTCATGGTTCGTGAGTCGACAGTGGTTACGTACGTACTGTGGTGTCTCGATATCAGTTACGTGCGTACTGCAGTACCGTTGGTGTTCCCCGCGGTCGATTCTTGTGGTCGCGAGAGGATGCCGCCTCACCCACCCACGTACTCCCCCCACCCCCACCCACCCACGCTCTCACACCCATCCACCCACTTAATGTACCCTCCACTCACCTCATTTTTATCCCTGGCGGGCGACAACTACCGGTCTGTTCTCACTGAGTGGTGCGTGAACTACAAGTTAGTCGAGCATGTTACAACTGGTAGATGTCGGTATATCTTGGGTTATCCCTGTAGTCTACGTGTATATGATACTTATTTATTTTTGGGGCTGTTTGTTTGTCACTTACTCATGATCAAGATAGTATTAGTCGGTGGCCTTTCGAGCGGTGCTACTGCAGGACGAGAAAGAGAGTGGCATCGGCTATGGCGTTTTGAGCAGGAAGCGAGAACACCGCCACTATTACTTTGGGGCGAAGCGAGTTACATTTACACGGCCGCCCACTGTTTAGGGCCCTCTTTTGAGCTGGATGAAGCCGGAGATTTGAAAGCGAAAAACTTTTCGATAGGCCACTTCTAATGCAGTCGGATTTGGAGTCGGTTGAAAAAGTTCCTTTCAGCACGTTCGCATGAGCTTTTGCCCCTGAAATGTTGAAAAATGGTCTTTCTCGCCTCAGAATGTATCGGAGTTCTCTCCAAGATCTATCAGGGGGTGTTTCCTGCTTCTCGAGGAGCCCGGTTGCAAGAAGTCACCGTCCGCACTTTTCCGATCCAACTGAGGTGAATATGATTGCGATCGATCGTGGATCGGATCGAAAAATACGTTTTTTTTTTCGATCCGATTGGATCGTATTTGACCGAGTTAAATCGAAGAAGTGCGGTCGGCAATTTCATGTATCTGGGTGCCTGGAGAGGCGGGAAACACCCGCAGATATTTCTTGGAGAGAGGTCGGACACATTCTAAGGAGAGAAATACCAATTTCCAACATTTCCGGGGCAAAAACTCATGCGAACGTGCTGAAAGGGTCTTTTTCAACTGACTCCAAATCTGACTGCATAGGAAGTGGCCTTATGTTTTGTGCATTCCACCGACGTCCGTTTTGGTTTGTCTGCGCGTTCCACCAGCGTACACAGAAGTAGTTGATGGTTACAAGTATCCCCATTGCGAGTCCCTATCGAGAGCTACGTACGCTTTCTTACAATTTTCCTACCGGGTAGGTGCTAAGGATCTCTACGAGGAGCAGAAAAAAATGTGCCTGGCCATCTGTCGATGAAAAAACTGGTACGTTTTTTATGTCGACGGATGGATATGGAATGGAAAATAGAGCAGTACGATCAACGGCAGGCGGCATTGATAGGGAATTCTCCAGGAGTGCCAAAGCAACTGGGGTTTATATTTTGGTCATTAAATGTCTGTCTGTTTGTCCTCCTCAAACTCACTCGAGGCACTGGACCTGTCATGCCTGGTACATTTTTTTCCCCTCACAAACGATGCTAAGCGATTGATGTCCATACCGCAACGGATATCGAGTATCGAAATCTGACTCGAACATAAACAAACGGCCTGTGCCAACTCCCAGCTTCTTGTCGGGTACCCTCTGCGTTATGCTACATGATGCCCCGCCCCAACACCACGATTATTCGGCGAGCAACCCTTTTTCAGCCTGCCACAGTCAAGTAGCACAGCCCAACAGCCAATCATGTGCTGTTAATGCGAGTTTCTAATTAATCGGCGCCAATAAGTAGGAATCTCTTTCAAGGTAGATGAAGCGAAACCACCCGGGATCCACCAACGGACACAAGTCGACAGTCAACTACAGAATGTGTTGCCTCGCGAAGTTCGTCTCTAGTCATTTTTCACTAAACTGAGTGCGAAAGTCCCCGGCCATCTTTTTTCTCGAACGGATCTACCATGCTCGTTTGTAAAGGAAGCGGTAGCTGGAACACTAAGCTCCGCACCTTTGCATCTCAGGCATCGACAAGCGCCAAGTCTCGTGACAACTGTTCTATCTCTTGTTTTTTTTTACACTGCTGCTGCTGCCGTAGAACGTGGATGAAGCGCCACTGACTCGAGGCTCACAACCTTTTGGGAATGCCGCTAAGTCGAGGCTCATGACTTGTTGGGATGCTGCTCTACTTGTGGATGCGTCTCTGCGAGAAGAGACAGTTCGTACAAACGCAGTGTGTGTAACCCCTGTGGGGTTAGGTCTTGACTCGTTTATGCTTTCCTGTTAACCATCGTGGATCATATCCCGAAGAGGTTCAAATTTTTTATTCTATTAATAGTATCACCAGCCGCCGAGTGCGATCGAACTAAAAGGAAGAATTGCGCAAGAAAATACTACGAAGGTAACAAATAATACCATCATCGTAGTACGTGAATTACAATACCCAGCTCATATCTCTCACAGCCAACTTGCTGCACTATTAATAACATGAAGTACGGTAGAAGAACGGCCAGGGACGGCGTGCACACCTTGCACGAACCCGAGGGTGCCGAGCAAGTTTTCTGCTTCCGATCGACAGAATGACGTCTCCTCTAGACTGACACCATCGCCGAGCGCGCAAGTATTCCGACAAGGACGATATCTTCTGAGACGGGGCGAAGTTGTTGTACGAGGTAGGTATGAGTCTGGTGTATACAGTATATCGTACACACAACCGTTTTTAGCCCAAGCGCGTCTCAGTCGTCGTCTTTACAACAGCCCACCAAGCCCCCGAAGGCGTGTACTCGAGCGCCGTCTCTGATGCGCGCCGTATCACATATACAGGTCTAGGATTACATATCGGACACTCACCGCAAAACCTCTCGATACTGGTAGCTTGGGTCTGTTCCTCGTGGTTGTCTCCTGCGCAAGAATTGGATCGGTAGGATCACAAAAACATTTAAAAGAGCATCAAGTACGGAATATTTCGACAAAGTTCATTGCTGTCACATGGAGGGACATATATAAGCAGGCATGCAGGCATGTGGGTTCAGTCTCACTCCACCCCCGGTTCAGTCTCAACGCGCTGAACTCCCACCATTGGCAATCCATAGGATACAGAATGGACGTTTGGGTAATCAGTCGGGATCTTTTTTTGGATAGCGTTGTCGTGCATTATGCGCGCCACTATAATATCGGCCCGGCATTTGTCAATAAAGAAATCAATTTTCCGTGAGAGCCGTCTCCCAAATCCGAATCACCCACATGCAACGGCGCCACTACTGCTGCATACCGTACTGCAGCACCCCACAACGCATCTACGAACACCACCTGTGATGAACATCAGTAGCCCAGCTGTGCAACTACTCAAGTATGAATATTAATAGTAGCTGTGCAACGCAACAACGTGGTTCGGATTCCTTGAGTTCCAAGAACTTTGGGTGTATATCACGAATGCACCCGATGGCACGAACAGTGCACCACTACACAGCGCTACTCTGTCCTGTCTGGGGTACCCAAAGCACAAACATTATGTTGTGGCTCATTGACGACGCCTTCCCCGTCAAGTGTACGAGCCCGACTTGCAACCACAGACCACTCTGCACAATGGCTGCAGGGCCGAAATATTAAATATTCCCCGAAACAGTTCAAAAGTTCAAATTCAAACTGCTGCAGGGAAAAAGTTCGAAAGCATGCTTGCATTCTCGCGACATGCTACCTCTTCCCGGCGCCCAAGACATACACCATGTAAAGCATACTTATTTCTTACGTCTGATTAAAGCGTCCAACAACGCATCGCGTGGTCTGGGTGCTTCGAACCTCGCGCAAACGCGACCAAAATGTTGTACGCGCTGGTGGTTGCTTTGTGGTTCGCGCAACCACGCGACATCTCCAACAAACTCTATTTTGGGAGTTCCACTGGATGTTTCCAGGGGACAGGGTGTGGTGCCTCGTTCTCGAGTAGAGTGTTCATTTTGCGTGCCAGCCGTTGCCCGAGTCAGGCTCGCCTACTCGCCACAGCACAGCCTCTGCATCCTACCGCACCCAGCGCAAAGCGCGCGCAACACCTTCCGGTGAAGGAAACGCTGCTTTCTATCGCGCCTGTGGCATATTCACCGCGAAAAATCCACTTCGTTGAGAGGCCTTTGAGAGAGGGATCGTGTGAAAGGGGGCGGGCGACAGCAGACAACAGACAACACCCACTTACTGCTGTCGTCCAGCTAGCTACAGCTTGGCTCTAGCAGGCAAGAGGAGGACGAAGCGTAGCTTATTCACGAGGGCGAACCTCGCCAACCTTCCTCTGATTACCAGAAAGAAGGGCGCCTTTACCCTCGGCGAAAAGGGGGGTTTTTCGGGGAGGTGGAAAAAGCAACTGCAGCAGACGAAAAAGTGCAGCGCAACAGCGCAACAACCAACGCAACAAGGAAAACATGTCTTCGAGGAGGAGGAAGATGTCGGAGGACGAGAGCAGCGAAGAAGAGGTCCTAACGGACGACGACAACGAGCAAATAGGGGAAGACCAAGACCCCACCGCCGTTGCTGCCGACCCCGCTGTTGACTCCGCGTCTTCTGTCCCCGCGACTGCTGCTTCTGCTCCTACCGATGCTGCTGCCACGAACGAAAAACAGTCAGAAGATGCGGTGCAGGGGGCAGTGACGGCGGCGGTATCAGCGGTAGCAGCAGCACCAGCTGACTCGGAAGGCAAAAGGGCTGAAGAACACGAGGTGCAAAAATCTCCAGCAGAAGGGGAGGACCAGGAAGGCCAGGAAGAGGAGGAAGAAGAGGGCGAAGAGGACGAGGAAGAAGAGGACGACGAGGAAGATGAGGAGTGGAGCGATGGGTCAGCTTCGGACGCCAGCGACTCAGAGGCATACGAGGCGAGTTTTGAAAAAATCGTACCAGGTATTGGGCACGAGTAGGGCTGGGCACTGGGTGATTCAGGCAGTGGCGACGTGGCGATCATGATGTCAAAATAATTCAGTACCTGGTACCTGGTATTCGGGATTGCAGCAGTATACTGCTGTCTCTCGTCTCTACTCTCTCCTCTCGGAACGCATTTAGTGGGTTTCCGTACTAAATATACCCTGGCATATAATATGGCGTTATTTCTTGTGCGCACGTAAGATAAAACTACTGGCGAATATACGGACCATGTCAATCAGTAGATTTCTACTGCCAGTAAACTACTACTGCCAGTACATACTGTACCATTGTCCAGCCATACTGCAGTACGTATTTGGACCTTTGTTTCGCCGATATCGTAGGCCAGCCAGGGGCAAGCCCCTGATGGCTGTCGGTCAAGGCGCAAAACGGGAATGCAAGCGCTCGCGCGGTTGACGTTGTTTGATGCACAGCGCACACCAGTGTTCGCTGTTCGCTGCTGCAACAACACGAGATTTAATATTTTGCTCGGTATGATGGTGCACGGAGTAGAATTTCACGGGCGGTTGAGGAGGTTGCGGCGATTTGATTTGATTTGGTATTTACAGCAACATAACAGCGGTACTGCTGTTCAAGGTTGTTCCCTTCCTTCGGGATGTGAAGGACTTGAAATCACGGGGCTGAACACATACGCACACAGAAGTACCGCGGCTGCTGTTGGTATATATGTACAACAACTTTAACCAGGCGAGGTGCGAGGTGTGACACAAAAGAGCGAAAATCTGGTCGTGATCGGGTATTCGCCTGCTTAGCGCTGCCTAACCCTCCTTGAACCCCGTGTAGAATAACGAAGGCAGATACGACGAATGCGATGCTATCAAGGGTTTATAAATACTGTAGCAAGAGCGCGCAGCAGTACAAGTATTACCATGCTGCGCGCGTGTCGCAAAGCTCCGTACGTTGTACCAGGTATATACAGTAGTTCGGGAACATCCCCTATACCCGAGCAGCCCGGGCTGCTACGTACGTACATACCAGGTACCGGGCCAGGTATCACCGATGCTGTAATCGTCAATTTGCGCTCGACAGTTTTCCTCCTTGAAGTCCCGAAGGGGACTAATAGAACGTGCCTTCTGTCTGATTCACTAATCCTTGAGTGTCGCCCGTTTGCTGTGAGTATCGCGTCGCCCGTGTACTTGGGACTAGTATTACGGGGGACCATAGCAAATAGAACCTGCGGTGCACACAAAAACCTACATATTTCCCTATTTTTACTGACAATATTTGGTCCTATTTACCGTGGTCCCCCGTAATAAAACATGCCTTCTGTCTGCTACACGAGCCGTGAGTGTGTGTCGCCCGTTTGCTGTGAGTGTCGCGTCGCCCGTATATCACCTTTTTCGCACGCCGAGATAGCTCCCTAAACAATGGCAACGTTCGTGATATCAACCGTCTTTAACCGAAAAGTGTGAGCGCGCAGCAGTACGGGTAGGACCGTGCCGTGCCCATACCGTACGACTCTCTCGCGTCAATCATTGTAACTTGGAAGCCGATGTGCATTACCCCCTGGTGGCGCGGTGGGCGGTGCTGCAATCGTCACTTTTTATGGTCATTTTTTTTCCCCCCTGAAGTCCCCAGCCCTTTTAGGGCCGCAGACCCGTTTTGGGGACAAACTACTTGACTTGGAATTAGACTGGTTTGTCCCCACAACGGGACTGCAATTTTGAAAGGGTTAAGAGGCGTCCGACGTGTCTTTTGTCGCTTTGGAGATGCTTCAAGTGGGTTTTGTGTGTATGAGGGAGCCAAACAAACAAGGTTCTGGAAATGAAGCGCCCTCTCTAAAACGAAGTGTTTTTGGGACTTGGGGAACTCGAACATTTTTTATTATTGTTGTTGAGAGGGAGGAAGTTGTGTGGATTTTCCACTGTCCTGTCCTGCGCGGCGCGGCTCGTGCGAGGCGGAACACATTCCCTTGAAATAGACCCAGCTCGCGCGACTTTGGACTCCCACAACACGCACGCGCCACGGAGCTCGACCTGGAGACCCAAACGTGCGTCGAAACATACCGGCGGGCCTCCTGCGTGGTTCACAGCCGGAAGCACGAGAAAAGACCCGCGGCCGGAGGAGAGCGCTTGAAAATGCGCCGAGGTTTATCTGTACAGCTAACTCTACACGTACAGACTTATACCACCGGTACTTCATACATATTCGGATAGTCTGGCTGGTCTAAGGCCTTTTTCTTACGAAATAAACTTGCCATCAGCCCCCGATTTCTACGAGCTTGTGTGACATGTACACATACCTGGTACCTGGTACCTGGTATCTTATACGACGCCGATGCAGATACCTGTTACCTGGTAGTATTTACACGACCATAGGGATCGCGGTAAATGACTCTATTCTCTGCTGTGTATTGGAATCACTGCCTTACGTAAAGGCTGGCGTACAGTTAGAGCTCCCGTGACTCTCGCGTCTCGCTTCCGCTTGAAAATCGACACACCGTTCGCGGTTGCATCCGGTCATCACTTGAGCATTTCTGCCTAGTTTGTTGCTGTTCATATACCAGGTATATAACATCTGCATTGGAGATCGGAGCGGAACTGCCGGATTCGAAGACAGTATATGAACGATGATATAAATACGGTCGTACAGTAGACAAAGGGGATGTTAGTTTCGTTTGAGCACTCGACCATGGTCAGGCCACCAGGTCACCCAGTCGCCTACAGCCTACAGTAGTCGCCAACACGTCTACTTGTACTCGTACTGCAGGGACTCTTTGTAGACTCGAAGTTGTCAGATAGTGCGGCAGGTTGACGCTTTTGCCTACCCTGCTTTTCGCTTGGCACCCTGATTCCACCTGGACCTGAGCCCTCCAACCTTACCCTGAGTATATAGTTAGCCGCCGGCAGGGCCCATCAAGGCACCCTGATCCCACGTGACTTTATCCACCGCAATCGGAGTTTCCACCAGAACGACCACAGCAAACATGGGAACATTATAACTGCAGTAATTGCGGTATATTTTTAGTTGTGTCCGACCTGTGATTTGCTCCCCCAGAGCCGCATCTACAAACAGTTGCGCCCTAAGCAACGCAAGAGCATGCTCGTCTAAAATACGTACCAGGTACACTACAAACAGAGCGGCGCAAGTGTTATAGCATGACACACAAGAGGCAAGTGGGGGGTGTACCGCGTACACAGCAGACACGCAGTAACATAAGAGTGCTGGTCCATCAGGGATACGTACGACTTTTGTTTTAATTGTTTGTTTTAAGCACATAAATCCACCGGAAACTCTCGTCGTTTAGACCAGTGTTGTACACAAACAGTATTACGGGGGACCATAGTTAGTAGGACCAAACATTTTTAGTAAAAACAGGTAAATATGTAGGTTTTTGTGTGTACCGTAGGTCCTATTTACTATGATCCCCCGTAATAGTAGCCCCGTGGACCATCTCCAGGGGTGAAGCGAACCCGTACCTACCCTTGGATGCATGTACACACGCACTGCTGCATACACACTACGACATCGGACCGTCCTTCTACTCATAGCGAAACCCCGGCCCTGGGACCGTCTCCAGCAGTACCACCACCCTGTCCGTGAGTGTAAGGACGGTTTGAGGTTTGACATAAATACCCGAACGGTCGTTACATTTTCGGACCGTTTCATTTATGTATCAATCTGTCCGGAAATTGAAGGACGTTTCTGATTACTTATGTGAACACCAGATGGTCCTTGGTTTTCCGCACGGAGTGTTGTGGTTTTGGTAGAGGGCTGGTTGGCGCCACTCTATCCCTCAGCCTTGCGGGCTCTCCATTCGAGTGAGGTTTGAGGGAATCCACAGGTTCTGCAATCCTGTAAGTAACCGTCTTGAGCCAAACGACCGCCGTGGGGCCGTCTCTGGCGGCATTCTCGCCTGCCGATTGGGGTTCGGGTTTTTGC
The DNA here is from genome assembly GCA_031763025.1 of Macrocystis pyrifera. Lineage (NCBI taxonomy): Eukaryota > Phaeophyceae > Laminariales > Laminariaceae > Macrocystis > Macrocystis pyrifera. The sequence goes on from JASSKH010000001.1 coordinate 1,849,716, forward strand.
ACTACTCTAGGGTCCAATCGGGGGTTGGCGTTACTGTTCGGGTTGGGTTAGGGTTTGTTATTTGAGTTCGCCTGGTGCTGTGAAATCCGCCTCCTTACGTACGCGATCGGCGTTTTCTAGTTTTTCATCGAATTGGGCGTGAGGGCAGGAGTCCCGTGTGGCTTGCGACGTCCTTGTTTCTGGCCGAACGTCGACCAGTCCGCAATCACAAGCCCTCAGCGGCAGTGTTGGGGCTACCTGCCAGGCTAGATACGAGTTACATTTAGCTTGTAAGTATCTGGTAGGCGCTATTTAGCGTGTTGCGCTTTGCGTTTGGCGGTGTGGCGTTTGAGTTTTGCAATTTGTATTTGCATGTTGCGTTTTGCTTTTTTCGTGTTGAATTGTGCAATTTTGAGGGTGTCGCTCGCACTTTGTCGCGTGTCCCACGATTCTGGAACGTTTCATCTCTTCATATTAAGATTTGCAGCCTCCAGCAGAAACGCTACCGGCGTATTATAGCAGCGGTAACATTTTGTGCGACTTGTGAAGGAAGCCGGTTTTGTGTCTAGGTGCGGTCTCGTGACGGCCGTGCTGTGCCGATGCCGTTTGTTGCACCAACACGTGCCCACCTTACTTTATCATGCGGCAGAGGCGATTGCCGACGATGTTGTTGAAAATATGGCGCTACGAGTCATTGCTCGTGGTGAGTTATCTTGAGCCGGAAAGTAAAGCGCCCCCGTGCGGTGGTGACCGGGCGAGTTTCTGCTATCTATTTATGGCTCTACCGGTTGATCGTGAGTTTTTCTTGACCGCAAAGTACAGAAGCGCTGACGTACGTAAACGAAATCAATTCGTTCCATGATTTTTTGCGTCGGTTCCATGATGCCGTGCGTTTTTTTTTTTCGTGCTGTCAATGTTTTTCGTTCTGGGTTTGTTGGTGACTTCGCTCATTCGTTCCAGCCATGATGTTTCATTCTTCCCTTCCATGACTTCGTGTCTTTCCTTTCGGTTGCGTATGATATTGCATTTGTTTGTCCCATGGTGTCGTCCGTTTGATCTATTATGTCATTCGTTGATGCAATGATTTTGGCCGTCCGTTCCGTGATTTAAGTATTTGGTCCGTGGTGTCGCTCATTGGTTCCGTGATGTCCATGGGTTCCCTGACTTCTGCCGTTCTTCCATGGTCTCGGTCGTTTTATGTTCCAGCTTCTTTTCCTCGCGCGCTTTTGATGTACATGCTGTCGTGGTCGTCGTTTATTTCTGTTTCAGGACACTACGTCGGTACTGAGCACAGAAACCGCGGAAGAGAGAGCGGCAGGAGACGGCGAACCGGCACGGGTTTCGCCGCATACCGATGACCCTAGTGACGCCGAGGATGGCGACAGCGCTGGTAGCGCCGGTGAGAGAAGGCAGACTATAGCAGGTGGCGGTTTACCGGCTGTAACTATCACACGCAACTTGAAAAATCGTAACAGGTACGTATATGGGTTTCGACTACTACGGTGGTCCATAGTTAATAGGACCTACGGTACACACAAAACTCTATATATTTACCTATTTTTACTAACAATATTTGGTCCTGTTAACTATGGTCCCCCGTAATAAATTCTCGAGCTATTTGTAGCAGCTGAGGATGTTTTTTTTTTTTCGTTTTTGTTGATGAAAATAAACTTTTTTTGGCGTTTTTGTCGATGTTGTATGTATGATCGTTAACTTAGGCACCGCAACGCACGCACGCAACCGAAACGAAACGATGAATTATGCGTGCCAGGTCTGGACGAGGGCGGCAACGGCACGGGAAGCGGGGGGGAGAGCGAAGGAGATGAAGACCTGGACCAAGATAGCAGCGAGGGAGGTGGCGATGAGGATGACGATGACGACAACGATGATGATGATGATGCCTCTACCTCGGTGGACGATGACTTGGCCAGTGGTGTAGGGGACGGAGGCGTTTCTGCCAAGGACGGGGGGTGGGGTGCCTCAGCCCCCGGGGAGGACGGGGGGGCGAGTGAGGATGGGGGGGAGGAGGACAACGAGGAGCAGCTTGCGGCTTATGCGGCGGCGAAGGCGGAAGAAGATGCCATCAAACAGGTACTATTTTGATAAGTGTGGCGGAAAATGGGTCATTGGGTGTCCTGCGGTCTTTCGACTGCGTCGTTATGTATATCAAGCGAAGCGTGGTGCTGTGCGGTTTTTGTGTTGTTGCTTTGACGTTGTAGTTGGCCCTTTTATTGCTGCTGTTGCTGTCGGTGTTGTTTTTTTTGTTATTTTTTTTTGTTTTCATGTTTTTGTGTTTTGTGTCTTGTATTTTTGTTTTTTTTTTCTGCTGTTTCGGGTTAGTGTCGTGTGCTGTCGTAGCATGCGGTACGAATAGTGTGGCTTCAATAGTGTTGACCCCGGGATATTGGGTATGTTCGGGGTTGTCGGCATGGGATGTGCGGTGTGAGTCCACGTGGTAAATGAAGAACGCACCCGTAAAGAGTCGAGAGGGGGAGATGGAGGGTTGGGCGTGGTGTCGCCGTTCGACAGGCGAGTCACTGTGCTTTGGTGCTACTTCTGACTCTAGGTGTTCGGTGCGTGACACGCCCGCCGTGGTCAGAAATCTTGAAACGAGAGGTACTATTTAACAAGTCTGTGGTAGGATAGATGGTAGGATGGATGGATGGATGGATGGATGGATGGATGGATGGATGGATGGATGGATGGATGGGATGAATGGATGGATGGATGGATGGATGGATGGCTGAATGGGTGGATGGATGGAGGTGGATGGATGGATAGGACGCATGGATGGATGGATGGATGGATGGGTGACTGAATGGGTGGATTGATGGATGGGGTAGATGCGAGTATCGCGGCAGAGAAGTGGATGGATTGATACGAGGGCGCCTCCCCTCGCTTCCCCGCCCTCCTTCCACCCCTGCCTCCCCTTCCTTCTTGACCACAATATCACCAAGGGACAACCCGGGCAAAACTTGAGCTTCTGAGGCCTCGCGCTCAGCCCCCCCTCTCCCCTCTCCCGCCCCATGTACGTGAATGCACCCCAATTCCTCGCAAACACAAACGCCCCCCCCCCCCCCCCCCCCCCCCCCCCCCCCCCCCCCCCCCCCTTGTAGGAACGCAAGGCCATACGTGAAAACCCCGCGGTTATTCCCAAGCTGGGCGCTTTCTTTGTGCACGACGACCGTAGCGGGGCTGGGGGCGGCGCGGCGGGCAAGGAAGCAGAGGCGGAGGAAGGGACTGGGGAGGAACCAACCGGGCGATGGCGCGCTGATGCGGTAGCCCCTGTGAAAAAGAGCGCCGGTGGAGGTCAATGGTGCGCTCTACTGTCTTTGGACTGGTTGTGGTGCTGGATGCGCAAGGGTTATGAGGGTTGCGCTTGGCGTTCTGTGCGGTCCCTTTTTGTTTGTGGTGTTCGTGTTGTTGGTGGTATTGGTGTCGGTTGCGTTTGTGGTGTCGCTGTTGGTAGTGTTGATGTTGGTGTTGCTGGATGTGTTAGTGTAGTCGTTGTTGTTGTTGTGCCCAGGCTCCGCAAAGCCGCTATCGTCGTGCGATTACTTTGCCGAGATACCGCAGTACCAGCATGCACCCGGCCTTTGCATACATGCCCGCAGGGACTTATCTTCTTGGAAAGGTCGATACCAGCGCCTGGCCAGTCCATTCTCGGCGTTTCTTGGCTCTCCGTGTTTGTTTGTTTGTTTGTTTTTTTTATTTCGGTGCTATTTTGTTGCCGGAACCCCCCCCCCCCGCGTCTTGGCATGTACCGTCGAACTATGCTTCCTGTACATTCGAACCATGCTTCCTGGGCCTGCCTGCGAGGCCTGTACCTTCGAAGCATGTTTGCTGCATCTTCAAAACGTGCATGACGTATTTTCGAAGCACTTTTGCTTTATCGTCGAAGCATGCTACGACAACTATCCCCGAAGCATTTGGAAGTGTCTCGGAAACAGTCTGCACCTCCAGCTTGTGGTGTGCCTCTTGTGAAAATAGCCTCTGCCTTCCCTCAGATGGTTGACAGCAGCCCCCCGTCGTATTTTGCCTCTCTCCCGTCCACAGGTTGTTTTGTTTTACGCCGTCTTTTGACTACGGTCCTTTTTTTGCTCTCAAATTTCTAGGCTACTAAAGAGTATTTTTGTGTTTTGTTCGTGCAGACTGCTGTTGATGAACGATTCTTGGTCAACCCGTTTTTTATTTCTCCAGAAAATCTAATGTAGCCCCCAACTTTCGTTCGATCGATCGCGCCGTTCGTTTCGTCTGCCGCCGCCGCCGCCGCCGCGACTGTTACCCGCGGCCGTGACGCTTAAAGGGCGCGGGGCAAGAAACCGGTCAGCCAACCCGACGACGACGATTTGCCTTGGGGTCACGAGGGGTTTGAGGTGCGCATCCGACACGCAATAACGCCTCCGCCGCCGCCGCTGGCGGCGGTGTTGGTGGTGATTGTAGTAGTGGCGGTTGTAGTAATGTATTGTGGTTGTAATGTGGTGGTGGTGGTGGTAGTATTGGTGGTACTGTTGTTGGTGGTGGTGGTGTTGGTGGTGGAGCTATTGGTTGTGCTGCTGCGGCGCGCTGCAATAGGGTACATAGCCCTTTCGTGACTGACCGTGGCTTCTCAAACTGACGGGTAATATAGTCACAATTTGGACTCTGATATTAATATGAAACGGAGCTTATTGTTCGGGTCAGAGTGATCCCCAATAGCGTGGGAATGCCGGTCCGCGTTTTACAACATTTGTTCGTTTTTTCCTACCGACGTATATAGGGCACGCAGTTTTTATTTGTTCGTTTTTTCTTACCTACCGGTACGTATATAGGGCATGCAGTTTTTATTTTTTCGTTTTTTCTTATCTACGTATACAGGGCATGCAGTTTTTATTTATCAAAAGTCAGTTTTTGGGTGGAGATTATAGGGCTCCCATACTGCGGTACGTAGAGTCAAGTGGGTTGCCTCAGAAAAGTAGGTGCACCCTTATGCTACCGTAGCATGCGTGTAGTGGTGCCGTTGTGGCTGTTGCCACGGGAGAGTAGAAACAGGGAACCCTCCCCCGTGGATGTGTTCATTTGTTCCACTTATTTTACTTGTTTCATTTCTTTTGTTTCTCTTGTTTCTTTCATTTTTTGTTTTTGTTTTTTTTGTTTTTGTTTTTGTTTTTGTTTCTTTTATTTCTTTTATTAGCAGTGGTTTTATCTCTGTTATTCCTTTACTTCTCTATCTTTTTACTTATTTGTTTGCTTACGTATTTATTCGTTTATTTGTTTTTGTCATTTTCTTGTTTTCGTTTTTTGTTTGAGCGGTCGCCAAAGCCGAACTCTTCTGACGACAAGCATATACCAGCTATAGCGTTTTCATGTTTTTAACGTGTACCAACTTCATCCGTATTCTTCGGCGTTATACTCGTATAAAGTTTAGCTGCCCTTTTTTTTGTAAAACAAAAGAACGTATCACCTCGACGAGCAAATTAACCTCTCCAGCACTGCACCACCATTTTTGCTTTAGGGCTCTTCACACGGGCCGTGACCCGACCCGCGGGTCGGGTCGGGAAGTTTTTTACAAGCTCACGGGTCGGGTCGAGGTGGGCCGGCTCGAGTCAGGAGGTTTTGAAACTCTCACGGATCGGGTCGGGTTTACCCTTTTACCCAACCCTGCCTATAACCCGCGAGGTTTGACCCGACCCGTGAACAGTCCTGCATTTTTTTTTTTGCGGCAAACTATTCATACTTCGGACAGCTCATGATCTATCTGATCTGTCTACAGATAGATCATCTAGTTCCTCACCTGCCATCGTCAGAGGTTATGCAGGATCTGTATACGTAGTACAGATCTAATTCCGGAAACACGTGGTAGGGTCATACAGATTTTACGGGTCCCACCAGGCAACATGAGCTATTCCGGGGGACCCTATTAAACAGGACCAAATATATGTTACTAAAAATAGGGAAATATTCAGGTTTTTTGTGTGTACCGCAGGTCCTATTTACTATGGTCCCCCGTAGTAGATCACACAACATCGGGAACAGATCTATCTGCCTTGAAATGTCTAGATCATGAACTGTGGGAATGGGTTATCTATGGTTGTTTATCTGTCCGGGGTTCGAAACTATTATTTTTTTTGGCTTCGGTGTGGGATCATTGCAGCTGTAAAAGGGCTACGAGTATATCTAAAGTTGCGGGTCGGATTACTAGAAGTGTGTGGAGTTACTGTAGTTGCGGAGGTGCCAGCCATCCGACTGTTCGGGTTTCACTTGTTTTCCTGGGAGGCTTCTTTCTTTGCTACGTGCGCGAGGGTTCTGCGCGTTTAGTTGCGCGCACGGCCACTCGCTCGGAGAGGGAGAGAAAAAGAGGGATCTTAGAGGTGTACTAACGTACTGCAACTCATCACGGCGTAGAAAAAAAAAACATCGCCGACGACGGGAGTTCCGAAGGGCCATTGGCGTTTATCTTATGATGTATTTGGACGTATAGTTAACCCAAGTAGCGCCAGCCGACTATTAGTAGTCAACTATTAATGAGTCTGTTCGTTGGCTGGCGTGCTATGCCAATCAATAACTAGCCAAGAAGTCATCCAACTTCCAGCTGTAGCTGTAGCCCTGGCCAGGCACACCACTACAAACAATGGCCCTCTCTCATTGTTCCAAGTTTCCTCCCCCCCCCTGACAGATAGACGCGGTCCAGCGCGGAAGGCGTGGTCTATTATTAATAATTGACGCATTGGGAGTGTACCTCACTTTTTTTATCTCCCCAAAACCAAAACAAAAAATCAAAAGCTTTGGGGCGATGTGCAAAGCTCCTCCATGTGAGAAAGGAGCCTCTGAGAACAGTAGGTGTAACTCCCCTCCGTGGCGCACACGCGTCCGATGATGATGGCCATGACGATAGCGATGATGATGATAATGACGATGACAACTTAACAGTGAGGGCAGTGATAACTACCATGACAGCTACATGCTAAATTATGGGCGAGGACGATGATGAATATGACGCCGTCCATTCTCCCCGTCACCATTCGCTGCGCAGGAGGTAATGAGGGCGGAGGAGGAAGGGCGCCCCATCTCTAGCACGTCCGGATTTTGGTCCAACCCTACGGGGAAGGGTGGCCGCGGCGGCTCCTGGAGAGGTGGCGGCGGCGGCGGCGGTGGCGGCAGAGGTGGCGGCGGCAGGGGAGGGGGCGGTTACAGCGGGGGCGGCGGCGGCGGCGGTAGGCGCGGGGGGCAGGGGTCTTGGCAGGACGATCAAGCGAGCGTGGACAACAACGCGTACGGGGGCGGGGGGGGGGGGGGGGGTACAGCAGCAACAGAAATCAGCGGAATAGCTTCGAAGGCGGCGGGGGGGGGGTAGAGGTATGGGTACGGGTAGGGGGCGCGGCCGGGGCAGGGGCGAGGGCGGCGCCCGCGGTGGCGGGAGGGGCGGCCGAGGAGGGAGGGGAGGGTACTCGGCCGCTGGAGGATCGTCGTCCGCCGCCCCAGCGGCGGAGGCCTGGCCGCAGCTCGGAAGGAGAGGGGAGGCAGTCGGAGGTAGAGGAGGTGGTAGTGGTGGTGACGGCGGCGGTGGCGGAGGTGGAGGCGGATCGAGAACGGCGGCGACGGCTACGGCTACAGCGGCGGTGGCGCCTTCGTCGACGGGCGAAGGGTGGGGAACGAGCGCGGCAGATAGCGGAAGCCCTTCTGCCAACGGGTGGGGGGCTGGCGGTACTGCCGCCGCAGCGCGCACAACCAATACCTCTGCCGGCCCTGGCACCAGTGGCGGTGACACCAGGACGACCCAGGCCCAGGAGGATAACGCCTCGCCGGGTTGGGGAAACCCGGAGGCTGCCGCCGCCAGCGGGAGGGGAGCGCAGCCGCAAAGCGGAGGCTGGGGAGCCAATGCGAGAGCGGGAGCCGAGACCGGTGGGGGCGATTACCAAGGCCGGAACCGGGCTGCAGCTTCCCCCGTCTCTGCTGCCGCCTCGGGGGGAGGAGGGGGAGGAAGAGGGACTACTGCTGCGCGGCGCTCTTCCGGAGGGGGCGGAGGGAGGGGAATAGGAGAGAGCAGCGGCGGCGGTGGCGGCTGGGGGGATGCTTCCAGCAACGGAAACCATTCGGGAGGTTGGAATAGTCAAACCCAGCAACAGCACCAGTCCGGAGCGAGAAGTGGGCAAGGGGCCGTAGGGGTGGAGGCCAACGGCGGCGGTGGATGGGGCGGGGGTAGCGGCGCGTCGCGGGGGAGGGGCGGAGGAGGGAGGGGCTCTCCCGGCGGCGGACGTCAGGCGAGGGGAGCGGGTCGTGGCGGCAGCGGCGGCGGCGGACGGAGCTCTCCTCCGCTAACGTCGAGGGCGGCCGGAGGACCGGGCGGCAGAGGAACGGGGGCGTCGGCGTCGCAAACGGCGGGAGCGGCGGGAGGGGCGACGCAGCGGGCCTCTCCTCCCACCCCCGCCGTTCCTCCTGCTACGTCTTCTTCTGTCTGTCTTGACGGCGAGTGCGAAGCAGTGGACCGGCGTGGGGTCCGGCACCGCTGCTCCGGCGGCCACCCCTGCCACAACAGCGGCCACGCCTGCCGCCGCCGCTCCCGCCGCCGCCGCCACTACCACTGCTGTCGCTACGGCCGGCGCGACTCCTGCCGCGACTCCTTCTCATCCACCGGCGCCGCTCCCTTCCGCAGCGGCTGGAGACGGAGAATTTTCCACCGCGAACGGGACGGCGGCGGTAGCGGCGGCGGTAGCGGCGGCGGCGACAGCGGGGGCGGTTGCGGCTCCCGTGTTTGTCGCGCCCGGTGGCTACAACCCCCACGCTGGCGTCGTGATGGGAGCGTCGACGGGCTTCGGCGATGCGAGTGGAGTTGCCGACGCCGCGCACGCCGCGCAGTTACTGCTTTTGCCTCCGGAGCAGCGGGCCGTGCTGCTTCAGGCGCAGGCACAGCAGCAGCAGCTTGTGCTTCAGGTGAGACAGACCTCTGCCCTCAGGCACTCGTGAGTTTGCCAATGTGCGACTTCGTGCGCGCTATTGTGTCATGTTCGGTTATGTTCGGTTCGGCCCTGTCAGGTTCGGTTCGATGCTGTATTGTTTTTTTTTTTTTATGTTCAACCTACCCGGTTCTGTTCTGTTCGATTCGATTCGGTTTCGTTTGGTTTCGTTTCGAGCGTAGTCTAGCCCCATACCATTGTGCGTCGGGTTTCGCTCATAATTTTATTTTGGGTGAGATGTAGAGCGCTCCTCATGTAAGGTGGAAACCTGAGGCGATAGGTACCCCCTCTATAGGTTGTTGTTGTAGCACGAAGTTGTTATCAAATTTACTCACCGACAATATCGAAGACAGGCTACAACAACTCTGGAGTGGAAGAATGCCCGAGGGAAAAAATGAATTGTACCATGGCGTGACTTGTTTTTCCATTTTTCTAGCTTTTCCCACTGCTGCCGTCTTTTGTGTTCGTGTATAGGGTCAACCACTGGTCTCGCCCCCCCTTACCCCCCCGCCCGCCTCCCCTCGCGCCCCCCCGCCCCCCATTGGTATGGAAAAAACGGTTGTCGTGACCTACAGCAACAACTACAGCGAGCTCAGCTCATCCAAGTCCAGCAAGCACAGCAACAGGCCTTGAGGGCGCAGCAGATGCATCAGCAGGTTCGGTTGTGTTCGTACCGGTTGGGGCGAGTCGGTTCGGATCGGTTCGGTTTGGTTTGGTTCGGTCCGGTCCGGTCCGGACCGATTCCATTGCAGAGGCAGCGAGTCGGGCGAAGGAAAGGGAAGGGAAGAGAAGGGAAAGCAATGGCGACGCCCGTACGGTTTCGTAGGGCAGTCAACGTGTCAGAGCTGGCAGTGGTGCTGTTGGTCACAGTACTATTACGGGGGACCATAGTTAATAGGACCTATGGTATACGTAAAAATCTATATATTTCACTATTTTTCCCAACAATATTTGGTCCTATTTACTGGGGTCCCCCGTAATACCGGCAATAGACCTCTAATAGCAGATAGCCGTGTACCACGAGGGAGCGGCAGCAGCAATACCAGCAATATGCGACGTAGCAGCAGCAGTAACAATATGTTAGCCGCACCGACAGCAGTAGTAACAGCATTGGGCCCAGCTATCAACAGCACACGTGGCCCGCAGACGAACGAGCCCAGCCTTGTTTCATCTTGTAGTGATCCTCTCTTCTCTTGGAATAGTGCGTGTTTGTGGCGAGCGGTGTCGTTGGACCTTAACCCCATTGAAACTGCATCCACGATTTTGGTGACAAACTACTTGTATTTAGTGTTGAAGATTATTTTGGCAACTCAAAAAGGGTATTTTTCGCAAACTGGCCCGTCTCTTTCGTTTTTGTGTGGTATCTCTCGTCCGGATCGTCCAAAAACCAAACAATGAAGGAGGAGCTTGTACGGAGGCAGCTGCTGCTGGAGGACCCGCTACAACCGGACTCTCTGCCGGAAAAGAAGCAAGAGTTGCGGCCTCAGCCGCCGCAGCAGCAGCGGCCGCCGCAGCAGCAGGGGAAACACGAGCGCAGCGTCGAGCACTCCAGACAAGAGCATCAGCAGCAGCAGCAACAGCAACAGCTGCACCGCGACCAGCAACAGCAGCAGCAGCAACAACAGCAGCTTCGCCACCAACAGCAGCAGCAACAGCAACAGCAGCAACAGATACACCAGCAGCAGCCGCAGCAACAACAGCAACAACAACAACAGCCGCCGTCCAGGGGGGGACACGGGCAACACAACCCCGCCCCCGCAGACGGCGACGTAGCACCTCAGCACCAACCAGGCAACACCAACGCCGCCATCACCAATAACACCGCCGCCGCCGCCTCCGCCGCAGCCGCCACCACCGCCAAAAACAACAACGCCAGCGTCAGCGGAGGCAGGAGCTACTCAAACACCCCGCCCCCTTCCTCTACCCTTGCATCCCCTGTCCCGATTTCGGGGACCCCTTCAACGCAGCACACGCGGGTAGATTCGCCCATGCCTCCTCACCCCCACCCCACCGGATCCCCCCCACTCCTCGTCGGACAAAGCGTCCCGCACTCCCACCTTGGGCCAGGAGCTCCAGCAGGGGCGGCGGCGGTGGCGGGAGGCGTGGCCGGACCGGGGACGGTTGGCTTGATGCCGGTGCAGATGGCAATGCCCGGGGTTGGCAGCGTAGGGATGGGTGTCGGGGGGCCCGGAGACTTGCAACGGCTGCAGGAGTTGCAGATGCAGGTAAGGCGGTGGTGGCGGCGGTTGGGTTGGTGGCTGAGGTGTTGTTGGTGGTCGGGGTGTTGTTTTTCGTGGGGTATGTTGTTGTTGTTGTTGTTTTTGTTTTTTTTTTTTTGGGGGGGGGCGCGGTAGTGCGGGCTGGGGTGAGAGCGGCAGCAACGGCGGTTGTGTTTTGTTTGTTTTGCTTTTGTTTCTTGGTAGAGTCCCTGTTACCACTTTCACGGCTGTTGACAGCATTCGCGGCGTCGAATTATTGCTGCTGTGCCTTGTTCCCCCCGCCACCGCGCAGGGCCTGTTCAACCCAGCTGGAGGCTACTACGTCTCCCCAAGTGGGCAGCCCTTGCCCATGCACGTTGCGGCGGAGATGTCGGGTGCCGGGGGCAGCTGGTACCCCGAGCAGCAGCACGCCAGCCCGGTGCCGGTAAGGGGAGACGAAGATGATCGGTCGCAAAAACACCTCATGGCGTGTACTGTAGTTCAACGCTGTATACCGCACTCTGTCCGGAGGTGCGAGAAGTGTCCGAACATTTGCAGAAATATGCCACAACTCCTTGCATTTCTGTGCAGAGTAGACTTTTACATTGATATGTGATGTTGATAGAATTGCTGTTAGGTACTGGTATATATCTTTTACTCCCCGCCCGTTTTTCCCTCGCAAGGCCCGATTGGGTACCCCTACTGTCTAGCCTACTTCAGGTATCCAGAACCAGGCATAGCGACCTGAATATCGACTATTCATAGCAAGTGCGGTCTTACCAATCCGCCGGAGGATTAAAAAAATGTAGATATTCGTATGTAGAAAGAGTATGCAACAGCACGCAAGTATCGTGATTGAGTGTTGAATGTCGTTTCGAACGTGTTTCGCCTCCTCCCGCCCGCTTTTTACAGCATCCCCCGTGTTTTTTAATTTTATAAACACCAGTATACTACACGAAAGCTTTTGGATGTATCAAACATAGAAGTCGAAATCGTAGTACGCAGGTACATAAAATCATTTTTTTTTTGTGTGTGTTTATCGTTATCGAATACATGTCGAACTCCGATTCTCGTTCGATATTCAACGCTTGAATCATGATGCTGCTGCGCTCGCATACCGCGCCTTTTCCTTGCGTCAGGTGCACGTCGGGCACGTTCCCTATGTCATGTCGTACCGCCAGCAGGCCGGGCTGCCTTCCTTACGGCCGCTGCTGAATTCGTCTTTTTTTTTTTTTTTCGACACCTTCTTCCCCTCCTTAAGAATCGAAGGGGGTTTTACTATTAACAATGCACTGCTCTGGGTGGAGACAGACGTAAGGGCGGTTCAAGCGTAAATATCAAAAGACCAGAAGCGGTTCCATCATATGTACGCCAAAAAACGGTACTATTATTATTACGGGGGTCCATAGTTTATAGGACCTATGGTATACATAAAAACCTATGTATTTACCTATTTTTACTAACAATATTTGGTCCCGTTAACTATGGGCCCCCGTAATAATAGGTATCACACACAGCTTTGCAAAATAGGAGTTTCGACGAAGTCTTGATACTCGATCTCACAGCTGATTTGGTTCTTCGTTTTTTTGTGTGCAGGTAGCACCGGTAGCTTTTCTAAACGGCGGCAAGACCACCAACACAGCGGTACAAACAAACGCAAGGTCTATTGTGCTACAACTCTGTCCCGAAATATAGAGACCATTTATCTACTAATATTCAATACAAACGGTCCTTCTATGTAGGGACAGAGTGGTGTATACACGAGTACGGCGTTTGTAATTATTTGATTTCGCAAAAAAAAAAAGAGGGAAAAGGCTTAAAAGAGGGTAAAAAGAAGGAGAAGGCTTAAACGAGGGTGTGTAAGAGTCGGCGGCCGGGGGGGGGGGTAGGGTAGGGGGGGGGGGGGGGGGGGGGGTCGATGTTGATTCATTTCGCCATGGAGGGCGCAATATATTGCTCAACTGTTTACCTAGTATAATACCTATTAAACCACTATTAATAGGGTGTAGTGCAAGGTTGCCCCCCTGCTCATATAACTACGGCCATGCATCACGTGAGTACCCCCCCCCCCCCCCCCCCCCCCCCCCCCCCCCCCCCCCCCCCCCCCCCCCCCCCCCCCCCCCCCCCCCCCCCCCCCCCCCCCCCCCCCCCCCCCCCCCCCCCCCCCCCCCACCCACCCCGTTACTCACACCATCCCACGTGAATCATGTATCAGATGGTCACATATTATCGTACGGTAAGATAACATTATACCATATCACATCACGTCACATAACTTATTATGTCATACACAAAATACCTATAATGTTACATGTTACTGTACATCAGACCTGGTACTTCTCAGTCACATGATGCCATCATACAATTAATACAACATTTTAATTTTTCACGTTACATCCCATAACATCGTCTTGGATTACATCGCCTCGCCCCACCCCACCCCACCCCACAGGTAGCGTGGGGCGCTGACGGGACGGTGGGCGGGCCGGGGCAGGGCCCGAGCGGGGCAGGGGTGTCGGCGGAAGACGTGGTGCTTCCTCCCCAGGCAGAAAGTTGGATGCGCACGGCGGTCCAGCAGGAGCTCCTGAGGGAGCAGATATACGATCAGGCGATCGCGCAGCAGTACCATAACCAGCACCACCAACAGCAGCAGATGCAGCAGCAGCAGCAGCAGCTGTACGCAGCGGCGGTGGCGGCGGCAGGGACGGGGGCGGGGGCGGGGGCGGGCGGTGGGGGGGTGCATCCCGTGGACATGTCTCAGCAACCACTGCTCAACGCGCAGGTTGGTGTGCACGTGCGTGTGTAAATGGAACCCGGTGGAACCTTCGTACGCTATTGGTAAAATAGGGATCGTCGTAATCCCTCAACACGTTTTGTTGTTTATTTTGGTAGTGGTTGTTTTTCTGCTTTAGGTGTGGCGACTGTAGACCATGCCTGGTGCTGGTACCTGTTGTTTTCTGAATATTTGCGGCGATGGGTTACCGGTGTCTCGATTGCACGACAGCAAACAACAACAGCAACAACAGCACGCTGATATAGTCCCCTTATGTGTACACTGAGCACGGGAGACACGAGCGAAGGATTGGGACCATCCCCGATTCACGATATAGTCTCACTTTTTTCAGTCGTTTTTACTCACCCCCCCCCCCCCCCCATGACTATATATGGTCATACGACTGCGGCCATGCATGAGATCGAGTACATCTCTCCTATCGAGTACTCCTCCCCACGACTACGACCATGCGTGATATCGAATACCCCCCCTATGGTCGTGCGACTACGGCCATGCTTGACATGTATACCCCCATCCCCCTCCGCGCCGCTTCTGATTACCCGCCCTACCCCCCCCGCCCTACCCCCCTGTGTCCTGCAGGCGATGTCCTTCCAGCCCCCAGGTGCCACAGCTTCCGACAGCGGCGCGTACTTCAACCCCCAGCAAGTACAACAGCGGCAGCAGCAACAACAACAACAGCAGCAGCAGCAGCAGCAGCCGCAGCAGCAGCTGCAGCCTCAACAGCAGCAGTCACAGCAGCAGCAGCAGCAGCAGCAAGGGTCGTCAGCAGGTCGGGGCGGGGGGGGCGGGAGGGGCAGTGGTGCTGGTGCTGGTGGTGGTAGTGGTGGTGGTGGCGCGCGGCAGCATTTCGGGTGAAGGATGATGATATCGTCATCAATCGTCCGCGAAAACATCACCCATCGAATCTAAAAACCGAAGAGAAAAAACGAGGAGAGGGAAAGGCGAAAAATGACAGGCTTTATATAGCACAGCCTGACTAGGACCATGTAGACCCAAACACGGGGAGAAAAGGGGTGGTTGACGAAGGGTGAATAGGAGACGTCACAGTTTTGTCACCTTTTTGCGGAGGCGAGCGAGAGGGAGGGGGGCGGGGGCTGGAGGGGAGTGTCCGTCTGTGTTGTGTCAGTGGGTAGTGAATGGGCAGAAGAACAAAAAAAATAGTTACATGAGATGTTTGCTGTGAATTTTTTCGATGGCGTTTCAAGGGTAGGAGGAGTGGAGGGGGGGGGGGGGGGGGGGGGGGGGCGGAGGGGAGGGGAGGGTGGAAGCGGAGGGGGGGGGAGAGAGGTGGAGGGTGAAAGGGGGGGGTGGGGGGGGGGGGGGTGTCCGTCTGTGTTTTGTCAGCGGAATATCAGAGCGAGCTGAGGTGTTTGCTGTGAACTTTTTCGGCGGCGTTTCAAGGAGAGGAGGGTGGGAGGAGTGGACGGGGATAGGGAGGGGGGGGGGGGGGGGGTCGATGGCTGCCAGAGCCTACGCCACAGATGTTTCAGGTACTAGATGCAACAAAAAAGGCTCTGGGGATACTTTCATGATGGATTTGTGTGGATGAAGCCAACCCGCAAGTTTTGGTTCGCGGGACTGTTTTGTCTTTTTTTTCCCCACTGCTGCGGTGTGGTTGGTGGCACCCTTTTTTGTTTTTTTGCTTTCTTTCTTTTTTCTTGGTTTTGTTTTGTATTATTGTTTTATTCTGTTTTGTTTTTTTGCTCGTTGTTTTGTTGGATGTTTGAATGCGGCCTCGCTACGTTGTTATTGCTTTCTCGATGCAGTGGTGTGTCATTTTGGATGTTATTCAGCTCGTGTCAGCAATGTTACCGACAGACTGTACTTGAGCCAACTTGCGCCTCTAGTTATGTCCTAGCTGTATACGCAGAGGTTGTTTCGCACGGTTTCGGGGGCGGTATGCTAGAGAAGGGAAGAGAGTGGGGTTTCACCGTGAATAGAGGCGGGCAGAGGGGGTGTACTCAGGGGGGGGGGTACTCATTTGTTGCTTACCTTAGCCATTTGACCGTTGCCCACGCATCCGATGCGAGACGGAACACCGTCCTACTCCTAATAGAGACACCTCCGACGTTTAGGCGCTTGTTCGACGGAGAGGGGGTGCGGAAACTCATGGAGGAAGGAAATAGCATATTACGGCGCTTGCTGCTTGTGTGAAAGCGCTGGAAACACACACACACAAAAGGGCGCAGCAGCACAGCACTGCTTGGGTCTGTGCGTCTCGAAGCGGGGCGAAGGGCGCAATACAACACTGAATACCGATTTTTGGACTTGGAACATCTCATTGCTGACTATCGAATGTCGGATCGAGATCGAATGTTGAACATGAGATCGAATATCGAGGATCGGATATTGAACAAAGATCGAATATCGAAAGTCGAGTATCGAATATTGAAAATCCGATATCGGACGTTGAATCCCGACCACTGAATGCTGCTTTGATGAGATTAGCTGGGTATGGCGGCCAAGGGGCTCGGCTCGCCCCCCAACGCATTCACCCCGACTATCAAAAGCACTGCAACCAATCTTGCTCTTTTCACAGCAAAGTCGACCCGGAGGAGAATTTAAGGCGGTGCTGCCGCTGTTGCTGCTGCTGTTGGTGTTGGTAAGTTGTCGACCACCATTCATCAGTGGATTATCCACCACCCCCTTAGCAGAACAAGTACTGGGGTCCATGGTAACGAACAAGCCGAAAGAAAAAAAAACGCGGCAACTCGTCTCTACTTTTAACTTCGTTAGAATTACACCCGCCTTTGGGAGGGACAAACTACTTGGATCTAGTGTGGGATCATTTTTGCAGTAGTAGAGGGTTAAGGCGAGCGGGCGGAAGTTTTGAAGACAAGAATGATATGTCGTTGCGAAAGGCGAGGGGGGGGGGGGGGGGGGGGGGGGGGGGGGGGGGGGGGGGGGGGGGGGGGGTGGGGGGGGGGGGGGGGGGGGGGGGGGGGGGGGGGGGGGGGGGGGGGGGGGGAGGGGGGGGGGGGGGGGGGGGGGGGGGGGGGGGGGGGGGGAGGCGTACTCGATATCATGCATAGCCATAGTCGTATGACCATAGACCGGGGTATGGCGGGGGGTATGACATGCAATATGGACTAATGGATATGTGCATGTTGCAAGAACGAGTCATACTGGCTACTGCATGCTGCACTGCTTAGGTCTGTCTCGTGTGTGCTTTTTCGTTTCTTTTGCGATTTATTTTGCTTGTTTTCCGGGCGTGGCGTGTCAAGCCTGCTCGTTTCGGAATGGCGCTGTTCACGATAAGGGGTGGTGAAGCTTTGGCCGGGGGGGTTGGCGGGGCGGGGGAGTATCGCTTTTAGGCGAACGAGTTTGAAGGGTAGGGCTATCACCACACCGTTGCAAGCTGCCGTTGCGGAGTTGGGCCCAAAAATACTTTTCTTGCAGCAGCGCTCGCTTTGTAAACAGCGTGATGGTGGTAGGAAGCTTGGGGGGAGTTGATGGAAGCGGGAGGGAGGGGAGAGGGGACGGGAGGGGAAGCATGCACGATGTAAGAGAGGTGGAGGCATACTATCGCAGGATTCTTCCCTGGGGACGAGGGACGTCGCGTGCCACTATATACCACTTCTGTATCGGCAGCAGCAGTAGTATTGCTTCGTCGATAGCACTATAGCAACTTGCTGTACGCGAAAAGGAAGAGGTCTTATTAGGCGTGAGACAGGAGCAACGACAGTCAGAAACAGTGATAACAGCACATCAGTACACGTGTGTACCTGTGGTGTGCGTACCAGACCGGGATGAAAAACCAATCATGACGAGGAGGAGGCGGAGGAGGAAGAGGAAAGTAGCAGCACTTTATTTTTGTTCTCGCGCTCGCATACTGCGCTGCTGCTGGGTGTCTGTTCTTCGTTAGAAGCTAGGAGAAAGAAAGTGGTGTATGGGTGATGAAAGATGCACTTACTACGTTTTACGACGGAGGCAGGGAAGATGAGGAAGGGGTGGGGGGGGGAGGGTGATGGATGCCGAAAACGTGGAATGGATGCATTGCAAGAATGGATGGGCATACCTTGCATGGATAGACATGCCATGCAGGAATGGATAGATGGATGGACATGGGTGAACGCATGGTTGGCTGGATGATGGATGGGTAGGTAGTGGGGGGGGTGAGGAGTGAGTGGATAGGCAGGGGAGACGAAGGGCTGGGTCTCGTCGTGATGTCGGGACGTTCAATCGATCGCCAAGCGGAGCGAGTAGTAGTAGTAGTAGTTGCAGTAGTAGAAGTAGTCGTCGTCGCCGCAGTGTTTTTTAGGTGTGCTTTTCGTCTTTGATCATGGATGTCGGTTGATTTTGGTTGGTTGATTGGTTGGTTGGTGATGATGCTCTGGAATGGAGAGTTTTTATGTCTTGATGTGTATGATGTTTCATCGTGGTTATATCAGTGCTACAATACTATGTGACAATAAAACGGGTGTGGTGCGAACTAATTTGAACGCGGGGAGAGATCAGGTCACTTTTGGACACACAGATGCCGCGATGGGCAGCACGGGCCGCGGGGCCAAGGGAAGGGAGGCTTGGTGGCGTGGGTGAGTCGACAGGGGGAAAGCGAACATTAGAAAGCGTCTCATTGTTTGCGTACCAACCAATTAAGAGAACCCCACGCACCATAGGTAACATACTGCCAATATTCCTGGTACTGCACACACACATCTCGAGGAGGTACGACAAGCTGAGTGATCAATGGGTCATTGCCAGACACACAGTCAGCACTCAACAACACATATTTCCAAAGGTTACCAGCGTCGAACCAGCAGCACGCCAAAAGTCAAAGTTGTTCATTCAAGAGGGAAGCTGCTCTTAATTTCGTAGCATGCCTGAACTTTCGAAGCAATTCGTTCAGAATATTTGCTGTTAGGTGCATGGTGGCGGTGGTAGCCATACAAAAAGGCCCACGTCCAACAGGTTATGAGCATCGACTCCGTGGCACATCGTCAACGTTCTTAGTGGCCTGTCATGCTCGTAAAAGAGAATACAGCTGGCACGCTTTAGCGCGCGCCATAAACAACGGGATATAGTGCCACATGCATGCTACGTATGGTACCTGCTACCGGTCTATTAAAAAAAAAACTGCCTGCGCTGCTTTCGGTACTACCGCCCTTGCATGTGCAAAAAGTCGAAGGTACTTGAATTAGTCGTAGAGGTCGTCTAAGATTTGTAAATAGGCATAAATGCGTGATGCTGACATCGCTACTCGTGGGCAGCGGTGATGCTGTTATCTGCACAAAAACCGCACCCATATCATCGTCTTGCAGCACGCCATGCATCGGTCTGCGCGACGCTTGGCTGAGCATATCAGTAATAGTGCACCTTGATGCCCGGTACGATATCATATTGGTGTGGATACATATGTCGTGATCGTTACGTTGTACGAGTGCTCGCTCATGCTGCCGTGCGATGTGAGAATGGGGGAGGACCTCATCCTCCAGTCGCCAAGTACCAGGTATTCTCTACAACAGCATTAAATGATTTGCTCATGAATATACTTCGAAGTCGCAGACTATTTCATGAACAGTTACCTGGTACGCTGTACAGTAAATGTCCCTCATGCCGCCCGGCAATTCCGAAGTCGAGGGCTACCCGAGGACTAGCCGTTGAGTCGGCATATTGGGTGATTTCCCCTACGCATGTACAGCATGTACACAAGTTTACCTACCTTATACCCGCTATCTATAGAAACGGCGACTAGGGGAGCACCCATCCACGTAATAAAATACATTATTCAAAATTCTACACCGGACACGAAAAAAACGAAGAACCTCGCCAACGCTGTCATTAAATGGTCAAAAACGCAACTAGGTGCAGGTAACCACGCGCTCTGCCAAGGAACTACAACGTGCTGGCGAAAGGCACAGGTTGGGGGTAGTGGCGCAAATCTCGACCAAAAATCGTCAGCGTCATGGTAGCCCGTAGTATTTATCCGTCGCCCTGTCGTAGTAGCAGTTCAAAACGGGATCGAAGTAAAGGTCATTGTCGCCCCCCCCCCCGTGCCCGCGGGGGGGTGTGCCTAACCCCACCCCGGCCACTCGCCGCCTCCAACGCAGCGCCGGCCTCCCCCCGTGACCGTGCTGGTATTCGTGCTACAGGGTCTCGAGAGCCCTCGTCGTCGCGCGCCCCGTTAGGGCTCCCGAAAACGACGGAATCTGCATCGGCGTCGTCATCACGGTCACCGCAGGTAGCTCCGCGCGCGCCAATCCGTTGGCGTCGGGGTGAATCGGCAAATGAAACGGCACCGGTTTCGCCACCGCTCTCGGAGACGGCCTGAGGGACAGTCTTTCCCGGGAGGGCACCGGAGGGTGTGACAGTTTGAGCCAAAGAGCGGTCACGGGATAACGGTGCCCGCGCCTCCGGAGTTTGACTTTGAAACGCCACAAGCGGGGGCGGAGAAAGAGAGCGAAGCATGGGTATAGAGGGGAAGTGGCGGAGGTGGATGAACACGTCAAAATTGAAGGTTGAACATGTAGAAGACACGAGTGTGTTGTCGGGGGGGGGGGGGGGGGGGGGGGGGGGTGTACTCGATAGGAGAGATGTACTCGATCTCATGCATGGCCGTAGTCGTATGACGTCGGGGGGGGGCGGGGGGATTCTTGCCATAGTATGCGTCTTCGTTGCCGCTTCCCTCTTCGTCACATATATATCATATAGCTTGAATTATACAGACTTGCTCTTTTCCTGTATGAACGAGCGCTTTCTAGCGTGACCCAACAATCAACGCGACATTGAAAAGAGGCACGAAAGACGAAGGCTGCTGTGTACAGCCGTTTGTTTCCCTTCCGGTGGCATCGTCCGCGCCCTCTCTTGGACGCGTGGTTTCTGCGGGGGGGAAACGTATGCGGTTATGCGCAGCTTCCTGCGAGTAACGCACTCCGGTCCTGTGCCGAGGGAACACCACGAAATTTCTCGTTTGGCCATGACGATGTGCTCCACGGATTGACACCAACTACGTTCACCGGCACTGCGAGGACGCTGACTGATTTGTTCTTCTGTGGCCAGAAACGATTTCTACATGTTGGCGCCTACGGTACGTACAACCAGTTCTAAAATTATACACAACTAGTACACAACAGCACGTGGGTAGAATGAGGTTATGTCCACGGCTCGGTCGCCCTCGGGCCATTTCTTCCCACAGTACCTAATACGTTTTAGGGGAATCGTGAACGGTGGGGATCGATATCACCCCCCGTCCGCGGCAGGTACACCCGAACCGTCACCCCCCCCCCCCCCCCCCCCCCCCCTCCCCCCGTCCCTCCCTAGCCAGCAGACACGCCATTGCCGGTCCGCCGATAGAGGTTCCGTTCCGCATCTGTTCGCATTTTTTAGGGTGTCGACTAGCGGTGAGTTCCCGCTGTACTTCACTGCTGCTGCAGTTCGCAACACCGCCGCCGTTCGATTTTCTTCGCCTGCTGAACAGTGGCAATATCTCACCTCAGGTTGACTGAACCAAACTCTGCGTGAAAAGAGTCCTCCAGGTCCAGGAGGGCGATCTCTTTTCTCTAAAAAAGCAACAAGTAAAAAATGACGTGTCGGGCAATGGAAATAATAGGTTGTGGAACACGAGCACCAGTAGGTGATTACAAGCAGGTGGTGGGAACACAAACATTCTACAGGGGGTGGGAACACCAAAAAAAGAGTAGGTGGTGGGAGCACTATTATTTTTCGTTGGCACGCAAACGGGACCGAAGTTTCGAGCGCAGTCGTGCGTTGAGGATGAGCGAGCGGACAACCGAATCAACCACCTTGCACGAATGCAAAGGATCGGCGATTTCATTCGTCGACGGGGTATGCGAGAGCACTAAGTACATAAATGGTGCATGTAACGACCCAATCGTCTTCGCGCAACGAAAAAAAAAGTGGTCAAATCTGTTGTTTTGGTTGACTACGACGAAATTTCGTTTCACCGCGGGCGACATGTGCCAAATAGTGTAATCAACACAAAACACGCTTGATTTTCTTGCCGCACGCGGACAGGCTTTTCGTCCCATCCTATCGCTGTATACCCATGACCACGCCGTCGCCATGTTCGGCAACGGCGTTCAATGGTGACCTGGATGCTCGCGGTCGATCGATCGCACAAACATGACATTAAACGCGCAAGACCGCTGGCCGCTCTCTCGCCCTCTCACCTCCAATTCTTCCAGCTCGGGTCGATCCCCCCTTGGAGCTGTCCTCTGTCCGCCAGCTCCCTCCCGCCCTTCTCGCCAAATCTCGCTCTCCGCCAGAATGTTTGAGAGGGAGGGCTGCGGCGGTTCACCGGCCCCTCGAGCGAGTGGAAACAAACCGCTCTCGTTGCGGTAGCCACCATCGCCCTCGCTACCACTGCCGTCGTCGCCCGTCACCTCCGCCTCGTCTCCTTGCCGGTGTCCGACCAATCTCCGTAGCATTAAGACGTATGGCCTCATGTGTCATCCGCGGGTGTTCATCGTCTGATGCTAGGGCATCGACGGCGCGTCTTGCCGACGTCCGCGGCTGTTTTAACGGTGAAGACATCTCTTCGTTTTCGGACATCCGGAGGGGATCGTCGCGTCGAAGCTCGACCCCGAACTCGCCCCCACGGTGGTCGCTGTCACCACCTCCTTGCCGAGAAGATGTATGTCTCGCGACGGCGGCGCCGACAACGCTGGTGGTGGTCCCGGCATCCCCTTCAGAGTTGGCTTCAACGTCGGCGCCCGCGCTGATCCGTCTGCCCTTGCTCACGGCGGTCGTGCTTCTGCTGCTGCTACTGCTGCCGCGCAGCAAGAGGTGCTCGAGCGCATCGGTCCCGTTGCCAGTATCGCCGCTTCCCCTAACGCCGTCGCCACCGCTGCCGTCGAAGCTGCCAAGGCTGCCTGGCGCTCTCAGATCACCCGTCATCGCCGCCCCGGCATGACGCAACTTCGCCCGAAAACCCCGCTCTCCAGCCAACGCCGTTCCACTCCCTGCCTCTTCCATCAGGGAGGTATCTCCGGCAGCCGTGGGCGAGGCAAGGAGTGCCTGGAGCACTTCAACCCGGGCCGACATCGGCGACGACACCGTTCCCGAGCTTGCACCCGCGGCGCGCGGCGGAGAAAGACGGTGCGCCGGTTTTTCCTGTCGAGCGGCGGCAGAGAACCGAGGCGTCAACAGGTGCGCCGCCGTGACCACTGCTTCGTTCGGCAGGTCGTGAACTTTCTTCCTCACGTGCTCGCCACGGCAATAGTCGACGGAAGTCGAGAACTCGGGCGAGGCGGAGGTGTCTGCAGCGGCGGTGGTGGCGTTGGCGGCGGCAGCCGTGGCGGCGGTAGAAGACGACAGGCGGGAGACAAACGGTGGTGAGCGATGTTCTCGTAACCCCGATGAGAGCACCGGATCTCCACAGCGCGTGGCGGAGACGACGGAAGCATCACCTCCGCCCTGTTCTCGCCGCCGGGTGGCACCCGCCGCTGGGAGGGGCGACAGTTACCTCGGATAAAAGCTGGGGGGAGCGCGAAACAGGTAGGCTTGCTTCTCGGTCGTTGTCGTGAATCCCTCGGTCGGTGTGGCTGGAGGTACCCGAGCGATCATCATAGGTGAGGAACGCTGGAGGAGGGCTGCGGTGAAGGCCTCCCGGCGCCGTGGTCACAGCGTCTGTTGGTGGCGACGCTGCCACCGCCGGTCGGCATGCCCTAGCCTGCGGACCAAAAGACGGCCCTCGCCGTGGTTCTGTCGACGGAGGGGTGCTGCGCGAATCGTCATTGTCTGTGTTGTCCAGAAAACTGCCATTCGCCGGGTTCAACGGAAAGCGTCGGACGCGCAGGACATAAGAAAGACGAATGCGGCGAGACGTGGGGAAATAGAATGAGGCGTAGGAAACACACGGGGAGAATAGTCTAGGTCAATGAAGTCTGCGCTTCGTGCAAGGAGCGACATGAGAACGCTCTACGCCAAGGCTTTGTTGAGTGGTATTCGCGGAAACCGCGGTGGGTCTCAACAGGCGACCCGCGCACCCTGCGATGGCGGGTCGATAGCGCTTGGCAGAGAGCACCGCACGCGAAAGCATCACACTCCAATCGCCATCCGGAGTTTCGATGCTTGAACAGGAGTGTTCTTCACGCTCTTACCCCCGGCAAATATACTCCTTGAGCGGCAGGCATTCACTAAGTTCGGGTACGTACCGGATATTCGGAAGCAAACATACGAGTCTTCCGTCCAACGATAGGCGGCCCCGTCCAAACATAGGGCGGCCATCAACACGGGAGGGTAGACGGAAAGTCCAACGACGCTTACTGTTGCCGCGTTGCACTGCAGTGGTGAAAGGCGCGCCATACGTCCTGGACTGTGACATACCCCAGAGAGCGCTTTAGTTGGTTTCTTCACAAATTCTCACGACTCCAAGGTGCAGACTGATCGTTGGCCGTGGACACACCCAAAGCCCTCAGTGGGGCGCGCTCGCCCGTCCACTTTGCAGGCTCACCTCCATGCAGGTGCGGGCCTACCCTGCCCTCTGTGCCAGCTTCCGGCCGGACTCCGATCTTCGGCAGACGCCGACCCCGCTGGCTCCTTTCGACCGCGGCCGTAGTTGTAGCCTCCTACGGCGTCCACAACCTGCTTCGCCTGCCTTGATTCCACCCCCGTTCTGGGTGTGCTCGCGCTTGGTGTGCTCACGCCGGACGAACTCCCACCGCCGGTGACATCGTCGCGGCTGATTCTGCTGGCGATAGCAGCGGTGACGGCGGCGACAGTGGCGGCAGTGGCGGCATTTTCAGACGCGCGTTGCCGCGCCGGTAGCCCGCGCTTCTTCTGCGCGCCTCGACCGTAGTAATTATCTTCGGTGGGGACGTCCCCGCTCCCCGCCGCCGTGAGGGTCTGCGCTGCTTGCCGTGACGACGATACCACGCCAAGCAAGGGCAAAGGGTGGGAGGCGGTGCGTTCGAGAGGAGTGGTGCTTGCCGTTGTATCCCTGCTGGTCGCTTCGGCGACAACTCGCCTACTTCCGCCGACGCCGCCGCTGCCACCACTACCACCACCACCACTACCACCACCATGGCCTGGCGACGATGCCCCGAGCGTATCAGCAGAGAACGACGTGTGGCGGCGGCGACCGACGGAGTTACTGCTGTTCGAACGCGTCGCAAGCGGAGACGGCGTAGCCGACAGGGTCAACCTGCTGGACGCCCCTGAGAGAACAGACCTTGATCCCAAGCGGGCGGCGGGCGAAACCACTCCTCCTCCTGGCCTACCGGGCATGGGCTTGGTGGTCTCGTCCGGGACATGACGACGCCGATGCTTCGCCTTCGCTGAAATGGCCAAAAGAGCGGCACGTAGTGCAAAACGAAACTGTCAGGCGATGGTCAGTTCAGGGGAGGTGGAGAGCAGGCGTATTCCTGTGCGGGTGCGAACAGCCAATCAGGGTGGACTGGTTGCTCAAGCTCAAGGCAGCATGTATAGAGACGCACGCGCGAGAAGCGGTTGTGTCATGAGTTCGTGCCATTCTCATGTTTTACGATCCTGCGTGGCCGAGCACGTGACCAAAGCAACAAAGCGGCTCGCGTCGTTCACAAGACTGCGTGCGTCTTGCTTTGGGTACCTATCCGTACGTTCAGCATCGTTTTTTTTTGTGATAGTCGCACGCCGTGATATGCTTCTATGAAGGACTTCGGCACGTTGCGCGCGAAACGATTGTATTGCATTTTTTAACCACGGATCAGTCGGAGGATCGGATTGAGGGTGGGCGTCGCGTGCGTTCGTCGAATCTGCGGAAGCGAGTATACGGTAGTTGTTTCATCTTTTCGTTGACACAACTGAGTCGTTTTTCTTTTTTTAATGTGTACCGCGTACCTGGGATTTGCTTAAGGCGGTTGGGGATGCGTTGACTAGTTAGGGTCATCACGTTGCGTGGATTTTTGCGTTTGTTTGGCTATGCAAACACCAGATGTTCGAAGAGCAAAACACAAAACACAAAAATTCGCTCAAAATGATGACCCTAACCAGTTGATGCGATCCACAACCACCCCTTAGCAACAAGACACCAAACGCAAACTACAACTTTACAACAACCGAAAACAAGGGAAGTATTGAACACCCTCCCATTGGCCAGTGATTAATAGCCGATACAATACAGCAGTAGTGGATTCGCGCACAACATTCACGAAGAAATAGTTACTGCCTGGAATCGCCTACATACCTGACACCACCAATTCTGCCCCGGGTACCACAGCCACAGCAGCCGGCGACACAGGCGGTATGTGGCGGGGGGGGCGGGGACGGCCGCGGAGAGGGCACAGAACGCGCGCTTCTCCTTCTCCCCCCCATGGACGTGGTTGACGAAAAACCTCGATCTGACGGGCTCGGCGGTGGTACCTCTGGGGCTGTGCGATCTCGGAAAGTGTCAGGTGAGATGACCTGAGCCAGTCGTGCGGTCGCAGGGGTATACACGACGCGGGGCCGAGGGGGAAGGAGGGAAAGGAAGGGGGAAACGTTAACGCTCCGAGCGCAACCAACTGCGGAAAATCTCGCATATGTTGATTCCTGTAAAGCAGCGATAACGATATGCATTGCCGTGCTGTTCCCCAGTGCACTGCTTAACTTTGAAGGTTGGACACTCGCACAAGCAGGCCACCACAGAAACATAAGGAACACATTCTGGCAGGTATTAAGAGCACAAATCCCAAACGGTCCTCATGTTTTCCGTCCGCAGTGGTTGTGTTGTGACGCCAGTCTTCGGCCAAGAGAGCAGTCAAGCCTTCAGCGTAGGGCCTCGACACGCCAGATGCTGCCACTACCACTGCTGTGAAGCACCAGGTACTTCGTAACAGCTGCCAATGTATAGCTTTTACTGTAGACCGTTGCATCAAAACGTTCGCGTAGATTGCACGCCCGTGCCGTGGAGTCATCTGTATTGACACCACCACACGTCCGTGTTGTCTTCGTTGGTATCCCACACAAGCTACTGTAGGAGCAAACATCGGCGGGCTCAGCCCGCCTCGTTTCACTGCTTCGGCACGGCCGCTGCTTGCCGAGCGCGGCATGACCCCCCCCGTCCCCGACCCCTCTCCCTTCACCAGCCGATACCTGCGGCCCCCGAGCCATGAGTTTATTGCCCCTCTCGATGAACGTTTCCTGAACTTCGCATGTCGTGATGGCCCAAACCGATATGGCACATAAAACAGCCAATCCGAACCAGACTGCTCCCATATTTTGTGCTGACCCTGTCACATCCCCATGGTCCCACACCCCGCTCGCCCTGTGCGCGCATTCAATCTGTGGTTTTTTGCAGCAGACGTCCGTTCTCTCAAAAATATCGAAACACCACTCTATCCGGAATTCAAGGATCGCATTTCCATAGCCCACCAAAATGCTCCTTGACGTTCCGGGCGGAGTGTGGTATGCAAAAGCTTAGCGCTCCTCCCGCGGATTCGCTCTGTTCCTTTCAATATTGGTCGCAGCAGGCACTGACTCCCGCGCTCGTGTCACCTATCTCCCACCCCCGACCACCAAACCGTCCACCCGCGCGTGCGAGCCTTCGGATTCGATTTTAAACGCGACAAACTCTTACCCAATTTCGCGGCGGAGGGATCACGCCTGCAGGGAAGGACATGCGAAGCGGCAACGGTTCCACGGGAGCATCTCGAAACCCTTCTTCGCCGTTCGGCCCTGTTTTATGGTACATTATGAAAAAATGTGTTTCAGCAATGCCTTCATGGATGAAAAGGAATAGCGGCGAAGGTGGGGATGACTACGGATCGATCCGCTAGCAAGACAGTGATCAGAGTCGTCAGCGCGCCCGGACCCTTTTTTTAAAAGCGAGAGAGCAAGAGGCAACCCGAATGTTTCAAGGCGAGCCAAGAGCACACCTTCCTCCTGTTCTCTCGCCCCGTCTCGCTCCGTCCTGCCACGCCATACTCCCAAGCTCTTCTCTGGCCATGATCAGGAACACAATTTATGTCACCACGATAGAGCACCTAATCCTGGGAAATCGCGTCAGCGGCAAGAACAATGCTATGCTTTGCTTCCGGGGTTTCCCTCCAGACTTACCCTCCGCAATTCTCCTCCGGGGACGCAGTACGTATTAAAATCGCATATGTAACGCCTGAGAAAACAAAATGTAACGCCCGACCCGACCCGAGAAAGCGCCACCGCCCGCCCGCCCGCCCACGCCTTCCACATCTTTCCGACAATAAACTGCTCAGACTCTCTCCCCGCCACCTAGCCCCATCCAACCTTGAAAAGCGACGCGTTCGCCCTCGCCTGCTGTTCCACCCTCCCATGCACAATCGAGCGCCCCCCTCATCGTGAAAATCTTCCGTATCCGGCACGTCGGGCCGATGGCGAGATGGTCGAGCGTGCTGAAAGCGTCGGACCTGAAGCAACTCGCCGTCAGTCCCGCCAGGTCTATGCTCAAATTTGCCCAGGATCCTCTGTGGCGGTCCAGTCCAACCAAAGGAATCTTGGGGGCATGAACCGGGGGGTGCGAGAGAGGAGCGGAAAAAATATATTCTGTGGGTTTAGAGGTAAGAAGCTCCAAACAATGAGTTGGAATCGGAGGCGGGGGATGGGCTTGGTTGTGGGATAGAGCTGTCCCGCAGGCTTGCCAATGACGCTGATTGATGTTTACCCTTCGGTCTTTCTTAGTTTGTCGACCGCGTATACCCCTAATACGAAAAGGTCACACAATGATATCAACATTATGCTGATAAATTACCATATTATGGTCTAGTTTACCGGCGGTATATGGTGCAAACAGTGATAGTAAAGCCCTCAGTTGCCCATGATGCTGATCGATGTTTACCCGTTGCGTCTATAGCTTTGACAGCCGCATTTACTGCAGTATACACCTGGCACGGAAAACGCGCAAAATTGCACCAAAGCCCGCATGACCCCAGACCCTTTTAGCCCCCTATTGCAAACCGCATGCAAAGCGTATACATGACACAACAATAATTGATCCACGGTGGTAGGGACAGCGGCGCCCCACCTGAGCGTGCAGGGGCGTGCAGTGCAGTGCCCGGAAAGAGGAGGAGAGCACCAGCCGCCGCCTCGTTCCTCCAACGTCTGTCAGCCCAAGCTCTAAGGAGAACGGCTTGTCTTCCGATGTTGCCGTCAGCAGCTGGACCACCAGATATCGCTGCCGCAAACCCACTGCGTGAGTTTAGGTAAAAAAAAACATCCAACCGGTACGGTGCGGTGCCGGGGAGGTGCAAGGGGGGTGGGGGCGGGGTATTCATGTCATGGCATCGTCAAGAAATGAGTCCGTCGTTTGCTGCCAGAGCCAGTCCAGCCGATTGGTCTGTAAAGACATGGAGGCGTATCTTGGCACGTCAACACTGACATTGCAATACCGACCTTATAACACTGACCTTTCAACACTGACCTTGCAAAACTTACCTTGCAAGAATGGCAGTGCCACACTGACTTTACGGCCTACGATATGCTCCGCGGGAAAACGAAAAGGCGCAGAGGTAAGAGGGACACCACAGACGTGAGACCGACCGGCCAAAGCTATGTACCATAGCCGTGTGGCGGGTGCAACTCTTACTCACGCAGTCCCTTAGGTGCCTTGGGTAACTGCATCTTCGACGTAGCGCCTCCGCTCACGGCCAGGGCATACCTGTACGCAAGGGATGGCAAGCAAAAAACGGAGAGAGAGAGAGAGAGCGAGAGCGAGAATGTGGTCGAGTCAACCTCCGTGTCGCGTTATATAGGGCATCAACGGCGATGGACGTGCTGGAGCCGACGGCGAACAGACACTCCACGATGATCGCCAACCAATAGCGCGAGGCTTTTCGTTAGGAAAATCTGCTGAATCTAAGTAGATGTTGGGCTTACTATTTACCTGTAATAAGTCAGCGTGCCCATCGAACCCACAAGCACAACATCATACTCAGGCGTCTAGCCCGGCAGATAATTTCCTTCGTCGTAAGGGGAAGGGGTCTGGTCTAGCATCGGTTAGCTGGTCGTTGATCTACAGCAGTACACGTCTTGCGCTCTACCGGTATCCGTGGACCGAGCGACAAGGAGACCCTTGAGTTCTGGGTGTTTGTGCAGTCACGAAAGGTTAAAGTTCGTAGTGCCCGAGCGACAGCAGTAGCGGGGCACCAGGCTGAGAAGACAAAAGGCTTGGAATTTGAAATTCCGACTACTCTGTGATAATAATGATGTCCTCACATCACCTCATTTCCCTGGATTCTTGGCTGAGGTCGTCACAAAACAGACTGCAGCAAAAATGCATCGTGATGGGAGACAACGAAATAGTGCGCACGGCAGTACCAGTACGTGAGGGAAACGGTACTATCGACCTGTGGTATACCATCCCGTATCACTTCCAACCGAGCAACATCAGGAACATACCCATGGCATGTACGTATAGTATCAACACGCGATTCTGGTGCAGCTGAATGAAGTCACGCAGAACCGTCCTTTCGTCGTTTCGTAAGCTACATTAGGCCCGCTTCGCCCGACACCTGACCCAGCACGACTACTACAACTAGCCTGGTACCTGCGCATAAGTTTGTTTTCCCAGACAGGTCATTGAGCTCATGGGAAAGGCCCGACGGTGATGCCTTGAGACTGCTGTGGGTCGCAGCCCTATCTCCTACCAGTATCTCCCTACGTCTCTATCTACTATATACAGTATTCAGTACCTGGTATTGTTTTGCGCAAAGCCTACCAACTCCAATATGCAGACAGAAGCAGCACGTGTACATACACATCAGCAACACAGCAGTAATATCAGTACGAGTCGAGTGGTGTAATTCTCGCTCACCCTTTGATCCCCTTGTCGTAAAGGCGGGCCACCTTGTTCGTGAGCTTCCATTCCAGGGCGGGGTTCTTGCCCGCTGGCGAGAATATCTCGACGCAGTCGCCATCCTGATACGCCGACTTGAACATGCTGCTGAGTGCAATCTACCAGCAGCTCCAATCGTACGGCCTGCTGCGCCTGACAAAGAGCTCCCTTTGCCCTGTCAGTCCCCTCCGCCTTGACCAAAGATCACTGTCTGTACAGCAGTACTCCCAGAAGATGGTTCTTCCAGCTTTCCTGTGGCAGATTTTGAAAAATTGGATATCACCCTAGCTACTGTAGGATGCTTGCGCGGTTTCAGGCTGTTTCGAGCGATATCTTCGCCATCAAAAGGCGACGGAAGTGCCTTGAGGCTGAGGAGACGTATAGAACACCCGCCTGATCCGTGGTACCCCCAAGCACGCGGCACTAAAACAGACGGGACCAAAGATGAAAAATCAGCGGCAGATTTAGAATATAGATACCTTTGGAACCAGAAACGCCTGTCCAAGACATTGAACAGCTTTCCTCAACTCCATAAACTATAAACCCGCCGATAGGATCACCTCGGACTCCCTGCACTTGATCCACCGCCCTCTTGACACCATGAGGACAAAGACTGAAGAAGAGAAGGTCCTTTCTGAGGCGTTGTCAAGCTGCATGCTCAGTCACTACAAGGTGTGTGCAACTGTGGCGGAAGCAACATGCACCATACCAGATGTGTCAAAATTGCAGAGCTGCACTTTGTGTCCGGCGTAATCATACCAGAGTACACAACTGTTTTTGAACGTGCACGTGGCTGTGACCAACACTGCTGCTGTACTGCTGCTACTGCTCGTACTGCTGTACTGATGGTGAGGATGGAATTGCTGGAAACGATGTCGGGGGTATTCGTAGCTGACGGCAGCGCTCTTCTTTTTTCTCAGTGTCGTAAAGGCGATACAGCGGTACGCAATGCGCCTGCGAGAGCTGCTGCAACGCTGAACATGAAAGCGAGGCCCGACTGCATCGATCAGGTTATCAAACTGCCTCGATTTACGGGCCGTCAGGGGTGTCATTTGCGATAATCCCACAACACCCGTTCGTACGTTCTTGTACAGTGTATTTGTAGCACCGGTAGACTGCTGTAGACACTATCACACCTGGCAGGATGCAAGCGTGAATAGACACATGTCGGTCGTAGTACTATGGGGGATCATAGTAAATAGAACCTACGGTACACACAAAAACCTATATATTTGCATATTTTTACCAACATTATTTGGTCCTATTTACTATGGTTCCCCGCAATAGGCATTTTTTTTTCTTCTTTTTCGTCATCCACTTTTACTTTGCAGCCACCAGAACCTGGTATCGCTGGTGGGAGGTTTTTACCCTCGGAGGTCTTCTGGACGAGACGTGGTCACAGGCGTCGCTCCTTCTCCCTCCCCGATACGTGTGTGTTGTCTTCACATTAAATTGTCCTTTCTACCCAGCTTTATCAGTATCACCCGGTGCCCGATTCCTCATCCTGGAAGGAGAACTTTCTGTGGACCCCTCGGTGGCCTGACAAACCCTGAGGTCGTCCTTGGGTCGTCTGCTAGACATTGGGCCCCCAATTGTTTTGTTCAATTTTATCGCGCATAGGCGTCCCCGGTGGCTTGGTGGGTGGTCCGCGAGCCTATCAAGATCAATTTCGTGGGTTCGAGTCTCGCCGAGTGTATGCTCGTAGGGACTTTTTCTTGCACAAAATTGATCAGCGGAAAGCGCGAGAGCGTGAGTTAGCTGTACATGCGATGAAAATCGACGAGCAGTGGGAATGCTGAACGCTGAACCCTACGCGCGACCAAAAATAAAGGCACGTACCGGGGGGAGAAGGGACGACACCTGTGGCCACGGCTAGTCCAGAAGATCGCTGAGGGTAAAACCTCCTACGAGTTAGACCTATGCCAATTGGAAAGCGAAGTATCAATAAAAAGTTTGAATTCCAAAGACACCCGCCAAAAAAAAATTAGAACACGCGTCCTATGGGCACGTTCAGAAAAAAAAAAGTTCCCAACTTTTGGAAAAGCCCGAAAAAAGCAAATCTGGGGCCGATGTTGGACCAAGATCGGCCTGAGAAAAACTCAGGCCGATCTTTGGTTCGAAGCGGCGAGATTCCAAGTCCTCGACAGACATCGATGGACAATACCAACGATTGCGTCATGAATTCTGAACGGAGTGCGCTCGTTAGGGGCTCCGACCCACCCTTGGGTCATCATCTTCACACAATGGCCGGTGACGTGCGGCGGGCGCTGGCCAGGCGTACGATAAAAAAACAAATAGCCGCTGGTGTGTACGAAACAGAAGACAAAATTTCTCGATCCGTCTCGAATGGCAGAAAACAGGCTTTTTTTCAGGTTTGGGAGGATACCGCAGGACGCCGCCGGCAAGCTCTCGCCCCCTAGAACATGTATTCACTTTCTATCTTCGATGCCGTCATCTATACTCGTTTGCCTTGCCCGACACCAAGCGGGTTGGCCTTGGGCTGAGTCTATATCGAGATCGAGCATCTATCGTCGCACGAGCTGATTTTTTTCAGCGTGTTGACAATTTGCAACGAGAGAAAACAAATTGCGCCGCCTGCAGCCGTTGGAAAAAAAAAGAAGGCAAAATCAAACATTTTTTCCCCTTTTTTCCCACAGCGGCGGTACGAGGATATTTTCGGCTGTTTTTTTCAAGCAAAATATTTGAAAAAAAACTTTCGGACTTCGCGTTTCCAGAGAAGGGACGACACCTGTGACCACGGCTTGTCCAGAAGATCGTCGAGGGTAAAACCTCCTACGAGTGGGCGGGAAAGTAAAAGTGATGATAAAAAAAAGACAAACAAAAAAAACAAAAACAAATTGGCATAGGTCTTAGGCTGGAAAGTAAAAGTGATGATTAAAATATATATATAAATAGGGTTCAGCA
Source organism: Macrocystis pyrifera (assembly GCA_031763025.1). Taxonomy (NCBI): domain Eukaryota; class Phaeophyceae; order Laminariales; family Laminariaceae; genus Macrocystis; species Macrocystis pyrifera. The sequence goes on from JASSKH010000001.1 coordinate 1,883,268, forward strand.
TTCCCAGTGCTACGCCGTATCCATCGAATGTCGTCGTAACTTACCCTCTCGCAAACTTAAGTTCTCGCGCTTTCCGCTAGTCAATGTAAGAAAAAGTTCCTACAAGTATGGACTCAGTGACACTCAAATCCACGAAATTGATATTAAAGGGCACGCGAACCGCGTACCAAGCGGGGGACGCCGGCTTGAAAGTGGGAGATACGGTCGTCCCACCTCCTATATAGACAGAACAAGTAAAAGACGTACCAGGTACCAAATACCTGTTAGTGAACAGAGTGCTCTATAGAATACCAGGTATATATCGATTTCCATGTGTCTTGTTACTCGCCGAGGTGGGAAATACCTGCAGTAGTATACCAGGTACAGTACCAGGTATAATACGTAATCTTAGTAATAGTTGGCACGTCAATGTTTTGCTTCATTTTTTTCTCAGCAACGTGCGGGTGTGCGTATATATATGTTACAAAGCAGGTGCGCAAGACATTTGTGATCCACGTGCGGAGACTCCCTCTTCCCTTCCCTTCCCTCCCCCCCTCGCCCGTCCCCTCCATCCCATCACCTTCCCCCGTCTCTACGTGATGTTTGCCGTCTCCTGTGTACCCCTCTGAACACTCACACACCCCGGTCTGTTTTCCTGTCTCTCTCTTTCTGTATTTCTGTCTACATGTATATGTCTGTCTGCCTGTCTGCCTGCATGTATGTGTGTGCCTGTCTGTATGTATTTCTATCTGTCGGAGCAGTACTGTGCGGCTGGAATGCTGATGGGCCTCCCCCTCAGTATACACAGAAAGAGCTACTGGCCGGTCACCCTGGCTGCAGTGGCGGGAACAGCCGCGGACTTCATGGACGTGAGTGCCATCACTATCACGTATCGAAGATGTAACAACAAAACATACGGGGATCTGCCGTCGCTGTGCACAAGTTCAGTAAAAAAAAATCTATGTGGAGGGTGGTCTATCGAGACTATCGCCAAGCCTTAGGGTCGAGGCACGGTGGGACTGCGGTGTTGAAGTAAGGAACGCAGGGTGTCATTGCTCACGGTATATTAAGAGTGGACGCTGCCACTTACTACTAAATACGATTGCCGCTCGCCAACAACGTCAGGTATACATCTATAAATACAGCGTCTATATGTAGAACGAAATATATGCGATGCGTTTGTCCCACCACCGGACCCACGAAAACGCGTGGGTGGGCAGCCGGTATCCCGCTAGCAGGTGGTGCCCCGCTATCAAATAATGTCCCCTGGTGTGTATGATATGTGACAACACATGCCACCGTTCGTCACCGCCCTCGAAAAATCAATCCCGCCGGTCTCCCTCGACGACAAATTTCAGCACACAAGACAGGATGATTGGATTTTTTTCCCCGTTGACCCTGTATTTTTTTTTTCCCGGGGATTTGCTTGTTTTTTCCATGTATTGGGATCTGGTGGTGTTTTTGTCGCGGGCGAGTCGGCTGAAAAAAGTTGGATGTTATGTCGGCAGCTAATGCTTGTTATCTTGTACATCATAAATATCCTCCATCTCCACAGGGTAACACGAACTGCAGGCAGCAGAGGGAGGCGCTGCTGGCGTGCATCGCTCGCAACGAGTCAGCTGAGGCCGCTAAAGGACAAGGCGCAAGAGGCGCCCAACCACCTCTCTCCGAGCCACGGCAGGAATGGCCAGAGCCGCGCGACGGAGGCTGGCCCGATCAGGGGTGGGAAGAACAAGCCGGTGATGCTAGAGATGGTGGAGGGAGTGAGGGGGGAGAACAAGGACAGGGGGAGTGGAAGGGAAAGTGGTGACCCCCCCCGCGCGCCTGGTCCGTGGTGTGCCACACACGTTTGCAATATACCGGCACTCAAGAATCGAACGCCCCGTCATGAGATGGAAACATTCCAAGGGTGCGTGAAATAGGGTACTTGAGAACATGATCAGGGATTCCCCGGGTACATACCCGAGTATGACCAAAGCAACCAGGTTTGGTACCCGGTTGTCCCAGATAATATATACTCAACAGATTACTCGGCTTCCGGACATACCCGAATATGACCAAAACCGGGTTCGGTACTCGTGTGTCCCAGAGAATACTCTCTACTGGACACAACATTGATATCTATATTTTTTCTCGCTCCTCTCCCGTCCATGCAACGACGGGAAGGGGTTACTCTGCTGTAGCATAATATATGCTAGGAGGCCGTTTTGTTTGGGCGCGTCTATACCTCTTTTGACCTTAGTACGCTGGTCTCAGTTGAGGGAGGCAGTCGGTCGAGGGATCAAACCGCAGTCTCGTAACATATTTTTCTCTGTAGTAAAGAGGAAAAACACCTCTATATGGCGCGACTCCACCTTCCGTACCTCGTCGAGGATAGAGAGGAGTCGGCGAGAAGAAATGAGAGAACGTTCAAGAGGAAACCGCCATGGCCGCAAAGGTGCGAGCGGTGGCAGACATCGATCGATAACTGTCAGAATGGCCCGGTGGGGCAGGGACATCTGCCGCGAAGCTTCAACACGGGGGGTATGTCGTGGCGTCCGTGCATGCCAACGCCGATGGAACCTGCGTTGTACAAAGGAGAAGAAGCTGAGCGCATTGGACTACAATACATTTCCACCCCCAGCGCTTTCCGCTTCACAAAAACATTTGTTCCCGTAACGTACAGCATTACGGTAGACTAGCTGCCGTCGCGGAGGCTACTCGTAGCGTTTGCCGGTAAGCAAGGGCAATAAGCACGACTGCTGGCCAAGTTGGGAGTTATCGGAGTCGTGGAACCGTGATAAGAGGCAATGAATGCACCCGGAGCGTCTTGAGAGCTCTTACTGAAGGTGAAGTGCTACTACTGTAGCTGTCGGAGGATAACCAGTGAAGTCTTTGCCGACGGTCGCTCTGGGCTGTAGCTGTATCATTTTCTCTGGGAACGCCTCTGCTTTAGCGTAAACCCTGCTGTCTAACTCTTGCTTGCGCGGCGGGGGGATTCTCTCAGTTCCACTCCGCGGTGCGGTAGACGGTGGAGCAGCAGCACTTGGTGAAAATGTTTTTTGAAAACTACTGCGCACAACAAGTGGGTTTCCAGTCTCTTCCGAGGCGAACCGGCACATACTGCCCGCACGTCAGGCGGGCACATCCGGGTGCTTTAAGGTGCAGTACACGGGTGCGTTTAGTAGGGTACATACTCTTGCGGTAGCCGGGTTTCTACCCGAATACGATACCCGTGTACCTACCCGAGTACGATACCGGGTACCCCCTGAGTACGAACAAAACAACCGATTTTGGTACCTGGGTACCTCGGAGAATATACGAAGTGCCCTTCCTTGTGTCCTATGACCTGCTCACGCAGTCGTTGAGGATACGTGGCAAATCGATTTGTGTGATGCTGACAAAGCTCAATCGTTTCAACAATGTGTTGTCCCTCTAAAAGCAGTAGTGCGCCGCACAGCAAAAAAATGCCTGGGGGCGGGGTGAGGGGTCCTTGTCGATATCCAGTACAAACAGAACAAATCCTGATCCTGTGAAAAAAATAGGTTGCTCGATTCCGCTGTTTTCCATGTTGCAAGGTACTTTCGCGGCTTCACATTTTGTCAGATTTTGTTTTCGCAAAGTCAATATACAAAGCGGCGCCCTGAGAAAGGAGCTGCGCTGCAACCACTACCAAAAAAAAAAATCGGAATCGCGGCGGCGACAGCGGCAAAAAAGAAAGCCACGTAGTATTAATCATATGATATAGTAAGGGCTGAGGGCCGCACAACATAGTCACTCGATGCGATTCGAGCAAGCAGCGACAACCAACCCCAAATCAGTCGCCATCGAGTCTCCCTGCGCGGGGCACGGGGTGAGCATCACGACAGCCGTCGCAACGACAACCAAAACCCCACTAAAATTCAAGCAACGGGGTGTCAGGATGCCAGCCACCGGGCCCCGTCTGCCTCAAGGCTCCAATCGGCACTGCTGTATCGGGAATAAGTGCCTTTTTACGTCCTTGCAATTACAGTCCATCGTGTGCCCCCCCCCCCCCCCCCCCCCCCCCCCCGGCGCCTCCGTGCTTCTCCCCCCATCCCCACCCACACCGCCATCCTCCGGCGGCGGAAACGGCAACGGCAGCAGACATGGCGGCGGCGTCACGCGACATATTTGCGCCATAGCGTAACCTCTTGCTGCTTGAAATACCTGCGACAAAAAAAAAACGTACCCACCGCGGGAGGGGCGGCAGGGGGGCCAGGGGGGGGGGGGGCTGAGGGGGGGCAACGAAAGCCAACAACGTGAAACAGCTTCTGGTTCGGTTCCTGATCTCTATTTACCATCTCCTTGACCCTTCTACTGCTGCACAATATAACTGTCAACTTCCAAGTAGTTTATGCGTAAAAACACGGGTGGAGTTCTTCAAGGGTGAGTTTTTTCTTTCGCAAATGTCTCGATGCGGCAATTATGAGGCACCAATTACCGGGAGCGAGGGCATACATGGCTGCTTCAACTGGGCTGAAAGGTTGGAAGTTGTTGTCGGGGCCTTCTTAACGGGGTCGTGTGTCGTCAGTTGTCTACCATCGGGAGCGGGAGCTTCACACTGGCCTTTTCGTGTTTTGGCTTTGTGTGGGCAGCGCGATAGGCGAAGAGGGGGGGGGTACGAGAATAATCCGTGGTTTGTTGCCAAAGGGATAATGAGGCGTGTTGGTTCACATTCTCGGCTCAAGTGGTTAACCAACCTGGGCGGCACACAGGACGCCAATAGCGTCGAGCCGTACACAGCCCGCTACAACGAACGGGCATCCACGTGCGTCCCATGCGGTGTGCAAGGCTCCTTGCCCCCCCCCCTTCCCATCCTCCGGGAACGCAAAAACACGCACACACACGAAAACTGCCTGCCCCCCCATCTCCAGAAACTAAGAAAAGAGCATACACACACTAAACACTTACCTGTCCCTCCTCTCCTCGCCGACCTGCCCCCCCCCCCCCCTTGTCTAGAAACGCCAAAACGCACACAACATAAAACAAGCGTAACGCGGCACCTGCGGTCTTCCTCGTCGACCAGGACGAGGTTGAGGAAGTACTTGACGGTGAACTTGTTGGTCGCTCGGTACGTCGGCGTCAGCGCGTACGGCTTGAGGAACACCCGCAGCGGCACGCACTCCCCTGTGATATGCAAAGAGAGGGCGGGTGCCGCGTCTCTTGAGGCTAGCCAACAAGAGGCGACACGAGTGGCAATGTCTACTACTGCCACTGCTAATATCGTACCAGGTACCACCACTAATAACATACTACACAGGTACCTCTACGACTACTACTAAACCACTACTTCTACTGCTACTATTTAATTACTGCTACAATAGTAGTAACGCTGGTGTCAAAACCATTGCGCCGGTTTTCAGCTCGAAGAGTCCATGATTCCGACGACAGGCGACAAGGGAGCGCCTCCCTGTTTTCACTCGAAATACTAAAAATAAACAACACTACCTTGGTACATATATAGACCGTGCTGCCATCGTCGTGACAGTTGTCTCGCAGTTGCTGCCGGGGTACGCAGGACGACCGGGCGACCAACGAACACACGGGTGTGGACAGCGTGGACAGCAGCTGCACGTGCACGTCTTGCTTACCCTTAGCCGGCGCCCCGTCCATGACCTCGTACTTGATGATCGTCTCGCTTTCGTTGTATTGGTTGGACCCCGTGCCGGCCGTTTCTCTTCGGATTATCGCCATCTCCATGTGCTTGATCTTGATTCTCACCAACAGGAAGTAAATCTGTAACCAGGGAGTTCCATTTATGGTATTGAAGCGGAGTTCGACTGTTCGCGGTGAAAGGAGTTCAATTTTTGCGGTGATAGGAGTTCCATTTTTTGCCGGCGTGTGTGTGCGGAGGTTAATAATACCAAGATCCATTACAAGCGCGACGCTTTGGGAGGGGGGGAGGAGAGGCGGCGGAGGCGCACTCGTCTCTACGTAAGCGGCGGGGTGTCGGCTCACGGTGGTGGGCTTTTGCTCAATCGCGCTGGCTATATACTTCGAAGTACACACCTTTCCGATGACCACGTCCTGCAAGTGGTACGCCGATTTGTCGTACTCGAACTCGATGTGAAGGCAGTCTTCGATGCCCACCTCCATCTTCAGAGAATCCGAAGCGTCCGGATCCTGGGCACGGCAGAACAAGACGCGGGTATAATACAATACGACGGCCGTGATTCATTGATCCACCATGAACGCCATGCCACACCCTCTGACGGCGCGCACAACAATGAGCGAAGGCCTCAAGACAAGGAAACAAGAGATCGCACAGCGCGACGGTTTTAGTGGACGACCGGTCGACCAGCACGTCGGCCTGAGAAGACTGCAGCAGTATCACAAGCGCTTACTAGAGTTTACGTTGATGAACTGCATGGTTCGATCCGAACCCAACCCAACCCAACCCAACCGAACCGAACCAAACACAACCGAACAACACCTGACCAAACCGAATCGAACATAACCTAACAGAAGAGAACCCAACCCAACCCAAATAACAGAACACAACATTCGAACCGGCACATACCTGCTGTATGTTCTGCACGATGAAGTCCGTCTCTCTCGTGACGTTTTTGCCTCTGGTGGAAATCGTCACTCGTACGAAGTATCGAAGTCGTACGTTGAGGCCGCTGTACGACTCGAACGGCTTCTCGACTTGGTTGAAGTCGAACCGATATTGCTGCGAAAACAAGTCAAAACACACATAGGCAAGAGCGGCCCGAGCATTAGAGGCCACAACGCGAAAACAGCCATGAGGACAGGGCAGGACAGGACCAGGCAGGACAGGACCAGACAGCACGGGACAGCGCCAAGGGCAGTGTAGGGTAGGACAGGGCAGCCCAGGGCAGCAGCGCACAAACCAAAACCACAAACTATTGTCTGCCTTCCAGCAGTGTCCATCGTCGGAAAAGGTTACATATACCCCCTGTTAGAGCGAGTTGCTATTTGCGAGGGAACAGAGTAATTAGAGCCAAATGCGGTACGTAGGCAAAAACATAGGGGGATACACGGTTTTGGGGTCCCATCGCCGGTTTTGCTTACCAAAATTGTACCAGGTAAGTAATACTATGCCCTCCCGTAACTAATAGAGAGAGCTAAATACCCCCTCAATAATACCACCTTATACTTTTCGCGGTAGTTGGTAGGGCCGCCCACGCAAAAACAAAACCAACACAAACAGCACAGTGACCAGTGGACGCCGGATAAACCAAAGAACAAAGCAAACAAGAACCAACACCACGACACCGCGCGCACGGCCTTCCATCCAACTCGAGCATGCCTGCATGGCCGTTCACGCGGCTTGGGGTGTACTCATTATCGTGCATGGTTGTAGTCGCATGACCATAGACCCTCGCATCCCTATAAATGACGGGACGAAGCACGTCAGGTTTTCACGGACCAGGCAAGCATTGCTTGCTTGCGCCAAGCGCGAAGGGCCGTGAGGTGTTGGGCGAGTCGCATGAAAAGTGACCCGCATCCTACTAAGAACTGAGAAACGCTCTCTACACACCGGTATACCAGGTATGATACACGGCGCGTGGCGATACCTATTGACCTAAAACGCGTGGGATGAGCGAGGGGATGAGGGGGGGGTACTCACTCGGTTCCCGACAAGCGTTCCCGCGGTGTCCAGCTCCCGAACGACCGAGGAAAACTCATAGTGGTTGCCGCGGTCGTAGTACAGCTCTGGCGGCACAGTTAAATCGGGGAAAATGTGGATGGCGAGTGCAAGCGGTAAAAACAGCAAACAAACAATAAGGGGGCACGGAAAGGGAAAATGTGAAGGCCGACGGTAAAACGTGAGGAACGGTTCCAAGATTTGTATGTTGGCATGAGCGTGCGGGCCTCGACTTCCCCTCCGTTGTAGCCGCGCATTCCTTACCGTGACCCCCCCCCCTCTACCCCCTCGTCTCGAGGAAGCGATCGCATTTCGCTCCAACCACCACAACCCCCAGCGCGGCATACATACACTCCGAAAAGTAAGTAACCTGCTCCCCCCGCGCTGTCTCGAAAGGGATGCATAGTCAATGGTCAAATAGCTAAGGCAAGCAACAAATGACTACCCCCCCCCCCCCCCCCCGCCGCACATCACCGGCGCAGAGCTCGCGACGACCAGCATCAAGAGCCACCAACAAAAAACAGACAAACAGGCTAACAACTTTTTCGCCGACGAGACCGCATGTGAAGAGTCAACGGTAACGCTGCCGCTCCCGCCGCCTCTACAGCCGAAAACGTTCGACCCTTTCCGGAACACTCATTACACCACACCTACCACCACCCCTCGGCAAGGCAACGCGGCGTGCGTTTTCCCTGCCTCTAGCGACTGCGCCCCCCCTCCCCTAACCCCCTCCCTTAGCGCCGGTCGTCCGGGATTTTCTCATGGACAGCCAGAGTTGCCGAGGGCAATGACAGTGGCAACGGCAAGGGTAGGGACTACTGGCGACTGGCGACTGGCTACTCGCCTATCTGGCCGATGAGTTCGGCCTTGATCCCCAGGTGGTCCACCTTTTTCGCCGGCGCAACGAGAACCGTCGCTGTTCCGCTCACCGCCTGAAAATGAGCCGGGGAAAAAACACGGCAGTCAACAGTTACAGCAGTCATTATAGAGCAGTCGGTCACCCCGATGGTCTACGGTAGCGGTTAGCCTCGAGCACTGCCGACAGCGCCTACGATAGAGTGGGTAGGCGCAATTCTACGCGAGTCGACGAGGGAAGAAAGCGTTTAACCCTTCTCGTGACAAAAACTGCAAGGCACGTGCCGTAGGGGGAGGGAAGATAAAACCCTACTGCTGTGACCCCTGATTTGACTTAACGACTAGGAGGGAGCAGGAGCAGTAAGAGCCAAGATAATAAAAGGGATGGAAAAAATAAATAAATCATCACACATCACGAAACACCTGTGGTTACGGCAGTCATCACGCAGCAGTCAGTCATCCTAGAGCACCCGTCGTCCAAAAGTCATGAGTACAGCAGCCGCCTTCACAGCAGTGGTCGCCGCCGGAATAACAAAACCTAACTCGCTGTTCAGACAAACGCGATCAGCCCGTTATATATCGCAGCATAGCTTGAGACGGCAGCACCGACAGAACCAAATGATACGTGCCCGAATCGGGGCCATAATCAACCTCAAAGGGCATCGACCCCTACGCTACCCGGCCAGGCAAGAGGGGTCGTTGCTGCACTGTGTAAAATTTCACAAATAACAACAGCAACCACAACTACAACTACTACTACGACAAAACAAAAACAACCACACAACAACAAACAAATCGAATCCCCGCGCACAAACCATGCGCACCTCGGACCCCTCGAAGATAGGGAGGGTCTCCGAAGCCCGCTTGTCTCCCGGGGCGGCGGGCTTGGTGGGTCTCTTATCCACGTGGTCGAACTCGATCAGGACCGTGACCCCCGGGTTGAGCCCGAAGAAAGCTTGCTGCGCGGCAGAGGACGAGTTGTCGGCAAGAAAGAGCGAGGGGGAGAAAGTGAGATACGGAGGAACAAAGGAAGGAAGCATCGTGGCATTTTTCATGTGGCAACACAATCAGCGAACAAGTGCGGCGCAGCGGAGCGCAGCAGCACGAGCGATAACAACGGACGGATGGTGCTCTCCGGTTGCTACCAGTAACACATTGCCAGCATCGTCTTCGCAATCATCATGAGCATCATTCATCATCGTCTCCCATCATTTTCAGCGCCATCACCATCAATATCATCGTCATAATCATCATCATAATCCTCACCATCGTCATCATAATCATCACCGCTATCATCATAGACATCGTCATTATTATCATCGTCATCATCATCACCACCCACCACCATTACCATTGTCAACATGACACTCATAATACTCATCGTCACGATCATCACCCTCACAATCCTCACCGCCATCAGAGGGGGTAGAACTATCAAGAACACGAGGGGCCTCGACCAAGAACTGAAACATTTGGGTCCAACCCCCCCCTGCAATGTAACAAGGCATTATCGCTCACAGACTGTACTGCTGTAACCCTCAACTCTGTAGCCCTGATCCTATGCTTAACCCATGCTTTAGAAGCAATGCTTAGACTGAGGCTAGAACAAACGCTTACCAGGGCGTAGTAGGCTAGGGCTAAAAGTAGAGATGATACGATGATAAGAAGGAGCTAGAGCTGGGGGGGGGGGGGGGGGGGGGGGGCAGGGGGCTCCAGCTAGAGCTAGGGAGAGGGGGCTACAGCTAGGGCGCTAGAGCTAGGGCTAGGGGTAGACCAAGAGGTAGAGATAGAGTTAGAACCCAAACCCCGAGATGAAGCAAGGGGGCTCGAGCGGGAAACAACGGGAGACGAAGGAACCAGGACAGGCACATTTAGTTTCCTCGTCAACGGGGCGTGGTGTCATCGGGCGGGACAGCCCATTTCGGATCAGTGCCAGGGTGCGCGGGGTGATGACAGCTCTGTGTCAAGGGCAGGGTTGCCGTCGTTTTTTGCCCCTCCCTGCACAACTACTGCCGTCGGTCGCCTTTTGTAGCAGATATGCAACCGCCCCTTGGTGGCAGCTTTGCAATTCGGGTCCGCGAGTAGTATCCCGGATGTGACCAAAATACCACCATACTGTTGCTACTGCTGCTGCTACTCTGTCGGCTGTTTGGGCGTGTGGTGATTCCATGCGCCACTAATTTACGGAGCGGAGGGCTTCGACAGCATGAATATTGCACAGATGCTCTCAGGACCTGGGAGCAAAGTGAAGTATTTCCGAAGAACATACTTCAGGTACTTCGTGCACTCGCAGTGTTATGTACTGCGGCATACTGCCAATACTCGCAGTATTTCGAGATTCTGTACTGGGGACACTGCTATACAAGCAGTATTTCGGGGTTCAATACTGTGGAATACTGCTGAACTTCTAGTATTTCAGGGTTCTGTACTGCGGGTACTGCCAAGTACTCGCAGCACTTCGTCCGTTGCTACTGCGAGTACTAGGAGTACCCAAATACTCTCAATATGCGGAGTATTCTCGGGAGTATGAGGTATACTTCGACCAGCTGTGCACCGTTTCGATAGTCTCATCCCCATTTTATTGCAGGAACCAATTCACGGATGGTCCCACAGGTGGGAGATGAAGCAAATTTCTTTCGGGGGAGGCAACCGGAGTACTTGGAGTACTGGCAGTATTTCGGGAATACATGCTGCGAGCACTCTAAAAAATTACTGGTTCAATACTCTCGATACTCCGAGTACTCTCAAGCATTCGGACGTCCGTACTTGGCGTACTGCTTGTACTCGGGTTCTGTACTGCTTACTCCCAGTACTCGCAGTATTGGGGACTTAAGTACTGCTCACACTCCCAGCACTCGCAGTGCAATAGGCCGCCAGAACTGCAATACTCTCAGTTCTCGGCGCACGAAATGTACTCGATACTCCGAGTATAGTCTGAGTATGACATAGCGAGAGATGCGATAGCGAGCAGGGACAAACGAGCGACGGCTGGTTGGCACTACGGCCACAACAAGCAAACAGGATTTAATCCCGGACGAACGCCGTCGAAGACAACTGGTTGAATTCCCGGACCGCGTCTACCGTAGTAGACATTAGGGAGTAGGCGCCGTGGCACGTTGAGGTGCTTACCCCTGCCGATTCGATAACGAGAGATACGATCGTGAGAATGGACAAACGAGCGACGGCTGGTTGGCACTACGGCCACAGCAAGCAAACAGGGTTTAATCCCCGACGAACGCGGTCGAATACGACGGGTTGAATCCCCGGACCGCAACAAGTAGACACTAGGGAGTAGGCACCGTGGCACGCTGAGGCGCTTACTCCTGCCGATTCGATAACGAGAGGTGCGATAGTGAGAAGGGACAAACTAACGACGGCCAGTTGACACTACGGCCACAGCCAGCAAACAGGATTTAATCCCCGACGAACGCGGTCGAATACGACGGGCTGAATCCCCGGACCGCAACAAGTAGACACTAGGGAGTAGGCACCGTACCACGTACTTACTCCGGCCGATTCGATAATGAGAGATACGATAATGAGATTGGACAAACGAGCGACGGCCAGTTGGCTCTACGGCCAGTTGGCTCTACGGCCACAACAAGCAAACAGGGTTTAATCCCCGACAAAAAAAAAAAAAAAAAAAAAAAAAAATCGTTCTACGATCGAGGTTAACCCTATTTTCTGGAGCTCCTCACTTAAGGAGCTCCATACCCTACCCTAAAACTGAAAAAAAAAAAAAAAAAAAAAAAAATCACGTTGAATCTCGATGAATACTCCCATGGCCCAAGCATATTAAAAAGTCAATTTCGAAACAAGATTGGCATTCCGACGATTTTGGGCTAAGGAACCCCCGTCAAGCAGATTTTTTTTTTTTTTTTAGCGGAAACGTTTCACTTCTAACGTAGAACGCGTCCGAATGGGGTCGAATACACCGGGTGAATCCCCGGACCGCGACTAGTAGACATTCGGGAGTAGGCACCGTCGCACCTTGAGGTGCTTACTCCTGCGGGCGGTTCTGGCCATGCGGCCCCAGTAAGCACGCTGGGGTCAATCTCCAACGCGCACGAGCGAGCACGTAGGGTTACACCTCCGAGCTGCTATCGATACGACGGCAGCCCACCGCAACTCACATACTCGGTCAGCCCTAGGTTACAACCCCGATCACGGAAATAGGGCTAAATCCCCGACACGTTCGAGCACAGGGTGACATTACGGCCACCACGAGCGAGCAGGGTTTGTCTTCCAACCATGCAAAGTTATTACGTACACTGCGGTCTCACGGTTCAACCCCGGTGGACAACTACGCGCGAGGCATCGACGAACGAAACCGTGCTCACACGAACCACCATTTCGTAGTGGAGTATACTCTCTGAGAAAAAAAAAAAAAAAAAAAAAAAAAAAACGGCTTTTAGCCTATTCAAGGTGTACGTACCCGGACGCGGGGTCAAACATTCAGCGGCCGTGGGCGCCGTTGGACCGGAGTTTTTTTGCTAAGAAAGAGCGCGAGAACCGCGAGGAACAATAAGGACGGTACCATCGATGGCAACCATGCCTGCCTAAAAACGACGGGGGATTCGTGTATCGTATGGCCGTTCAGGAGAGCGAGGTCAGCGGGGCGTGTTTGTGGCCGGAGTAGCCACGAGAGCGGTGGCGACGGTAATACTAAGGGACGGTGACTTGTCAACGCACGAGAGGATAGAGTGCGACGACACCGGAGGACGGTCACACATAGAGTAAGGGGAGTAGCGCGACGGCTGACTCTCAATCGCACGACACGTACATGTAAGCGGGGCGTACCATGATCGATAGGGTCGCCGTCGCCGGCTGCTAGAAATAGGGACGGGGATGCAACACTTGACGAACGGTAGCACGGGAATAACAGAAGGCTGGGCTATGCATAGCGACCTGTACGCGACAGCACAGGCGAATCGACGCCAGGAGTGCGCCAGCGTTCGCGACACGATAAGCGGCGATGTGGAACTGTAACGGGAACAGCGGGAGCGTAAGGTGCTGGCGTTAATACAAGGGGGGAACGTGCACGGGCCACGCACCTGGCGACTACTATGACGAGTCGCGGCGTAATCCCACTTTCATGTACACAGTGTTAGAATATACATACCGGTATATAGTGGCAAAACAATATGAAATAAGAAGTACATGTCGTATACATGCGAGTCCTCGAGCGCACACGCGAACACGTTGACACACGCACAGAAAAACAGCAAGCGCACGAACCGGTATATTTTGCATCCGTGACACTTATTTTGACCGATCAAGTCTATATCACATATAATCGACAACTGTTTCACGCCTGTGCCCGCGTGGTAGAAACTGTACGGAATATAAATATATGTATATATATCATACTACTGATATTCATAGACCGTCAATCCGAAGTGTCGTTGCAATTGATTGCCCTTACGTCCGCCATGTCTCTCGGCGGGTGCGTCTGGTCACAGTCGCATCGAACCTACGTTAGCTTCAAGTACATCGCAACCCACGGTAGTGAGTGGTGCACCGTATCTCAGGTGCCTGTAATTGCTTGCTATAACAAACATAACTGTACATCGTGCCGTATCAAGCGTGGTGGGATCTGCCAGTGTATGGCTCGTGACCCTATCACGGAGGCACCGAGAAGCAGGTTTCTCGTTCCCATTTTTCTCCAAATCCGAAAGTCGAGGAACAAAGGGGATGAGGGGGCGAGGACCAAGCGAAACGTAGAAAACATGCCGACTGTGGCAGACGTCATGCGTGCTTCGTTAGACGAAAGCGTATGGTAACTACGGTGGGGGGCGGGCTGCGGTATCTGAGAAAATATAGTGTGGGAGACCACCTACATAAACGCTCCGCCTTTGTCGCCCCTCAAGCACGACTTAAGCGTATGTTAGTTCCGGAAGAACCGCACGGAGACACGCTACAACACTGCGTGCCGACAACCAGGTAAACGCGTTCCGGGTGCATCACACCGCGATCGCATACCTCAGCGCGTATCACCGTCAGAGGGGTCTGGAAAATCGTACACGACGTTCCCACGGGACAACCAACGGTAGCAGAACCCCTAATCAACTAGGCTACAAGTTTGGGGACAATAAGGAATAGAAGGCACCCGCAAAAAGGATACGCATCAAAAGAGCGACGACATTGAGATAAGAGAAGGGTCAACAAGTACGGGTGTGATCTCATGCCGCAGCAGAGAGAGGCCTCATTGATCCCAAACTATATACGAATTAACGTACGACGCGATGTTACAACAGTAATCTGGACCAGAAAAGAGGGGACGCCAGCAGGGTGGATCCCTTTTCGGGAAAGCCTCCTTGTTGTATGGGGAGACAGTGATTGAGTATCACTCCGTGAGCGATATCGCAGCTCTACAACAGCACGACAAAGTAGAAAGAGGCTAGGAAAAAAAACAGACCATCCCGCCCGCTCATCGTTGGTAGCGAGGTGTACCGTCGACAACGACATCAGTTTTGTTAGTGTTTATTTTACCGGGGTACCTACTCTCTGCGACGAGGTGCCGCGTTGATTGCTAGACAACCAACGCGGGAGTAGTAACCCTGGGTGAGAGTCTCCGGCTGGTCGCAGCAGGAGGCCTCATTGATCCCAAACTATATACGAATTAACGTACGACGCGATGTTACAACAGTATACTCTGAGTATGACATACAACGGGAGCATCTGTGGAATATTGGTACGAGCAGCAGTGCAGTACGAAGTCTTGGAAAGTCACGTGCTGCTACACTGCTGTACAGTAGTAGTGCCTGCTGCCATCTGTGGGCTCGGCGGTAGGAAATTGCACAGAGGGAGCGCCCCGTGCCAACAAGCCCAGCCGACCGTAGTGTGCTTACTCGAGTGTAGTTGCTAATGTTTAGCATGAGCTTCGTCGCTTCGTCCCTGTTGGCGAACATCATGCCCGGCCATGACGCGGACAAATGATTACCAGGTACCTGGTACACTGTCAGTACCCCGATTCCAAATGTGGTGGCGGTATGTACGAGATGCGTCGAAGGCACGGTATGATATGACCACCCGTGTGCTGTATATTCACGCTCCCATGAACAGACAGGATACATCCTTCGGGCATGCAAGGCCTCTCGCGACACCACCGCGAGAGCGCTGCCTGCCTACTGCTTACCCTGCCGCCTACGACAGCAGGTAGCTGCTGTGGTGTGTGCTGTGCGCTGTGCTTCCGTCCGAGGAAGGCTCGTCGTCTGATCAACTATCAATAGTAGCATAATACGTCCGAAAATGTAAATAACGTTTAATAATTAATATGAAAATAAAACGTCTTTTACATTTCCGGACATATTGGTATAGCGAGGTCACGCCGCTAAGCACGAAAAACAGTGCCTCTGCTCCCTCCTCTCCCCCACAGAAAACTCTCACCATGGTTTGGACGTCGCCCTCTCTAATGCCTGCGGTAGCCCAATCCAAGCTTTGCCAGTACGCGTCACAACGAGGAGGTCCGTCTCCTCCTGCCGAGTTCCACGATCAACTCTGCCCTCCCCCAACCCCCCAGCGAACCACGAGAGCGAACTGCTGCTGTGAAGCTTCCGTCGTGTGTATTAGAGGGCGAAGCACACAGAGTATTCTTCGCGTCGTCTCCTTTCTTCCTAGTAGGATGCCTTCACGAAAACGAATCTAAGTGCGCTCGGCGAGCGAGGGCTCAATCAGGAGCTAACGTTGATGCCAGGCGACCTCTCTGCTCTGCTGCTGTGCAGCACGTGAGATCCTCCACACGTAAATGCGATGAAAAAACGAAAACAATCGCTCAAGTTGACACTTGGAGTTTTAACAACAACCCCTGTTGATGTTCGCCTTCCAGGAAGTCGAACACAAAAAAATAACGGTCGGAGGCTTCCGTTGACTGTTGGCTGTTGGCTCGCTCTTGCTTGATCCGACCGACTCCGCGCGACTCCTCCGTCCTCTATAACGCCAAACCGCCGACCACACCTGATCAAGGGGCTCGGCCAGCTCGGAGCCGGCACGCTACCTTGTATTCAATGTCAACGCATCGACCCTGCGGGCAAATATCCTTACCGATCCTTTGGTCGTGATTGACTTTTTCATACAAACGCCGGTATAGGGATGGTGATAACACACACAGCAGGCGACGATGGTATTAATAGCATCACGCTGCAGAGTGGGGAGGCGAGGGCTACTGCTGCGACAGGAACGGAAAGCGAAAACTCTGGGAGCCCTTTTCAAGCGGCCCGACTGTTACCGGAAATCCATATAGATACTTCTCGGCTCGACGGACTGCTGTCGAGCTTTCAACGGAGGCTGACTGCCCTGGAGACATCCTTCGCTAATGTGGCCGAGTCCGCCGCCGAGGCCGTACACAAGGTCTGATATCTGACGGAGGAGAGGGCTATCCCTTATGGTAGTTGTTGATGCTCGCGAATTTGTGCGTATAGGTGTTCGACAATGGCAATAAAGAATGGGGTGCATGTGTTTGTTTGCAGTCCTGTTGTATTAATAGTACAGTAGGGTACCGTACAGTATAATATTAATAGTCGTTGACTTGCTCTCAGAAAGCATGTCGACTAACGAAAACAGTCCATCCTTTTGTACATGTCTACTGCCTACAACATCGCGGCGGGATGTCGTCATGTTGTCATGCAACGACGTCCGCCACGTACTGGTATCATACCACTATTCAATAGAGAGAGATAACATTGGTGTCGAGGCACATTTCGAGCATCATGTATCAGACTGGCCCGCAAACATCGGTGGATCGCTAACGCTACAGTAAATCAACAACTTTCGCGATCACCACGTCATTCTTCTTGGGTGCGTGTTGCTTGACCCTTCCGTGCAGGTCGCGATGACTACCCCCCCGGGCAACACCACTCCTTCGTCTCATTCAAGGCCAGTGTCGTCACCTCGACGACCCAAGTCGGCCGCTACGCCCAGGCGCGATCGCGTCACCACCACCGCTCCCCCATCCCCTTCCCGGTCAATGGCCTCGCCTCGACGACCGAAGTCGGCGTCTTCGCCCACGCGCGATCCCGTCGTTCCCATAGCGTCTCCGCCTGCTAGCGAGCCGCCAGCTTCAGCTCGGAGTGCAGCAGACCCCCAGGTCGAAGAAACAGCTTTACCTGGCCAGGAAAAAGGTTAGTCGTACCGCGGGAAGCAGTTGGACGGCAATGTATGGTGCACGCGCTGTAGTTATCGCCAGCTATCGCCAGCCGTTCGTTGTTGTTTAGTTGTCGCGGATACGACCATTACTCCGGCAGCATCAACCGATAGGAGAGTCCGATACGAATTGACTAACGTGTAACCGGTAAGGAGCAGGCCTAAAAGGAACCCGCAAAGGCCGTACGTATCATATGATCAAAGGAACCAGGTACTGGCATGTACCAGGTATAATGTAGTACGCGACGCCAATTAACCAATGTACGGCTGCCAAATTTACGGCACAACTTCCAACCTGAAACGTGATTGCGATCCTAAAGGGGCTAAAAAGATCTTAGTTTGGGGTCAGGCTTGTGCGAGGCAAGGTGTGGAATACACTGCAAATATCAGTATCAAATAATGGGTTTCTTATACCTGGTTCGTGGATGTTTCGTACCAAAGCCGAGTCAGTAACTACTATCTCTCGATGTATTACGTAAAGTCGCGCCCTGCAAGTCAGCCGAAGCTTGTGCCCCGAGTGATGGGATATGTACATCGACGATTGCATCAAACATGTCACCAAGAAAATGTACCAGATACGAGCCATCTATTATCTTCCTCCACAAGCTCTTAACCCTCTTCCTCCTCCTCCTCAACCTCAACTCCTCCTCCTCCTCCCCCCCCCTCCGTCATGAAAGCCTTCCGCAAGAAGCAACCCCCCGCCCCCCCTACGAGTAGCACATTTTTACCCCATTAGGAAAACCCACAACCTCGCTGCAATGCTGCAACCACAACAACCTCCTCAGAACCAACGCAGATCGAGCCCGTTCCTCTATTGGACGAGATCTCCCTGGTGGTGGCTTCTTCCATGGCTCAGAGCTCGACGACAGCAGTCATGGCACCTGCCACGGAACCGGAGCCGGCGGCAAGCTCGAGCTCCTCTTCCTCTGAGCAGCAGCAGCAGCAGCAGATGGAGCAGCAGCAGCAGGTGGAGGCGTTGTGGGACGCGGTGAAGTGGATGGAAGACCGTATGGAGGCTATTGACGCGGAGAGGAAGAGCGAGCTTCAGGAGGCCTCTCGCATGGCGGCGCAGAACACGGCAAGGGTGAGAGAAAAAGCAAAACAAACAAACCAAAAACTAGTGCTGTAGTACCCTCGGGACTTCAGAGGGAAAAAAATCACGACAAGAAAAAAACGCGACCTAAAACAAGTGACGGCTCGTAGTTTTTAGGGGACTACAAAGGTGGGAACAAGTCACGATACGAAGAGAGAAAACCATTGTACGAGTAGAGCATCGGCTACACGTATAAATATACCAAACAGGCGCTTCTGCTGGGCTTGAGAGCTGATACATTCGAAACCTACTCTACCCCTAACTTTGAGGCGCAAAAGTTCCTTATATTCATGGAAAGAGTGGTGTTAATAGGCTACAATGCATGGAGGTTCACATCGCGGGCGCATGCATAGTATGTTTACTCGTGCCGACAGATTGCTCAGCCCCAAACGGCTGGTAAGATCGCGCTTCTCGGATTTTCACCCGACCAGTGGGGGGTCTCGAAAAAGCTCGGTCTTCATCTCCTGTGAATGAAACTCACTGTGTGCGATCGATGGGGTGTGGCAGCTGTGTTCCAGAAAAAGTGCGGATGAATGTAGCCTGTCCCGAAGGGGATCGAAGGGGATCGAAGACGTTCACGTCGCCTAGTGCACCTACCCCGCTTTCTCACGAACAATTCGGTTTTTCTTCGGAATCATGCGCACACTTGCAGGGTGGCCTTGCCCACAACGTAGAGGTGCCCTGCGTAGCGCATAGACTCTAGGCGTATTTTTTTACCCTCAGCCTGGTCCACTCGCCCACATCACGCGTGCCATGGTTTCCCGGAGCCAACCCAGCACAGCGACCAGAGATGGTATATCACCCACCCCCACAGATAGTCATGTCGTGGGATCCCTGAAGGCAGCAAAGGCCATCGAACTAAACCCCCCTTCTCACTTTTCTCCCTGAACTACTACGAGTTCTCCCCGCCTCGGCCACAAGAGCGGTGTAACTCGACAGTGAACGTATTTCTGTCTTTGCCCCGTGATGGGCGCGAGACGAGCGCGCCTGGTTCATACGCGGTGGCGAAACAAAGTTCCCCGCCCATCTTCGCGATCCCCGAGAAGAATCCAGAAACACCGAAATATGTGCATGTGTGTGGCGAATACAAGAAACGAGCCACAACGACGAAACACGCAACTATTTTTCTAGACAGATGCGGCGAAACAGAAACTGTCTCCCTGTGATTCGGTTGAGTACGTTCTCGTGTAAAATTATCGCCGGAGGAAATCAGGGAGAAGTCGCGAAGATGGACCGGGAACGCCTGAAGCTGGCTCTCGAGGACAGGCCTCTGAGGTCAGAGCTCGACACGATCAACGAGCAGCACGAAGGGCGGCTGCGAACGGCGGAGGCGGAGCTTCGTCGGCATGCCGCGGAACAATCGAACCGCTTGCAGGTTGGCGGAGATACTGTTTTTGGGTGGTCATTGATACGATTTAGCTCGGCCAGTAGGATGGGGGGGGCTAGGAGGGGGGGGGGTGTGCTCGATATCATGCAAGACCGTAGTCGCATGATCATATACCCTCGCACCCCTAAAGTGCCGGGACGGAGCACGTCGGATGTTCACCGGCCAGGCAGACACAGCTTGCACCAAGCTCGAAGCGCCGTGAGGTGTTCGGCGAGTCGCACGAAGGGTGAACTGCATCCTACTAAGAACGGCTTGTGAGGCGGGCATGTATGTAGATGACAGCTTCAATGAGGGATTGCGCGAACTGAATTTGGTATTAGATTTCTTCATCGGGCAAATGGCATGGTGAGCGCATGTGGCATCGAGTTCAGGGTACACGAGAAGCAGGAGCTGACAAATTTAGAGATGGACGCCTAAAACGTCGGACTACGAGCGCGGACCCACCTCGTGCTATGTAGCAACCTGAATTTAGGCTTGAGATTAGGTATGTATAATATCGCATTGTTTGCGCGGACTCAAGACACGCTTAGCAGCAACTTAGCTTCTGGCTTTGCTCCTGAACCATCACATTCGTTCACGGTGAATCGTATCGAGCTCTGCGGTAACCTGGCTTGAGGTATCTATTAGCTCTCTTGTCGCGCCTGAATCTGTTTTTTCGTTCCTCGTTGCGGCGGTATTCTGCGCACACGGTGTCCAGGAACGCTTGCACGCACAGATTGGCCAACTGTACGAGGACACCTCCGGGTGGAACGAGAGGCTGGAACAAACGGCTCAACGGGTGGACGAAAGGCACGAAATACGTCCGCCCCATCCTCGCGTTTGCTTGGTTCCTTGATTCCCACACCTGCGCAAAGGACATCAAGATAACTTCTTCCCGTTGCTGCCAACAATGGTCAAAAAGTAGACAATAGTTTATTCGTGAGGTTTTACTCTCTTTTTTTTAACCCTTACATCCAGCAGCAGTCGTTTCTTCACAGAGCTTGTGGTGTTTCGGTCGGCCGTTGTGTTTCCGTCGTTTTCATCATGCAAATCGCCAGCTCTGGGAAAACATTTATCCCGTTCATACAACAAAAAAGGAGCTAAGCGTTCGGACCCCATACGAACACCTGGTTCGCCAGTGAGTAGCGTGCACGCCACGCCATGAATCTGCGCGAGGTGCAGGTTTGACTCTTTCGGGGTATGTTTTAAAGGTGATCAACGTTGATCAAAATTCATGCTGCACATTGTCGAATGGCGAAGGCAATAGTAACAATAACAATAACAATAACAGTAACAATGATAAGAGCAACATCAAAGTGCAGCAGCCCCGACACAAAAACACCCTGACCACGAACGATGCAACCGGGGTACGTACGTCGAGACGCACTGACACCTTGAGCTACTCGTAGCGAGTGTGCCTCTTCTTCACATTGTTAGGTTGTGTTTCCCTTTTCTCTTTTCTCTACGAGTAACCGTCCTTTGCTACTGTAAACATCGATGTTTTTGTGATTGAACACCAGAGTTATCCCTTTCACTGCTGCAACTACCTCTTGCCTCATGGTAACATCGATTGTTTTTATGATTGGACTCCCAGAGTGCAACGCCTAGAGAAGGAGCTGGACGATGACATCATGAGCGAGCTTGGAGACGAGGCAAACTCGGGCGAGGTGGGGCCAGGAGCTTCTAGAAACAGAGAGGATAGGGCCGGGAGGGCTACTACCGTCGTGCATGGCCGTAGTCGTATGTGGGGATTGGGGGGAGGTCATTATTTGAAACCCTGACCGCGAGACACCGAAAATGGTTTCGGGAGAAGATGAAGATGCCACCTGTTCCATGGAGGGGAGCTTCAACACAGACAATGGCCGTAACACGTTTTGCTTTTTTAGGTTGTTTTATTCAAAGAGGCAACAACTGCAAGTAAGTGTCGACCGCTGCCCTTCTGAACCGAAAAAAAAACGCAACGAGTCTTCTCCTTTATACGGCGAAGTAGCTCATCGCTCTATATCGATCGCCCCACTGGGCAGTAAACGTTACAGAGGAGCACGAGGTGCTACACCGTCAGCGGGCGGATCCCGTACTCGACCAAGAACCGCCCCGCTGTGCAGCAGAATTCGCACCCCCGTTCTTCCGCTCTGCGTATGCTTTGCTCTCCCAACGCGTCCTTCCGACACGTTTGTTGGCCACGGCGTAGGGAAACGCCAACCCGTTGCGTTTCGCGTCAGATTTATTTTACAGGAAAAGTGATTTCCTCCCTTTCTCCAGTCGCCCCACCCCTCATATTGTTTTCGGTTGTCACTGATGATGTCCGTCCGTCCGTCAATCCTCCGCGCCACCGCCGCCGCCGCCTCCGCCGCATGTTTTTTTACGATCGCGGCAGGAGAACCAGGAAAATCAAGGTCCGGATGAATCTTCCTCCGGAGACGCTCAGTGGTCGATTTCCGCTGCGTCGATGAACGGTGTTTCCCCCAGGTTGGTGCCCCTCCCTCCCGCCCTCCCTCGCTCGAACATCAATCGGCCAAGCCGCCCCTCCCATTCCAGGGAGTAAACGGTTTGCCTGTATTAATATACAGTACGTACTGTAAGCCTTCACCAAATCAGGTCCTCGGGCTGGTCGGTGTTTTTTGCCCCCTTGTCTTCTCGGGTGGCTATACGCAGCTTCTCGGGCTCTTTTCTCTTCAGCCTATTTTTAACGAAAGAAACGTTTTTTTTTTCCCAAGAGTTTTGTTCTTTCATTGAAATACGTACTTTAAGAAATACAACCAGTAAATAATACCTGCCTGGGAATTTTGTTCACGAGGTGATCGACGTTGAAGCTCGTGCTGCGCATTAAGGTCGGATGGCCAATCTAATAGTAATATATGTAGTAGTGACAGCAACAGACGCGTTCTATGATAATGGTAGCAGTAGTGGTCTCCCAGTAAGGCGGTTGTGGGCCAGAGCAATATGGCCGCCTAATTGGGGGAAGCCGCCTTGTTCAATCCAGGTTGTGAGAGTGCGATTCCCCAGTCGCGCCAACCGGTTTGGACCGCCTTACATCGGGATACGGCCTTACCTACTCAGACCGTCTGTCTTATGGGGGGGACCTTCACTGACTGTAGCAGGTTTGGGCCAAACTATGCATTTGTGACTGACGTTTGGCTCCTCAATCGACCAAGTTCCCAATACCCGCTCGAGTGTCAGTCGTGTTTGTTTTCACTATTTTTTTTTTTATGTACCTATCGCAGGCCATGGCATTGTTTCCTCGGGTTTCTGCCGCTTTCAGTTTTTGTAAAAACCAAAACTGAGATTTTTGGGTGGAATAAAGAGCTTCCTCAAGTGAGGAAGGAGCCTCAGTCATTATGTGGGCGCACCCCGATCGTAGCATGCCTATTTTTTTTTTCGTGAAACCTTAGATATATCACGATCTACAGTAGATCATGTACTTCCCCACGTGCCGTTGAGAGAGGTTGCGCAGGACCTGCGTAGTGTAGATCCAACCCCAGAGACACGCGCTAGACTCATGCGGGTTACACGGACCCCACACCAGCAAGTTAGAGCCACGAGGACTCACGATATCGGGAAAAGGATCTGCCCCTTCTTGTAAGATACGTATCATCGATCGATGACCTTTCGCCCGAGCAGTGAAACCTTTCTCCTTCTTGGTTTGCGCGTATCCTCGAGAAACCAACCACGCTCGTTTTCAAATTTCTGCGTTTGTAACACTCTCGTGTCATATTATTACGGGGGACCATAATAAATAGGACATCATATTGTTATTACGGGGGTCTATAGTTAACAGGACCTATGGCATACATAAAAACCTATATATTTAGGTATTTTTACTAACAATATTTGGTCCTGTTAACTATGGACCCCCGTAATAGTAAAAATGGCGAAATATATAGGTTTTTGTGTATATCGTAGGTCCTATTTACTATGGTTCCCCGTAATAGTCATGGCGTATCAGGTATGACGCGTATTTTCACGTCAAAAAAGTATGTACAAAAATGTTGTCGGACTCTTCGTAAAGGCTGGAACGTTTAACGTACCCGTACGAGAGATATATAGAGAGAGATCCGTAAGTTCCGTTCTGTTTGGTTGGTGCCGAGATTTTTCTCCCGTTCGTTCCCCGATTGGTCCGTCTCCTTGGATGACTTGTCGTTGCTCGTGAAACTTTTTGTGTTCAGGGGGCGGCGGTCGGTGCTTCTGCAGAGGGTCAGGTGCAAGCGGGAGTCGGGCATGCAGAAGCTCGACGATGCGGTGGTGAGCGAGGACTGACGTAGTCGAGATCGTCCCGATGGCATACCGTGTCTGTCGCATTGCCTCACCACCTTGCCCTTCACGCGTAGCTCGGTGACTCAGACAGCCGAACAGGTAGCAGCCGCAAATGCGGGGGCGTTTTCGGAGGCCGTGGCTAGATAGTAACCGTGTGGGATTGCACGTAGCCGTCGCGTATGGTCATCGCTCAAAGATAAAAAAAAAAGCATCCCTGCTGCATTGGTCCCTGGCTTGAGCCCTTCCAGTTCAGAGCGGCAACGGTGCCGCGTGCTCCCCTTTTAGATTGATGATATTATAAATAGTGCCTGGTGGAGTATGTACATTGGGCTATGTATCCAAGTAGCCAAGCAGGGTATAAACTACCCCTCGGTATAACCTACCCGGGTACAACCTACCCGTGTACACCTACCCGTGTATAACCTACCCGGGTACAACCTACCCGTGTATAACCTACAAGCAGTCAAGTATTAACTCTACCTTTTCCGCACCCCTTTCTCCCCCACTACGTACTACTGCTGTGTATTGTGTGTATGTATGTGTGTACCGATCGGAGCTTGTAGTCGCAAGTGAGGAAGGAAGAGATCGACCTCAGCGTGGGACTGGGCAACGTTCGCGCCGGACTCGCGGACCTCCTGCTCCGGGTGGAACAGGGGGAGCTCCTCAGGGACCAGCTTGTGCACGAGGTGAGCACGGGGCGTTATAGTAGCTGTATGTTGTGGATGTGGTCAAGGTCGAAGGGTGTACAGGAAATGCGTGAACTTGGTTGGTTTTCACGAGACACCCAGGAAGACCGTGTACGGCATGTATGGCATACCTAGCATGTGGTATACCTGACACGTTGCGCCACGGCGACGAAGGGAGGGGGGAGAAGCGGCATTGACGAAACGGTTCGCACGTCGGGCAGATGATGGTCTACTGTAGGTCATCAGATCATCTTGATGAGGCATGCTACATGACAGATCATGATCTAGGTCGTCAGATGATCTTGATGAGTCATGCTACATGAACATATCATGAGCTACTGTAGACCGCCAGCTGATGTTGATGAGGTATGCTACGTGAACAGATCATGATCTAGATCATCAGATCATCTAGACGAGGCGTGCTGCGGTGGGGGTACTAACACCTAGTTTTTTTTTTAGGTAGTTTTTCTGGGGCCGCTCACTCGATTGAGTTGAGGAGCTTTTCACTTTTGCCCCCCTCCCCAAAAAACGCTGTCTTTTGAGAAACGATGGAAGGACAACTCGATAAACGATCCCCTTGGCCCTAGGGTAAAATCCCCATGGTCTTGGTCTAAACCCCATCGCCTACGGTAGGTGCATACCGAAAACAATTTTTGTGAAGAAACGGTGTCGGGTGCAGTGGGTGGGTGCTCGGTTGAGGGTGCCCCCTGTCAGCCAGAAACGATATTGGGCGTAAATATAAGAACCTTCGGTCTTCATATTAATGCCTCCTTATATTTCTGTCCCGAGGGTACCCCTATCGTACTTAGAAGGCGTCTGATCTGGCATATACCTGGTACATATACCTCACCTCATTTATTTTTGTGAGGTGCTGTGCAGGTGTACTGGTACAAGCGCAGCTCCAACCCAGGAATTATGCATACTGCATTACTCGTTCACGCAGGCTCGACACGACTGCCTCCAACCTAGCAACAAGAAGCCGATAGATCCCTGCGGCAGACGCATAATCCTTCTTTTGCGCTCCGGAAGATCTGTAGACCAGGAAGTGGAAATCGATTTTCTGTCTGTCTTGCGCGTGAAACGATTTTTTTACTATTAACCCTTGTAGAACCGCAGTCTCGTTTTGGGGATAAACTACTTGGAATTTGACTGGTTTGTCCCCAAGTCGGGACTGCTGGGGTCCTACAAGGAGAATTATAGAATGCACACGTATCACGCAGCTCGAGAGAGCCGAGTGATCAATCAGCCAACCACTCCATCGGTCGAACTCACAGCTGGCGTGTTTCGTCACCATTTTTTTTCTATAAAATGGTTGTCGGGTGGGTGGATGGATGGATGGATGGATGGATGGATGGATGGATGGATGGATGGTTAGATGGATACATACGGGAAGAGGAGCGAGCGACCTCAACAACATCTGACGCGCTTAATTTGCCGCCCGTCGACGTTGTCCGTCCCCCGGTTGCCGTATGTACGCAAAAGGTCGACGACAGGGTATGCGAGAGCAGCCAGGAGGCGGTAGTCGGCTTGTCTCGCCTGAAGCAGGAGCTCGTCGAGGAAATAGAGTCGACTCAGGTGCGTCAAATCGATCGATCACGTTTTTTTCTGCTTGCCGACGACAAAAGATTCACCCCCCCCCCCCCGGACGCTTGCCCCACTGTCTTCCATTACCGGTGCCGATGGAAGATTCGGGCGCCGATGGGGCTATACGTACGTATAGATATGCCGTGATCTATACGAGGCCTACACAAGGGGGACTGGAAGCGACGCAAGCCCAGATGCGCCGCGGGGGGAGGGGGGGGGAGGTACTCATGTCATGCACGGCCGTAGTCGTATGACCATAGACACGGGGACGGGGGGTTGGTTGACTCACACCAAAAAAAATTACACGTCATCCCAGCCCCCCCGATGCTCACTCGCGCTTGTTCCCGGTGTTCCTTCCCACAGCCCCTCTCCTCCGCTCCTTGCCCCCCCCCACGGTATCGAGTAACCCCCTTCCCCCGCCCCTTCCCTCCACCCCTCCCTCCCGTCACAATCTCGGCTTGGACCTCGGTTCTCGCTGGGGCTGAAATCCTTCGCCTCTCTTTCCGGCGTCTCTTGGTCGCAAAAAAGTCGTCCTTGCAAGACCTTAAGCTCCAGCAAAATAAAGCGCTGACACCGGAAAGACTCGCCGAGGCGATTCGGGCGAACGACGCCATCCGTGACGTGACGGCGAAGGTGGGGGGGGGGGGATGGTGTGTTTATGTGCTTCAATGACGACGACGTTCCAGTACTTCGAAAGGTTACGGCAGTAGGGGTCCTCTTATTTTTCTTCTTCTTGTGGGAGGCCCCGTGATTTTCGGTCCGTGCTATCCGTAGCTTAACTCACCTCAGATTTATTGGTATTGGGGGGGGAATATTGAGCTGCTGTACCATAGGGGCATGTATCACCTAGACTTTCGGGAGGCTCCCTTCTCTTGATTGACGAAGTGACCCCCCAACAATATGCGGGATTGTTGCTTTTTAGAACGAAGAACAATGTGCTACTCAGTCCCTCAAATGTAAGGAAGGATGTTTGTACGGGGAGAGGGTAGAAGCTGAGCCCGATACACAATCCATCCAACCCCAACAAGGTTCTATAGTATGCATACGTACGCACACTCTAGGATATTACAACGGCATTGTGTGGGATAATCCAACGGTATCGGGTAGGATAATCCAACGGTACTGGTAGTATAATACAACGGTATTGGGTAGGATGATACAACGGTAATGGGTTGGAAACTACAACGATATTGGGTAGGATAATCCAACGGTATCGGGTACGATAACCCAACGGTATTGGATAGTACGTGACCCTTCCGTTTTGAAGAGCTCCATCACTGAGAGAAATGTTTTGGACTCGGAAGTGTAATAACTATCTCTAATCCCTGCCATGGCACGGCTCGAAGCAACGCATCCATCTCGACTACCGTACTCGTATACGCATTATTTCTACGCCGGTCAGTCGGTCGGTCAGATGCCATCTTCGAGATCGCTTGCGGCGAGCATAAAATGCCTTCTTCCCGCTGTGACGATAAGTGTTGAGGGATCGCCTCTCAGCTGTTTCCGTGGCGGAGCCGACGTTTGACACCGTAGCAATACAGCGAGAAAACATATTACCGTCTTCTCTTCCCCCCCCGACAGGAGGGACCGGTTTACCAAGTATCCCACTACCTCTCACCTGTCCGATGCCCCAGTGCCACTCGCCCCCCCCCCCCCCCCCCACTCGTCCGCTGCGGTCCACAAGGTGATAAAGGCGGAAATCGCTGTACATTGTAGTTGAAGCAGAAGAACATGATGAACCCCGCTTCCCGCCCCACTGAGCGCACCGGTTCAGTAAATGCCCCCACCATATTTCTCGCCAGTCAGGTGTATCATTCCCCCACCCTCCCGATGTAGCTCGTCGAAAACTCCCACGGCGCTTCACGCTTGGGTGCAAGCAATGTCTGCTTGGTCGGCGACAACCCGACGTGCTCCGTCCCGGCAATATAGGGGTGCGAGGAGGGTCTATGGTCAAAGGACTACGGCCATGCGTGACACAAGTATACCCCCCCCCCCCGCGCGCGCGCGCCCCCTCCCCGCGCTCCTCACCGGCAATGGTGTTTTCAAGGCCTCGTTGGCGGAAGCATCGCTGTCATCAATGTCGGCAGCACTCAAAGTGGCAGAGAAGAAGATTGTCCTTGTAGAAGACGCGTCTTCGAAGGAGCTCAAGGAGGCAGAGCGTCGAATGTCGGCGAGGGTCCAATCGGTTGTCAACGCCCAGACTGAGGCTCACCAGGGGGTGAGATCCGTTTTTTTTTTTTACGTGGTTGCGGAAAGCAACACATACATACGCGTGATGTTTTGTGCCCCAAGGTTAAGTCGATGAAAGGAGAAACGCCTTGAGAGTAAGTAACCAATGCCTGTTGTCGGCGGGAAAAGTATGCGTTACGAGCACAAATTATTCTCCCTCTCTGTTTGTTCGACAAGTGGGGGTCGGCGGCGGCTTGGCCCGCACCGAGAGACTGATTGCCCCCAGTTGGGCGCTTCGTCTAGACGTATTGGTACAGTTTTTTTTTGTGACCACGGGCTAGATATTCGGTTTACGTCCGAGTTTATTCCCGAGAGCATCATCAGCAGCATAGAATCTGTCGGGGGAGCCCAACAACAGTGCATGCAGCCTTTCTGAGGATGCCGCGAGACTAACGGTATGTTGCCGTAGCTATGTCGCCATCGCCATGCCACCTTTTCCTGCGTCCAGTTTGCGTTGTTTTGGTCTGACAGCAAGAAGGCGCGTACCCATTGTGTGCGAGCCTTGTCCTCGTCGTGAAAACAACAACAACAACAACAACCTCGCTTCCGCTGTTGTTTCAGTTGCAAGAAAGCGTGCGAAAGCTGAAAGTCATCAAAGCCGACGAGGACGCATTGAAGGAGACCCGCGACGAGCTGGTGCAGAGGCTGAGGACGCTCGAGGACGTCACGGCGTGCGGGCAAAAGGTGCCAACCGTATCGGCCAACGTATCCTCTACGCCCGAGGTTTAGCACGTGTAGACGAGACTCCCGTCCTCCTCGGCCTCCCCCTCCCCCCCCCCCCCCCCCCCCTTCTCCTCCTCCCCCCCCCCCCCCCCCCTCTTCCCCTTCCTCTTCCCCTCCCCCTCCGCCTCCCCCTCCCCCCCCCATCTCAATATCCCTCTCGTGTCACCGCCGGCACTCTGGGGGGGGTTCTTTGCCAGGCTACACGTAGGTTCGGGTTGCCATCTCTGCACCAGACATTCATAGGTGTGCCTGTTGAGCAACACGCCACGGCAACAGGCCGAAAGCGGCCAAGCTGCCGCGCGGTAACTTCCGCCTCCCCGCTTACCGCATACTGGTATATAACACGCAAGATAGAGCCCCCCCCCCCCCCCCACCCATCCCAAGTATATTGTCAGATGACTACGACCATGCATGGCATGAGCATCCCCCCCCCTCCCCTTGGACGAATATCAAAGTTGTGTTTTTCGGCCACGGGATATATAGAGGGTGAATAAAAACACCGAGCGGACGCAACGCGTCCATATGGAAGAAATTTCTCGATCGACGAGATATTTTCTCAAAGTCACTACTTTTTAGATTTTCCTATGTGTTCCCCCCCCCCCCCCCCCCCCCCTTATGTTTTGGGAGAAAATCAGTTATCTGAAATCCGTCACCAAGGGGATGTATGTGTTATCTTGATTATAGTATAAGGGGAGGTCTTTCCATACTACTGCAAACGCGATTTTTCCTTTGTGTGTACCCTTTCCCCATGTTCTGTAGAAAAAGCCGATTCCTTTGAAACCCGCCCCAGGGCATGTATGTTTTGTTACTGGTATGTGCGGTAAGCTTACCTTAACGTGCCTGGGTTCGCGTGGTGGTGGGGGACACTTGTGCAGGAGGCGCGCGAGACGCTGCGATCGGAGGTGGACTCGCTTCTCAACAAAATTTCTGAGGCCGAGAACGTTGCCGAGGCCGTGAGAGCTGACCTCTCGCCCGACATTGCCACTGTCCAAGACGGCATCGAGAGGTGGGGGGGCGATGAAGTAGGGAAGTGGGGGGGGGCGGGGAGATACTCGAGGGGGGGGGGGGAAGGACTCATTGGCATGCATAGCCGTAATCGTAAGACTGTAGACCCCTCGCATCCTGACAGGGGGGGGGGGGCTGGGGCGGGGCATGTGGTTTTGGCCAAAACGTTGGCGGTTATAGTAGCGAAAAGACGCGGCAAGCTCGAAAAGAGCGAGTGTTGTGAAAAGAAATAAAAGCGGAAAACCTACACCTTCTCTCTGTGCGTTCCGCACGGTGTTGTGTGAGGTCGTATCGGGGCAACCTTGTTCGGTGACTGTTTTTTTTTTTTCGATTTATTTTCGGTCGACGAACAAACGAACCAACCACGGTAGGTTAGTCTTCTCGTATCTTGTTTTGTTTCTCTCACGCTCGCTGACAGCTCAATCTATCTACTCGCCCTGCTTTCTCCTTTTGTCTGCCTGCCCTGGTATGCGGGGGGGGGGGGGAATGGCAGTGTGTACACGGAGCTTCAGAGAGCGCTGAAGGACCAACAAGTCATTCTCGACGGCCAGGACGTCAAGGTACAGATGATAAAAAAAGGGTCCCTGTCCCCCGGTGGTGATGGGTGGTGATGATGACCGAACAGCACCACAGCAGTAGCAGCGTATGTATGGCGGTAGACACACGCGTCGCGGGGGATTTATATACTACCTCGTTTCTTTCGTGCGGTAAAAACAAACTCCCGCTATATACCGGCTGACGCAATGAAAATGTGTTACGTAGGGTAGCTGACTCTTACAAATACTTTGCTGAAAAAAGGGTCCCATATTTATTCCAAGTAGTTTCCCCCCCCCCCCCAAAAAAAAAACAAATGGTTGCGAAGGTTCTGAAGGGGGTTAACAGCGGACCCTATTTTTGCGTCGAACCATTTGGGTACTCTCTCGAGCGAAAAAAGCCCAGCGTTTTGAGAAAGGGTCGGTTTTTTTTTCCCCGTTGGGCCCAAATCGTGCTCCCGCTCCGCCCCGCCCCCGCCCCCACCCTGCACTGACCCTACTATGTGCCCGTGTGCTGTACTCGTACGATATTACGGGGGTCCATAGTTATTAGGACCTATGGTATACATAAAAACCTATATATTTACCTATTTTTACTAACAATATTTGGTCCCATTATCTATGGACCTCCGTAATAGTAGACGCCTTGTTGGGGTGATCACATCGGTTGTTTCGGGACGAGAACGGAATGGTGTACGTACGTGTTTTGATGGGATCTGTTTTTAGTCGGCGATACGATCTCATCTAGACGATTTTTTTGTATATAGCTCGGGCAGTCCGACCAGAGTCTATATTACACACTGCTGCTGCTGTAATTTAGCAAGCTGCCTGGTGATTAGTTTTGTCCTGTATAGTACTCTGTACCGGAGTACCCTCCTGGGCGGAATTATTATGACCGTTTTGCCATTAATATGTATACGAAATCGGCCCTTGTATTGCCTCCTACTAATAGAGCGCTATACATGATGATATTTGTATACAGTGAGCGCCTGCGGTCAAGAAACATTATGTTGGGAGAAAATAGGCTCAGATCATCACGAACAATGAGAAAATTGGGTCAAGAGAAACACAGCTCAACAGTGGGACCAGCTCTAAATCCTGCACAATAGAGTTGGATCAAGGCCGAAAAAAAAAGACATTGAGCCAGGCCTCCAAATTGGCGTTTCTTAACGCTGGGCGCCCACCGCTGTAGTGATATTCAATTCAGAATGGTGTGCCGCGGAGTGACGCGAGGCACCTAAATAAATACGACGGGGCACGAGCGCGCGCGCAGCACAGACAGCTACGGCTGCCTCGTAGCTGTATTTTCCTCTGCAAGGGGGAACGGCACGGTGGGAACAGAGGATCGATCCCTACTTCGTGATCTAGATCTTTCAGATCAGCTGGCTCATGCCGACGGGCGGGAGACGTGTATTATGCAGATGTGGGGCATGTTTCGTAGGTCGGATCCGTGCTGCGCATATCCTGCACAAAGGCCAAAAAACGGCAGGTAAGGACGCAGACGACCTAGGCCGTGACCTGTCCGGGGTTGCGCAAGCATTTGCCAACAGCGACAAAAGGTACGACAACGGTCACCGAGGGGGTGCTCCATTCCCTCGGTGCCTCGCAGGTACATGATCTGTCCAGCACATATGCATATCACGAGTGGCGAGCCGCCGCCTTGGATTCACGAGCACGCTTGGCCTATTAGGGCCACGAGCCGCCAGTCCGTGCAATACGCTTTGAAATTATCTTCTCGTCTTGCACCGCTCTCGCTGTACCTGCAGACGCGTCTGTGATTTTTTTTGTGATTGCATCTTTGCATCCCGGATTTTTTCACCACACTCCTCTCTTACAAAGTGCAGTAGTACGTATACTGTACGTCTTCCTGTTCTCTTTTGCTTTATGACGCTCCACTCGCTGATACGTGTGCCTTTCTGCTCTCTTTTTAGGACGCTTTCGCTCACGGATGAGTGAGCCTTTCCGGTTTCGTTGTTGACGACACTTCGCTTCACTTCGTACTGTACCACGGTTCCCTATTTGCGTTTTCGTTTTTCAAGTGTAGACGCCGGGATTGCTGTTGTTGTTGTTGTTGTTGTTGTTGTTGTTGACAACACTTCGCTTCACTAAATACTGTACCACGCCTTTCTGTTTCATGTTTTCGTTTTGTCCGGTTAGCACAGGTTTCCGGGGTTGTTGTTGACGACACTTCGCTTCGCTGAGTACTGCACCCCGCCTTCTTTCTGTTTTTTGTTTTCGTTTTTTCGAGTTAAGGTGGCTTCCTTCACCGACACGGTTCTCGAGGCGTGCACGTCGGTGAGGTCGGAGGTGAAGCACATCCTGGTGTGCCTGGTGTCCAGCAGCCGGCGGCGGGACCTCCAACACAAGGAAGACTCGGACATGGAAGCCACCATGGCAGAGGTGCAGCGTGATTTTGGCCGGGGGGGGAGGGGGGGGGGTACTCATTTTTTGCTTGCCTTATTGACCATTGACCACTCACGAGATGGAGCACCGATTGTGAAGGGATAGTGAAAATATTTAA
This sequence comes from Macrocystis pyrifera, assembly GCA_031763025.1. Classification (NCBI taxonomy): domain Eukaryota; class Phaeophyceae; order Laminariales; family Laminariaceae; genus Macrocystis; species Macrocystis pyrifera. The sequence continues at coordinate 1,916,849 of JASSKH010000001.1, forward strand.
TTGATTACTGTAGGAGACCATTTCTAATTGCGAACGAATCAATTTCTTTGCTTAAGGAAACGATGTATTCACATGAGAGGGGTGCTGTGCTGTGTCGTTGCGGGCCAGGCGTTCCGGTCTTCGCCTGCGTTTCACGTTGCATGAAATACTCGACAAACCCCCTCGCAAACGACCCCCAACATATGGGCACGCCCGCCGCACCGCTCCTCTAGGGCAAGCTGAACATAGCTCATAGTGTCAAACTCTTTTCACCGTACTCTCACGGCCGCCGCATTGATGTTTGTGTCTGGTATAAGGTGGCGGCCGTCGTCCGCGAACAGCAGCAGCGGTGGGAGGAATCAGCGAGGCGCGTGGAAAGAGCTAACATCGGTCTCACCATGTTGGTTCGGAAGGTTGAGCGCAGCGTCCACGTGAGTGAGCATACAGCACGCACGTGCGTACGCAGAAATCACAATGTATCTGGTCGCTGGGGGAGGGGGGGTGGGGGGGGGGGAGGGCGTCCTCATTTGTTGCCTTCCTTTGTCTTTTGACCATTGACCACGCATCCCTTTGGAGACGGAGCGCCGTTCCTACTCCTCGTCAGGATACCTCCAACATTTGGGCGCTCATTGCGTTGTTTCCATATATTGCATAGAACCTTTTTGCTGGTCTTATCTCCTTCCTGTTTCGCCGCCTGTGGCCACCGTCTGTTTTTTAGGATAGCAATCGTTTTCCTCTCGCTGCTATCTGTACCACACTCCTCCATGTCACATTCGTCTATTTCCCTCATGTCTTCTACCAAATCCCGTTTCTCGTTGTACATTTCACATTCTCCTACTATGTGAGTGCCACACGGGCATATTTGTGCATCTGCTTCCTCCTCCCCCCGGCTACTGGTATACCCTCTTCTTCTTTCTGGCTGGTCCAGGACATCCACACGATATCGCAGTTTGAGCGTTTTCGCGAAGTCTATTGGGCCGTGCAATATATTTGCTTTCCTCTATGCCTTCGCTTAATCCCCCGCATTTTTTTTTAGTTTTCTCCGATTTCACCTTGTATCTTAGCGCTAGCCTTTCCCTTCTTTCTATCCTTTCTTCTACTTCTGCCCTGTACCTGCCAAACTTCTCTGCGGACATCATTTCTTCTTGGTTTTCTCCGATATCCTTCCATACTTTCTCAACTACGGTTTCCCACCGTATTCTAGTTCGCCCTTTTGTTACTTTCTCCCATTCAGCTCAATCAACTTTGGCTGGCAACCTCTTTTTTTGTGTGTTCCTTGCTTTATATTGCCATTTCAACTCTGTCATGTCTCTATTTGTCTTGAGTGGGTACATTCCCAGTGAGGGGGGGAGGGGGAGGAGAGGGCATTTATGAGGCGGGGGCGGGGGGTGGGGGGGTAGTCATGTTATGCATACATGCATGGCCGTAGTCGTATGACCATAATCCATTGCATCCCTACACGCAATGCCGGGACGGAGCACGAGAGGAGGGTTACTCATTACCATGCATGGCCGTATGCGTATGACCATAAACCCTCGCATTTCTACAATACCGGGACGGAGCACGTCGGGTTTTCACCGACCAGGCCGACATTGCTTGCACAAGCGCGAAGCGCCTTGTGGTGTTGGGCGAGTCGCATTAAGGGTGAACTGCATCCTACTAAGAACCGCTGTTGAGGCGGGTTTTTTTTGCCTATGGATGAAGGCGTCAATGAATTGATTTATATTTTGGTGTGGCCACTTCCAGAGGCAGTGTGTAGATGGTAAGCACCCACGAGCACAAGGGAGGGGGGAGGGGGTGCACTTACGCCATGCATAACCGTATCCGTTTGAGGGGTGGAGTTCAGCGAAGCTTCTATGTGAGTGATGAGCAGCGGCACACATGATAGCAATCGAAGTATATCGTTCGTGGGGAAGGCTGGCCATCGCCTCCTCGGCATAGCGCGCACAGTGAAGGCTATGCGTCGGTGACTTGCCGTTGCACCGGCCGGGTGTCCAATCGTGCAACATCATGTGCAGGAGGAGTTCGGAAGGTTGAGCGAAGCGTCCACGTCAGTGATGAGCAACGGCACCTGTCATAGCAATAAAAAAAATATCTGGCGGCTCGGGGGGTGAGGGGTGTACTCATGTTATGCATGGCCATAGTCGCATGACCATAGACCCTCGTATCCTTACAATACCGGGACGGAGCACGTCGGGTTTTTAGCGACTAGAAAGTCATTTCTTAGAGGGGAGGGTGGAGGCGAGGGGTGTACTCGATATCATACATGGCCGTAGTCGTATGGCCATAGGCCCTCGCATCCCTATATTGCCGAGACGGAGCACGTCGGGTTTTTACGGGCAGGACAGACATTGCTTGCACCCAGCGCGAAGCGCCGTAAGGTCGGGGGGAGGTCGGGACGTTCATGCAAGCAGCCCAGGGGACAGGGCTGACCTTCGCCTTCTTTGGTATTTGGCTATCATAAAATATCCCCGAACCAGATCGTTGAAGCGGCCACCGTAGGTCCACTCGCGCGAAAACATGTGTAGGATTTTTTATTTGACAAGGCTCAGACCTCGTTTCAGGTTGTGTAGGTGACATGAAGACGCTGCTTTCTCGGCGCTTTTCGTGCGCTGTCTGAAAAATAGAACTACGGCTGCGCGTTCCCCGCTATGCTTCACGATGAAAAATCTTACCTCACACACGCGCCCTGTGTCTCTCGAGATATGATACATGCTGGAAAAAACAATACAGTACCTGGTGGTACTGTCAGGAGTGCGGGCGAGTCTGCGTACACTCATCAGTCGAAGTTGTCGGGGCTGTTCACGGGTCGGGTCAAACCTCGCGGGTCAAGTTAGGCCGAGTCGGGTTAGGGTGACCCGACCCGGCCTGTAAGAGTTTGGAACCTTCCAGACCCGACCTGGCCCGACCCGACCCGTGGGTCGGGTCATGACGCATGAAGAGCCTTGATAATTTCCCCCTTTCGAACAAGCATAGCCAGCCACCTATACGTGCGGCGCACGGAGCGCGCGCGCACGGCCGTGACAGCAGCAATGTGCGGACAGCGCAGATCAATAACACGGAGATGTCATAGGCTGGGATACAAAATTGCTCGTACGGAATGAGTCGTAACAGAACCTGTTTGTCTGTGCGTGTTTTTTTTGTGCTTCTCGCGCCCGTCCTGTCTTGATGGCAAATGCGGCACGGGCTGATGATTCGCGTGCGTGGTGGTTTGGGGAGAAGGTTTTATCCTCGCGCGAGCTGTTTTGGGAGGCGATCGGCAACAAGCTAAGAGCACATGCCGAGGCGTTCGCCGACGTGTCGTGCAGGGTCGAGGCGGCCAGTGAGGAACAGGTGCGATATAAATATATATATATATGCGTGTATATACGTCGCGAGGGGCACCGTTAGAACGAGCGTGTTCGGGAGATATAATGGTGCTATATACTTGCCGTACCATCCTACTGATAGATTTGACTGGTGATGTATTCAGGAGGTGTGATTGTACCATTGATACCGTCCTAATATCCCTCTTGGGGCTTTAGCAGGGAAAAGTTGACGATATAAAATGACTATGATTACAGCAACGACTACTGCGTGATCGCGGGATGATACTCGACAGCATGGTGCCCGGGATACAAATGGTTGAATGCAAGGAGTCGTACGGCAGGGGCGGAACATGATCCTATCCGTACTGCTATTATAGGCGCTCACGCTCCTCGTATTATAGGAGGGTGAGGACACTGCTGTAAGAGTGTCATTGCTTGGGTCGCTATCTCGGGCTCCCTAATGAGCAAATGGGTTTGACCATAACTCAACAGGATGCGAGTTTCTAAAGTACACTTCACCTAAAGAAGTAGGCGCCTCTTGCGAGTTGGCCGAATCGACTGACCGACCGACAGACCGGGATCCAACGAACACAAGTTGACGACTTTTACAAAGACAAAGTATCCCGGTGCGCGACTTATCCTCTTGCGGTGTAAATGTAGGTCATACGAGTCAGAACCCATGATGGACCCAAAAACCATCTATTCCCCCTGTGTTTACCCAACATAATTGGTTATGATTACTCTATTCTCCTGCAATAGTACTACGTATCACGTGGAGTTGCATATTAGTAGTAATCAGAACCCACGATGGACGCAAAAACCATGCATCCCCCACATCATAATTGGTTCTCATTACTCTATTCCCCCGCAATAGTACTATCACGGGGGAGGCACACCAACCAGAACCCACGATGTACCCCAAACCATGAATCCCCCCCTTATGTTTGCACACCTTACTAGGTTTTGACTACCGCTGTAAGTTCCCCCGCAAAAGAGCTGTTTCGGGGAGGAGCATATCAACAGCAATCAGAACCCACAATGAACCCCAAAAACCATGCATCCCCCTATGTTTACCCAACATTATGGGTTCCGATTACTGTATTCCTCCGCAATAGCGACAACTACGACATACGTACGATTATTCGTCTGCATATTTGGTCTTGACGAGAGATGTTGGTTGGACCGGTCGGCGTCTTGCTTGCGCTGACATCAGCGCATCAAAACAACGCACACACGCACGCACGTGTTCGGGTACCCTGTGTTATAGCCGATTATTTCTGCCGCGCACGGTATAGCAGCAGCAGTAGCAGCAGCAGCAGTAGTAGTAGCTCTCGCCCTCTTATTGCTTTCTTCTCATGGACCGTCTGCTGTGCGACTACTGCTGTATGCATATATTTCTATATGTCCGGAACAACTGGTGCAGGACCGCTTCACTATCACGACTGAGTTCCAGCAGTACGTGGCGGGCAACACCCAGCGCGTAGCCAAGCTCATCGCCCAGCAGGCAGACTTCGAGGTATGATATACGTATCGCTCTTCAGAAAGATAGTCTCTTTTTTGAGGGAAAACGGAAAACGTTTTATGAGGGACCTCAAATTTCTGCACGCCGTATTTTCCCACTTTTGACTTTAGCCGTTTGAGTACCGCACTACTGTACAGAAACACATATTTGGCTCTAATTCCTAATCGGTTCCCCCCCCCTAAACGGGGGTACAGTTCTAAGGTTAAGAACCGGTACGAGCTCTGGCAACGGACGTTGACATATGACGGAACTTCAAATCCCAAACGGTTTTATTTTTGTTTCCCGTCCCATTTATTGTCTTCGCCTTTATTTTCTTTCCCCATCCTAAGTAAGTCACATTTAAAGCGGGCTCTCCCCCCCCCCTTCCCCACTTTACGGTATACCAGGTATATATTTACGTGCCTTGCATTTGGTGTCGTGAGAATGGTTCAGTCCCTTTCTTCCCTCGTCCCAACTCACGTCGAATTTCTACTGCGAGGGTCCAAAAAACGCATTGGGGCCACATGTTGTACTAAACGCCACATCAGGAAGGGAGACGAGGGGGGGGAAAGGAGTGTACTCGATATCGTGCATGGTCGTAAGCTTATGACCATAGACCCTCGCATCCCCACAGTACGGAGACGGAGCACGTCGGGTTTTTCACCGACCAGGCAGACATTGCTTGCCTGCAGCAAGCTTTGCGAATCGAGACGTGAGGTGTTCGGCGAGTCGCATGCAGGGTGAGCTGCATCCTACCAAGACCCGCTTGTGAGGCGGACTTTCTTGCATATTGATGACAGCGTCGAATGAACTGATTTGCCTTTTTTGTTTTTCGATGTGGCCAGTTTCAGAGAACAGCAATGGTTGTACTGTTACTCTGTAGCTGCCTCGTGGGTGCCTTACCATAAACACTACCAGGTACGTGATGCGACCATTCCCCTCGTGCGGAGCAAAGGTTCTCCACCCCGCACGAGTGATTCAATTCGACCGCCAGTTGCGGCGGCCGCAAAAAAATATGGCATGTGCCCTGACTGTCGAGCTCACGTAGTGAGCGGCATGCGCTACAGTGTCGTTGCCAACCGACGTTAGCCCAACCTACACATGTATAGACTTGCATGTGGATGATGGGGGGGGGGGGGGGGGGGGGGCTTAAGACGCATGCCACGAGGGAATGAGACGCATGCCACGATAGGGGCAGTAGCACTTAATTTTTCTGAGGGGTAGCTCTCTACCTCACCCAAACACTGGTTTTCAGAAAAGAAAAGGTACAACCCGATAAGCAAGCAGCTGCCCCAAGGCCTACAGTAGATATAGGATGAGTATTCCATCGATAAGGCATGCCTTATTCCGTCGATGAGACACGCTTTATTCCGTCGATAAGACATGCCATATTCCGTCGATAAGACAGGCCTTGTTCCGTCGATAAGGGATACCTCATTCCGTCGATAAGGAATGCCTTATTCCAACGATAATGCGTGCCTTACTACATCGATAAGGCATGCCTTACTCCGTTGATAAGACATGCCTTATTACATCGATAAGATACGCCTTTTTACATCCATAGGGCATGCCTTATTCCATCGATAAAGCATGCCTTCTTCGGCAGCTCGTCAATACCTGCCGTAGTCCGATATTCATTTGCTGAAGATGTGCTACCCCTATCTGCAGCGTAGCACGCGCCATAAACTCGATATTTTTTTGCGTACCCCCCCCGCAGCCCGGGGGAGATCGACTGCGCAGTCGTTCTCCTATACAACGGAGGGGGGGTGCCAGCGGAATTTCGAGCAGAATGTATCAACAAACTCGTCCATGAGTCGAGCTTGTTCCTCTCGGACCCTCCGTTCCCTCTGTGCCCTTAACACAAGACGCCGACTTTTGTTTTTACATTCGGCCGGGTTGAGCTTGCTCGGAGCGAGTCTGCCGCCTTCGCCATTAACACGTTGCGCCGTCACCCCTCATGTTGAGATTGCAGTGACAGCCGGGACTCGCCCCCGGCTGGAGCCGGAGCCCTCCGGCCGGCGTGCCTGAACGCGGTGACAACAAATAGATATATACCCTAACCGTTGCGCTAACAGTCAGCTCTGACTGGCAGCTCAGTGGTTAGGGTGTGTCTCTATCAAAAGCACAAGCCAGGGAGGTCCACTGGCACCTTGGATTTCTTCAAGGGCTGCAATCTCTTTAGTCAGCACTGCCCCGACTTAACACCCAGTGGACCTCGACATGATAATTTGTTCAAGCACGTACCGGTAGCCCCTCTGCCCCCTGCAATCGTGTGTACCGGGGCGCCGTTTGCGTGAGTCGCTGTAGCATGTAAGCGTACACCCTTGTTGTGTTCTACGATTAGTGCACTTTATTGTTGTGCTTTATACACTATGCGAGCGTAGAAGTTTACGTTTGTGTTGGCCCTTGCGATTGTTCCCGCTACGTACATACAATATACGAGATTTATTTTGGAACCGAAACGAAACCACCCTCTCCCCCATTCCTCCCTCCCTCCCTCCCTCCCTCCCTCCCTCCCTCCCCCTCCCTCCCTCCCTCCCTCCCTCCCCCCCCCCCCCCCCCTCCCTCCCTCCCTCCTCCCTCCCTCCCTCCCTCCCTTCCTCCCTTCCCCCCCCCCCCCCCCCCGTCCCTTCCTCCCCCCTTCCTTCTCCATTCGGCGCACGTCGCCTCGCCTCGCCTCGCCCCTACACGAACATTGCGGGGGCGTCAAAAACAAAAAAGGCCATCCAGAAGCTTACGGCTTCTTCCAACGCCGAGAAGGGAGGCTTTGACTGGGACAGGCGTTTGCAGACCATGAGGGGGACGTTATTAGACCGCTTCGTGACAGATGCGAGGCGCTACCTGGACAAGAAGTACCCCACTCACGGGCCATTCTGCGCCCGAAACCGTGAACGGTTCTTCGTCAAGGTGGAGCAAGGGCTCAAGGTGAGGGAGTGGGTGAGGGGGGGTCGGGGCTGTTTTGCACAGGGGGGGAGGAGGTTGCTGGGGCGTACTCAATTGCTGTCTTCCATAGTCATTTGATCATTGATTGACCACGCATCGCTTTAAAGACGGAGCACCGTTCCTGCTCCTGATATAACCGTCGGGGCGCTCGTTTCGCTTTTCTTGTACGTGCGGGCGGGCGGGCGGGCGGGCGGGGGGGGAGGGGGGGTGAACTAGTTACCATGCATGGCCGTAGTCGTATGACCATAGACTCTCGCACCTCTACAATGCCGGGACGGAGCATGTCGGGCTTTCACCGACCAGGCAGACATTGCTTGCACCAAGCGCAAGGCGCCGTGACGTGTTCGGCGAGTCGCATGAAGGGTGAGCTGCATTCTTCTAAGAAGCGTTTTTGAGGCGGACTTTCTTGCTTATGGATGACAGCGCCATTTAATTGATTTATTTTCTGGTGTGGCCACTTCCAGAGACAGCTATACGTTCACTATGTAACTGCCTCGTGGGTGTCTTACCATATACACACTACGTGATACGATCATCCCCCTTATGCGGAGGTACGGTTATCCCCACAAAAATGATCTAACTCGACCGCCAGCCGTGATGACCACCAAAAACCAAAAACAAAGTAAAAAACGGTACCCTGGCTGTCTAGCTCACGCAGTGAGAGGCGTGTTTTACAGCGTCGTCACCAACCGACGCCAATCCAACCTACAAATATAGCAGGTATATCATACAGGGGGGGGGGTTCAGCTGCTGACCAAGTTCGTGTATATACGATGTTAATAACAGTAGAAAGGGGCCAATTGGGCTACTCGAGTCGAGAGACTGAACGGAGTAGCCCAACAGTTAGGCTCTTCGAGCGAACATAATATGTGCCCGTTGGTAGACGTAACCAAACCCGTCGGGCTACTCAAGCCACCGTGACTGAAGTACGTAAACAGTTCAACAGGTCACCACAAGTTCCTCCGATTGGTATGTTCACTGGGGGTCCTTTGTTCGTGCTATTTACCACGACAGCTCTACTGCTGCTGCCCATCTCGACGAAGCACGGGAACGCCAACATCTAAAAAACGTCGCCCCACCCCATGGTAGACGCGCGGGCAATCACGAAGCCGCCACCACTCGCTGCACTTACTTTTTAGAATGGCCGCCGCCGCCGCTGACTATTTATTTATTTTGGTCACAGGTGGCGATGTCGAAGTACCGGAGCGTCGACGTTGGCAACACTCTTTTCGGCAAGGTCAAGCTTGACCCGGCCTGCATCGCGTGCGACCGACCCTTCGGGCCTGCCTCGCAGGCAAGCACTGTTGACTCGTGGTGTGAGGCATCGTACGTTTGACGCCGTCCCGGTCGGCGGTGTATGCCCCCCGGGAGGAGAAAAAAAAGTCCGGACAATGTTCCAATGAATAGAATCAAGGTCTCTATAATAAGAAAAAAATATTGTAGACACAGTAACGTAGCCTCTTGGTGAAGTAGTTGTCCGGGGTGTGAAATCGAAGCGCATATTGTGCAGGCTTTGAAAAGTGTATCTCTACATGCTGTAGTAGTGGTAGCAGCAGTAGTCGTAGAGTGAGACTATCGTCTCGCTTCTTCGCACTGGGCACTATGTAAGGCGTGGCTGGACACAAACTCCAGCAAACCTATATGTATGTATACAACGACGCTTGTATGTACATACGCGCACCAACAAAGGCTCATGTTGATGCCACCTGTGCCCATGGCGCAAATGGTTTTCGCCCGACTAGTTTAGTGTACCGCGGCTACTTCGGCTAGGGGGGGAGGGGGGGGGGGTAGCTACACACAATCGTTTCTTTCTGCAGGGAGGGGGTACACACACAGTCTGGGCTACGCACGAGTAGTTCCGCCGGCGGAGGGGGGGAGGGGGGCGTGGAGCGTACTCGTTTGGTGCTTACCTTAGTCATTTGACCATTGACCACACATCCCTTTCGAGACGGAGCGTATGCACGCTCACAGAGGAGGTGAGAGAAAGGAGTATTCGCGTTCGCATTTCGTTGCCCCCCCCCGACTATATACGTCTTTTGCAGAGGCTCGTTTCTAGCAGCGAAGTGCGACGAGCGCTAACTAACTCGATCTCCACCACTGCTGTGAAAACGAAAGCGGGAGAGTACCTCGACGTAGAGCAGCAGCAGAGGGCCGTGCCACTTTTTCTTCGGTAGGGTTTTTACTTGATGGTAGCACGTGTAGTATGGCTCCTCAACTGAGAGATGGTAAGCCAACGTCGTCACCAAAAAAGAAAACAATGAAGTAACGAACGCTTCACCTCGAGCTATTGATTCGTTATCCCCTTTGCGACCACCCGGGACAGAGAACAAGACAATGGTCGACGGAATTGCTGTTGTCGGCATTCTTCGAGCAGGGCGGGCGCCCAGCAGGAAGGGTAGGAGGATCATGTTGGGGACCGAGCCGTACGATCCCTTGCAACTCGAACACCGATTTCTATCATTCCCCAATCACGCGGTGGCCGTTGCCGCAATCGCCATTGTTACGTGTCCGTCATTTTTTCCCCTCTGTAGTGCTAGTTGGTTTTTCTCACCCCCCATCCTCCCCCTTATCAGGATGACGCCTCCTACATTTTTGGAACAAATAAAGCTGACTGTTCCCTTGAAAATACATTCATTTGTCGTCCGCCCTCCGTTCTTAATATATATATACACACATTTTTTTTTTCGTGCCATGACGGACAGGCTACCCCAGGCGATGCACGAGCGGCGCCGTTGGAACCCCTGCCGCCCACGCGGTCGGTGAAGGACGGCATGCAGGGTCGACCGCGCCAACCGGCGACACCACCGGTGAGAACAAATAAAAAGAACACCCCTATGATACCTCTTGAAGAGTGTACCAGTACAAGGCATACCGTATAGGCGCGTGTGACAAGGATAGCACAAACCCCTCGGACGAGTTTTAAAAAGAAAAGCTGAATTCCTTGACAACGGGACTAGAGAAAGAAAAAACACCGAGCGACGCACGCGTCAACGATGGAAATATCTCGATCAGACCTTTCCAAAGCCACCATATTCGTTGTGTGCATGCCCTCCTTGAGGCACCCCCTCTCCCCCCCCCCACATTGCTTTGGAGATAAGCGGCCTCCGCAAAACAAAAGCCAGGGGGGTGTGCTTGTCTTGCGTGTTTTACAGTGTATACATATGCCGCATCTCCCTTGCTCGGGCCACGGCAACAAAGGTTGGTAGCAGGAGCCACCGACGCGTTTACACCATTGAGCCGCTCTGTAACACAAGCAAGCAGTACGTACCGGGGGGGGGGGGAGGTGGCATAAACGTACGTGTGTTTGTCGAAGCGAAAGACCTCACGGCTGTACGTACTACACGCGTACAGCGGTGGGTTGAGCGTGCTGTCGCCGATCGCTCGGGAAATGATTTGGCACCCTCCTGCACTCCTTTTTTTGGCACCACGAGTGATGGGTCAAACAACCAGCAGTTTCCAAAAAAACAAGAAAAAAAATGTTCTAAGCAGCAAGCAACGTGCGCTCGAGGAGAGGCCTCACCACTTCACCCTCCCTCCCTCCAAAACTGTAACCCACGAGTTTTTTTGGGGGGGGAGAGATACATACTTGGGAAATTTCAGGGGGATTACTCTTCTTGCAGTAGTAAACAAAAGGGTTCGATCGTTATCATGGGTCGGGTGTGCCAAGTCTATCATGTAAACATGAGGGGTGGTGGAACATCCGACCCGCGACGGCACGTCTCCACCCCTTGAAGCGGTTTCACAACAACGCGGTTACTACTACCGTACACCCCTCCCTCCCCCGCCTCCTCTTCCTCCTCCTCCTCTTTCTCCCACGCGCGCGCATGCGAAAAACGAAGCAGACCGATACACGCAACGCTGCTCCGGAGCCGCTGCTAGACCCAGCAGCGGGAGGAGGCCCATCATCAAGCTTCGCGGGGGGGGGAGGGGGGCGTCAGCAGCAGAAAAACGTTGCGACGAAGTTCGTCTTTCGAGGAGGCTTCAAGATCCCACGGGACCTCGCCCCCATGCCGAGCGTCGATGGCTTCGGGGCCGCCATCGCTACCGCTGCGACAACGAGCACTTGGGGAGAAGTTGGCGATCGCAGCGGCGATCCCGTTCGAGGTTACTCCGGCGGCGGCGGCGGCGGCGGGAGTGTAGGTGGGCCCGCCAACAAGGAATCGAACAGTGGCCGGGGAGGAGTGTACCACGGCCTGACGCTAGGCCTGGAGGGCATCATCAGCTCGAGAATAATGATGAGCAGCAGCAGCAGCCACGGAAGCGGGAGGGAAGGCTCGGAGAGGGGGCGGAGGGGGGGCGGCGGGAGAGAGGTCCCGGGGAGATTGCGGCCGAGGACCGCCGGCGCCACCATCGGACGGAGAGAGTCGCCTTCGTCGGCGGACTCAGTAGGAGGTGTGCTGCTGCGCCCATGTTCTTGTTTCCGGCCGTAAATTCATTTCGGGGCGCTTATAGCCTATGTACGGCACACACAGCCGGGCCTGTGAGAAAGAAAACGGCAGCGGCTGATTGCAAGACTTGCACATCGGGATTGATCCGTTCACCTTGTGCGGAACGTTGCTCTCGCCCGCCCTCTACCACTCTAATTCTTCCCGCTACGAAGGCAAGCGAAACGAAACCCAACAACAGCACAAGATCACGCACATCGGATTAGATCAGCTCACGATCTATTACGGGGGTCCATAGTTAATAGGACCTACGGTATACATTAAAACCTATGTATTTACCTATTTTTACGAACAACATTTGGTCCTATTAACCATGGTCCCCCGTAATAGTAGATCCTAACCTGCCGTTATGAGGTGCTCCAAGGCAGGATCTGCTGCATAGTATAGATCTACTCAGGAAACATGTCATATGTCATGCAGGTTTTACGGCTCCCACCCGGCAGCATGAGCGAGATCACACATGTCAGGAATCCAATATCTATCTCTCCTAAAAGATCTGGACCATGAACTGTGGGAATCGATGATCTGTTAGATGACCTGGCCAAGGTGTGCAAGGTTGAGCTTCCCCGCTGTCATTCGCCCATGTCCCCCCCCCCCCCCCCCGGCTTGCCGTCGGTTTCCCGTACGAAAAATACCATGTTATGTGTGAATGTAACCTCTGCTGAAACTACCGTGAGAACAGTAGCTGAGCTTAAAATTTCGAAAAAACAGAGTTGAAAAAGTGGGGGACCAAACGAAAAAGCTGGTACATATGGGTAGTCTGTCAGGCCATCCCTTCTCACCAATAAAAATCCTCGAAGTACAGATCACGATCATCTTATGATCTAGATCATCTAGATCAGAGAGATCGTCCAGACCATCTAGATCCCGACCTGTCTGAATGAAATGCTGTCCAGGATCTGTATACTGTAGTACAGATCCAACCCAGGAAACTTGTACGAAATCATGCAGATTGCGCGGCTGCCACCCGGCAACATGACGTATAGATCCTTCACAGATCAGGAATTTATCATGAAAGATGTAGGTCATCAAGTACAAATCAATAAGCCGTCCGAGGTTTGAAGCGCTTACAGTACGCGACATGTGTTGGGGGAATTTGGGACTCAAGACTTTCAGATTGAGTTTTTTTTTTCGGTATCTGAAGAACTTTCAGCTATGTACGTACATCAGTAGACATTTGTGCTCGGCGAGGAACGCCACTTTGAATCCTACCGGGTATGGAATAGCCTTTTTAAGCGCCTACTCCCGACGTTGACTTTATCACAATTAGCTGCGAGCTTCGCGTAAGTACAGTTCGCCGAAAGAGGATATTCTCCACTACTATCGTCGCGTACTGCTGCATAAGCTTGGGGGGCTCAGAACCAACCTTGGCAGCATAGTCCCCGCTCACGCTTACGCACCTGTCAATTACAACTCCACCCATACGTATGTGTCAATTCCCTCGGCGGCATAATTTCCGTTCGCGCTGACTCACCAACCAACTGAACCTGCACCCATATGCATGTGTCAATTCTTGATCTGTTTTTTTTTTCTGTGAACACAACACCACAAGTTTCTTCTTCGCCGCTTTCCCGGGGGGGGGAGTTAGGCATGGCGGACGCCGAGACGGAGGGCGATCGGCTGTCGCACATCAGCTTCGGACCAGAAGAGCCGCCGGCGGCGGCGACAGATGTCATCGCGACATGCGAGGCACGAGCTGCTGCCACCGGAGAAGCAGTCCACTAATAAATGACAAGACGCTCAAGACGATGACGATGTCTGGAACGTCAACTCCTTTGGGGGGCTTCAGAGAGGGGAAACCAAAAATGACGAAATAGAGACCACTCTAAGACCCAACTATTATGGAGCCCAGATATAGTTTCCCATAATAGATTGTCTAAAATGTGGAAATGAAAGGACAGTTTTTTTTTCAATGCTAACCTGTAGTTCTAAACGGCCCTTACGTTTCGAAACAGAGTGGTAACGATTTTTCTGGTGGACGTGCATAGGAAAAACGAAAATGAACTGACGACGGAATTGATTGATTGTGTGCGAGTATTTAGGCGCCTACTGCTGTTGATGGAACTACAACCCAAAGCAGACAAGCCATTGCAATAGGAGCCAATGGACAGGCGGTAGTCCTGTTGTTGTCTTTTGCCCGGGTTGTGGTATAGTTTCATATCGGACACTACAATCGGCAGCGCGCGACTAAGCTTATTCACAATAAAAAATACGATAAACAGAGAGGCGGCGGCGATGATATATATAGAAAAAAAATGTCGATTGATGATTGATGATGTTGGCGATGATTCATGACTACCAGATCGATGCTACCAGGTCACTGATGAGCATGTTGATGAGCACAACGATATACTCGAGTATACCTGGTACAACAAATAGATGGATTCCTCGCATAAACCGATTGTAAAAGGATCGATTCCTCATATTTTTTCCCCTCCATCTTCATCAATTTATGCATGTTTTTTATGGCTATCATTGAGTTGTTCCCAATCCTCGAAATATATAAAACGTCGCAGACAGTTTTGGACGTGTCTCACTCTACGTACTACAGTGAAAACTAGTATTTCCTGCCGCGGCCTGCTATACACCTATACATAAGCATAGTATACACCACATACATACCATATAGTTTGCCCAGCACGCCCGTAAAAGCCCTCTTCTCGCCCCGTAAGAAAAAAAAAAGAGTTACTCGTACGATATGTAATACACACCTATAGCTTCCCCACAGCCCGTAACAGCCACCTTCCCCACCCCATCAAGCGCAAAAAAACAAGAGGTATTCGTTTTACTGCGTAGTGCGCATATTATGCAGATAGGTAGGTCATATTCTCTAAACCCAGATTGCTCCTCGCCCCTCGCCCCTCCTCCCTCTGCTGCCTGCCCTCCGGCGCCATACTCTAGACTACCAGTACACGATTATTCTCTGTTTTTGTTTTTTTTATGTTCAATTCCTACGGCGGGCAGGTAAAAGTAAAGCTTAAATGCTCACTGCACTTCCACATACTGAATATACGTGTCGTGTGTCGAGTGAACTCCGCTGTAGCACCCAATGGTTGTAGTAGCCCAACGGTGCTGCCGCTGTGGCCACGGTAGCGCAAGCTTGTTCCCTTATCCTCACCCAGACCCTCACATCAACGGACCCGACACCATCGCTCGCCCTGCACCAGCCTTAAGCGACGAATCTATCCCGCAAAATACACTAATATTGCCCCCCAAAAAGTAACTCTAGGCAGCGCTGCTTGCTGCTGATGTGGGCAGTGCTGCTCCAATCAACCAACCGGGGCGCGGTGTGGCAGAGGGCGGCAAACACAGCTAAGCATACACGAACGAAAACATAAACTTCACCACGCTATTTCCAACGCCCACCATCAGATAGCACAGACGACAACGAACATCGCGGCTTCTGACCACATACTGTATAACACGCAAGATAACAGGGCCTCGCAGTCGATTTCCCAGGCTGATGTTTTCCACCATGGGGATAGTGCAAACACAAGGTGATGCGTCTATGGAAAGACATCGACGAATTCTTTCCAAAGGCAGCATTATCGTTGTGTGTACACCCCTTACTCTGGAGAAAAACGGCTCGCAAATCCAACCTAGGGGTGTGTTATCTTGCGCGCTATACAGTATGTTTACGGGGTGGTACTCTACTTCATGTATGCCGCTCTCACAAAGCAGGAGGCTTTTCCTACACTCCCAAAGCTATCCTACAACAAACAGCATAACGAAGCAGGGGAGCCGGGGGTAGGGGGGGGCGGGAAGGAAAGGGGCTGAAAGCCAGCCCCCAACAAGCTCAGTCTCGGCACGGTGCAGCACACATACACCACCAACAGCTGCGCAGCTGCGCACACCAGCCAGGAGTTTAGTCCGGCACGGTGCAACGCACATGCAACAGTTGCTGCTGTACTGCTGCTCACACCAGCCAGGAACAGTTTACTTTAACCGAGCCTATACGTTCCGGGTATGATACGATGCTCCCATGTGGCACGCACGGCGCCTGCTCAACAAACAAGCAGCGCCAGCCTCCAACAGCAGCATCACAAAAAGGGGCGGGGGACCTTAAAAGGTCCCCAGACATGACAGACAACGCTCCGTCCCGGCACGGTGTAGTTAACGCATGTACGGTACGCTAAGCACAACAGCCTGGACTGAGAGGAACACTGCACGACGACTGCCCCAACACCCGACACGCTCCCTCCCTACCCCCCCTAATCCCAATACGCGACATGCTCTCCACCCTGGCACGGTACATATAACGCACGTAGAGCGCGTACACCGGCCCGGACGAGAGGCTAGAAAGCACACCGCCCGATCGACCCCATGCAAAACAATCCACCCAAATCAACATGGGGCGTGACTTCCATCCTCCTCCTACTACACACTAGGTGGACGAAAAAAAAACCCAGCCGTGATGAAGTCATGAAATCGACCTACCGGTACGCTTATTGCTACGAGCACCACTAACAACACACAAACTGGCCAAGTGACGAATACTGAGGAATCCTGAAAAACACCTTGATGGCAGAACCGACCAGCCAATCAATCGAACCATCAAGCAATCATTCACGCAATCAACCAACCAACCGATTGAACGATCAATCAACCAGTCAATCAATCAGCCAGCCCATCGACCACTCAACGCTTGACAGCGCAAAGGAAGGGGAAGAACGATCCAAGAAGAAGGTCGATGTGCGAGCTGCCGAGAAAACTCCGTCGGTCGTACAGGACAGAACAGCTCCGAGAGGCACGTGCCTACCTCTACCTTAGATTTACTGATATCCACCTTCTAACCTATACTTCCACCTAATATATGACCCCCTGCCCCCCCCCCAAAAAAAACACCCCATGGCGGGCGAACCATATCCACAGTCTGTCGAGTAAGTCCCTCTCCGTTCCAGCAAAACACACGTACCTACGGGCGAGTAAGTCCCTCTCCTATCCAACAAAAACAAAACTCTTCCCTTCTTTTTCGCCCATCCTTTCATACATCTATCGCCTCTGACCCAAAAGCGAAAACATCGGTCGGTCGCCGAGATAGCCAACTACTGAGAGCCTTCGGGTTCTTCACTTCTAGGCCTGGGCTTGGCAATTCGAGCACATGGCGTGGGGGACACCTCCTCCACCTTCCATCCCCAACAAAACAAACACCACGGGCCAGAGCCTTCCCCTCTCCTCCTCTCCAAAACAAAAAACGGCGACTGGCAACGAGACATTAGCTCTCTCTCCAAAACGAAAAAAAAAACATACCTATCATACATATATATTGTAGTGCCCCTGAACGGTATGATCCCCCTTCTAGGAGGGTCTGCGCGAGAATCCTACCTTTTTGCGGAAAAAAAAAAGAAACGACTATTAATAAAGCTACTGTAAGTTGGCGGTCGAGTCACTTCCTCCGCAAAAACAGACAAAACTGCCGCAATTTTCACCCCCCGCTCATATCAGGCCTACGTAAATGGGAACACCATGTTAGATCACAGAAATCTTTACTTTTACACCATTTCAGCGGCTGTATCTCGCGGGGAACTTGAAATATGACATTTTGTTGTCTGGAGTACGCCTACAGGGCCTGCGGTCGATTTGTTTTACCAGGGAGCAGGATTTTGCCGAGGGTCCGAAGATTGCCCAACACCGACTGGCATTCCAATCTCGCCAAGAATTGGGTGAATCTCTGGGCCCTTGGCAAAACAATATATTTCTCCCTCGTAAAACCTCCGAACGCAGGCCCTGTAGCAACTACCAAGTCCAATAGAAAACTTTTGCTACAAGACGCACAGCTAGCAACAGCCTGTGGAAGCATCTCTCTACCGTTCTTGCATCCTCCTTCCCCCACACAAGTTCATGACGGGTGATCACAATTTCCTCTCCTGGAAGCGAAAAAAACAGACATCCCTCATCTCTCACTGAATGCAGGGAACGGTCGGCGAAATGAACGAAAACGCGTTCGGGCTCGCCTTGGCTTAGGCAAAAGGTGCACATACGTAGATGATGGGGCACCTCAGCCTTCCTTGCAAGAAAAGCAAACGCCGCGGGTGAGCCACATCCTTCCTCCCTCCCCGTAACGAAAGCGAAAACAAAAGCACAACGGGCGAGCATTGCCTCCAACACAAAAAAAATATAAAAAAGTATCCATCCATCCATCCCATCTTCCATCCATCCATCCATCCATCTATCCATCCACCCATCCACCCATCCCACCCACCCACCATCCATCCATCCATCCATCCATCCATCCATCCATCCATCCATCCATCCATCCATCCATCCATCCATCCATCCATCCATCCATCCATCCATCCATCCATCCATCCACCCATCCATCCACCCATCCATCCACCCATCCATCCACCCATCCATCCATCATCCATCCATCCATCCATCCATCCACCCATCCATGCATCCATCCCTTCATTCATCCATCCATCCATTCATCCCCCATCCATCCACCCATCCATCTATCCACCCATCTCTACCTCCAATAGCGCAGGGGGCTCGGGTCGGTGCATTGCTTAGGCCGTCGCGTTCGTCTCGAAAAAGTGTACTTGCCTGCCCGCTTGCCTACCGCCATCGCCATCATCACTGTCCTCGCCAACACATCAGGCGGGGGCAGCCAGCCAGCCACCTCCGTCTACGCGCCGCTCCCAAAATAGCGACGGCCGGGGTTCCAACGGACTAAGGTGCAACTACAACAATAGCAACAAAGCGCTAACCACGCAGGAGGTCGCGCACACCCAACCCGTCGACCGCGCCACCTCCCCCCCCCCAAATCGCGTACCGGCAAGAGTAATAATTTTCCACGAACCATCTCTCTCTCTCTTCCCCCCCCCCCCCCTCCCCTACTCTCCCCCTCTGCATCTCTCTCCTATACCCTTGCCCCATCTCTTTATAGTTATAGTTTATTTCCCCATCTCTTTTTGCTTTTTTGTGCGTTTCTCCATCATTTTTTGTTTTGTTTTTCCCCCATCCTATCCTTGGTTTGCGCCCTACTTCTCCAGCTCTCTCCTTTTCGCAACTCAGACCCAGACTCACACATAGCAGGCACTCGTTTCCCCCCCCTACTACGGTGCATGCCTTGATTTTTATCGCGGGAAGAGTTCGGCATTTTCTTCCCTCGTCGACTCGCGTCGAAACGTGCATAAGCTATGACAGGCTCTTTCTGCAGTCAAATTTGGCACAAGAAACAAGCTCCCCTCGGCGGGGGGGAGTCGAGCTCGCGAAACCGGCCTGAGTGAATACTGAAACCAGGAAAAACCACTAGACCACGGGGGGCGCCGGCAGACTAATCTATCGCCCGCCACTTAAACCCAAGCCACGGCGGGTAGGTGGACGAGGGGTGGAGTGAGGGTCGAGGCGGGGGGGTAGGAGCAAGGGGGGAAACACCAACACCGGGGACATGAATGACACCAGTATAAAGCGTATCGTACTCTGCTACAAATGAGTCAGCCCCCAGGCAAGAAAAGGCCGACAGCATAGCCGCTACCGCACGCGATCCATCGCCTCCATCGCACCTACACGCGTGCCTACTCCACCCCTACCTCCACCCCCTCCCCCTCGAGATGGGGACCAAGGGGGGAAACACGAACACAAGAGACGACACTGCAAAGAGCTTTGAAGTCTGCGACACAAGAGTCAACCGGCCAGACAAGAAGAAGGTCGACAACATCGCCGCTACTGCGCGCGATCCGTCGCGTCCATCACGTCTACACGTGTACCCACTCCACGTCTACCTCCCTGCCCCTCCCCGCCGAGAGGGAATAGGTGAATGGGAGCAAAAGGGGGCAGCACGAACACCGGAAACACCACTATACAGCATAAGATCCAGCCGACCAGAAAAGAAGGAGGTCAACAACATCGCCGCCGCGGGGGGCGATCCATCGCCTCCGTCACATCTACACGTGTGCCCGCCCCACGTCTACCTCCCTGCCCCTCCCCGCCGATAGAGAGTAGGTGGATGGGAGCAAGGGGGCAACACGAACACCGGAGACTTCACTGTACAGCGCGTCGTACTCTACTACACATGTGTCGGCCGGCCAGAAAAGAAGAAGGTCGGCAACATCGACGCTATCGCGTTCGACTCATCGCCTCCATCACGTCTGTACGTGTGCTATCCCCACCCTTAACCCCCTACCCTCACCGTCGCGAGGGGGGCAGGGGGTGGGAGCAAGGGGGGGAAACACGAACACCGGAGACATTACTGTAAAGCGCGTCCTACTCTGCTACAAATGTGTCAGCCGGCCAGAAAAGAAGGTCGACAAGATCACCACTACCGCGTGTGATCCATCGCCTCCATCACGTCTACACGTGTGCCCACCCCACCCTTAACCCCCTCCCCGCACCGTCGAGAGGGGGTAGGGGGGTGGGAGCAAGGGGAGCAACACGAACACCGGAAACAGCACTGTAAAACAGGTCTCGCCTTTCTACACAAGAATCAGCCGGCTAGAAAGAAGAACGTCGACAACATCACCGCCGCCGCGTGCGATCCATCGCTTCTATCACGTCCGTAATTGTGCCCACCCCACCCCTACCCTCCGCCCCTCCCCGCCGAGAGGGGGTAAGGGGGCGGGGGCAAAGCAAGCAACACGAACACCGGAGACTTCACTGCAAGAACGGTCTCGCTATTCTACAACAGAGTCAGAATAGAGGAAATCGACAACATCGCCGCTACCGCGTGCGATCCATCGCCCCCATCACGCCTACATTTTGTGTGCCCGTTAGCCATCAACGTCGCCACCGCTGCCTATGCCATCCCCGCGGCCGACGCCGCCTTGACTTCTGCTGCGGATGACGACACTGCTGTCGCCACCGCCACCACTGCGGCCGCTACCACCACCGCGCCCGGACATGCCCGGACATACCTCCACCTAATGCGAAGAACCCGCATCTCCACCACCGCTACCAAAACGCCACCTCAGCCGACGTTGCAACCGCTACCACACCGCCACCTCGCTTCTGCGCACCCCCACCCTTCGCCAAGTAACCCGCAACTCCGCCACTGCCACCAATCCAGCCGCCGCCCTCTAAGCCGTAGCAGCCGCGCGATCCCAACGAGTTGCTGACGCCTCAACCTTGTTAAAGGGTCACATGGCTCTAGCTGCCGCTGCTGCTCCTAGTACCTGCTGCTGCTGCTGCTACTGTGGCTAGGAGTCAGCCGACGCTGCAGCTTCTGCCACGCCACCACCGCGCTTGGGCGTACCCCCACCCATCGCGGAGACACCCGCATCTCCGCCACTGCCACCACTCCAGCCGCCACCGTCCCAGCCGTGGTAGTCATGTCATCCCCATTAGTTGTTGTCGCCTCAACCATGTCGGAGAGCGATTCGGATCCAGCTGCCACTGCTCCTCCTACTGCCTGCAGTTGTCGCTGCTGATTATGCCGATGCTGCTGCTATGGCTGCTGTAGCTACGGCTATGGCGGGGTCCTCGACTTCGAAGGCGCTGCCTAGGCCAGGGGTCGGCCGACGCTGCCGCCGCACCACACCACCACCGCGCTTGTGCGTACCCCCACCCTTCGCCGAGGAACCCGAATATCCCCCACTGCCACCACTCCAGTCGCCACTGTCCCAACCGCAGTAGCCGTGTCATCCCCACGAGTTGCTGGCACCTCAACCCTGTCGGAGGGCAACCCGGCTCCAGCTGCCGCTGCTGCTGATCCTACTGCCCGCTGCTGCTGTTGCTGCTGATTATAGATGCTGCTGCTATGGTTGCTATGGCTGCTGTAGCTGCGGCTATGGCGGGGTCCTCGACTTCGAAGGCGCTGCCTAGGCCAGGGGTCGGCCGACGCTGCCACCACCGCGCTTGGGCGTGCCCCCACCTTTGGCCGAGGAGCCCGAATATCCCCCACTGCCACCACTCCAGCCGCCACCGTCCCCGCCGTACCAATCGCGGCACCCCCACAAGATGCTGACGCCCCAACCTAGTCGGAGGGCAACCCGGCTCCAGCCGTCGTTGCTGCTCCTACTGCCCGCTGCCGCTGTTGCTGCTGATTATAGATGCTGCTTATGGTTGCTATGGCTGCTGTAGCTGCGGCTATGGCGGGGTCCTCGACTTCGAAGGCGCTGCCTAGGCCAGGGGTCGGCCGACGCTGCCGCCGCACCACACCACCACCGCGCTTGGGCGTACTCCCACCCTTCGCCGAGGAACCCGAATATCCCCCGCTGCCACCACTCCAGCCGCCACCGTCCCAACCGTAGCAGTCGCGGCATCCCCACGAGTTGCATACGCCTCAACCTTGTCGGGAACGACCCGGCTCCAGCCGCCGTTGCTGCTCCTACTGCCTGCTGCTGCTATGGCTGCTATGGCTGCTGTAGCTGCGGCTATGGCGGGGTCGTCGACTTCGAAGGCGCTGCCTAGCCAGGGGTCGGCCGATGCTGCCGCCGCTGCCACATCACCACCGCGCCTGTGCGTACCTCCACCCTTCGTCGAGGAACCCGAATATCCCCCACTGCCACCACTCCAGCCGCCACCGTCCCAGCCGTAGCAGTCGTGGCATCCCCATGAGTTGTTGACGCCTCAACCTTGTCAAAGGGCGACTCGGCTCCAGCTGCCGTTGCTGCTCCTACTGCCTGCTGCTGCTGCCGCTGCTGCTGCTGCCTCTGCTGGCCGATGCTAAAGCCGACGCTGCTCTTGCTGCTATGGCTGCTATATCCGCTGAAGCCGCAGGTATAGCCGGGTCCTCGACTTCGAAGGCGCTGCCTAGGCCTGGGGTCGGCCGACGCTGCCGCCGCTACCACACCACCACCGCGCTTGGGCGTACCCCCACCCTTCGCCGAGGAACCCGAATATCCTCCACTGCCATCACTTCAGTCGCCGCCGTCTCAGCCGTGGCAGTCGCGTCATCCCCACGAGTTGTTGACGCCTCAACTTTGTCGGAGGACGACTCGGCTCCAGCTGCCGTTGCTGCTGCTGCTGCTGCTGCTGCTGGTAAGGCTGCTGCTGCTTGTGGTGTTGCTACTGCGGCCGTGGCTGTGGCGGAGTCCTCGATTCCGAAGGTTCTGTCTAGGCCAGGAGTATTTCCGCTGCTCCCGAGCTTTGATGTGGTCCATCAGGAGGAGCCGATGGCCGCTCGTGGAGTATATAGCCGCCGGTATCGTGCTGAGCCTCCAGGATAACCGCGAGGGGCACGCAGCTGGACCATGGGGTGAGGTAGGGTGGGGTGGAGTGGGGTAGGGTAGGGAGGGGTAGGGGTAGGTGTTATGGGCTTGCTTACATTTGTCGTCATTTCTCTGAGAGGCCAGCCATGGCATTTCTGTGACCTCTCAGGGTAACCTTTAAAACCTCTTATTTACTTCGTTCAACAGCCGACGAGACTTTTCCCTTGTTTTTGAGAGCCTTCTTCCTGGTTTTCTGTTTTTTTCATCATTTTTTCCCCGTTTTTTTATTATCTTCTTTTTCTCCGTTTGGTTTTTAGCGATATGTTTTCGATTTGTTTTCGATGTTTTGGTCAATTTCTTGTTCCAGCTTTGTTCGATTTTTTTCATGGACCTCTACTTGATACGCGCGGTTTATTCTAGCACCTGATTCTGCGCTCATATCAAAAGCACACATCAAGTTCCGAGAGCCAGCGAGTCGTCAAGCATCTACTGCAAGCGCAGAAGAGCGCAATGAGCCCAGCACAAAGCAGCAAAGCACGTACGTGATGATCAGAGCTCGACAACGCAGGTAAGCAGACAGAGTTGCCGAGAGCCAGCATGCCGTCAAGCATGCATCTACACACACTACTGCCGCATGCTTGTTCTCGAAACGGAGAAATGGAACTCTGCCTGGCATAAAAAATATGCAACCACATACTCCTAGCGGGTGATGATGTGAGCTTCGCCACAAACAACTCTGGCTGGTCATGCGCGAAGGGCTTGCCTTGGTGTCCAAACTCAGTATGATACGGCATCAGTATATTTCTTCGTCCTTTCGTGCACTCTGCATGATCCACGCATGCGACGTCCAGGTTGGTTTCCAAGCGTATACTATAGTTAGAGCTCTTGGTACTTGCAAGTCGTCACTTTGCGCCTAAAATCATACATGGACTTATCTACAGTATATCCGCTTCACACTTTGTTTCTTTTTTCTATTTTCTCTTTGAGCGAGCGTAGCGGGCCGAAGCCGCCCGCGGAGTGAAGCGCCTTCTATAACATGCATGCTCGCAGGGTGTCCGTGTACCACAGGTGTTTGGTGCTCTTGTATTGCTGTATAGGTGCTCTCGTACTACATTGTGGTTTAATGACGTCTACTGCTGTCGTAAATACACGTACCGGGTATTTCCATTGTGTTCTTATGGAACACTCTGGCAAGAAAGAAGAAAAAAATGAACAACCGTAAAGGAGATGGAGATCGTAGCTTTGGGCTCTTCTACAATGTGACAGCTACCATGTGCCGGTTCGGGCTATCGGCATGATATAGGGTGCGGCATAATATGGGGTGCTGGGATCTTGCCTTCTCTTCTTTTGTCGTTGTGTGATGGGTAGATAGCCTGTGAGAGCACTCTTCTTTACCGCTACCCTGTAGGGACAAGAAATACTACGACTTGAAACTGATCTCGTCTGAGGATTACGGAAGCCTCACCAGGGGCGATGTTGGAGACCTTCGAGTTCAAGTTTTGGAACAGGGCCTTGCCTTCGTGAGCGGACAAGAGAAAGCGCAGCGCGGAGAAACCTCATCGGGAGCGTTTATCTTCTTCTTGGGATGATGCTTACACTTTCGAAGCAGCCGAGAAATCAAGGTGTAGGAGGAGTCCGATGGGAAGCAACCGCTAACCATCGCTGGTACAGCAGGGAGGGATGATATACCACCATCGTCGGAACTGTCCGATGGTGGCGGCGGGAACTGGGAGGGAGGTCCCATAGGTGAGGGATCTTCCGACACGCACGGTGATCTGGGTTGTCGTCATTTTTCAAGACAGAGAAAAAAAGCTTTCTCCAAGCTTGCTCCACATACGTAGTCACCTAACTATACGCTAGTGGGTAGTACTTTTACAATCACCGCGGATTGGGTCGTGAGCGAGTCTCGCGGACTTCATATTTGTTACTTTTGAGCTTGTACGCTGGAGGCATCAAGTATGGTTATGATAATGTTCTACTACCATATATGCACGCGGTGAGGAGAGCGCCCCGACAGTGGAAAGAAAGGCCGTGTTTGCGATAGTGGATGATCCCGCAGACGTTGCCGTGGAGACGACGTCAAAGTTACTGCTGTACAACAGAAGTAGTAACTAAGCCCTACGGTGGAAGCAGAACCGTATGCAGAGAAAAGCACGCAGCAGCTTATGTTCCACGTATGGTGAGAGCTTAACCATATGCACCTCTGCCGCGGATAGGGGGATGGCGTGCAGCAGCAGCAGCGAAAAGCCCCGAGGATGAAGTATGTTTTTGGGCACCCCCGTTGTGTGTTTGGTGGGGGGAAATCGTGCGGCGTAGCCGCACGTATTCTGCTACGGGGAGTTTCGTGGTGGATATGAACGATGTGATGGAGACGGTGTCGTTCTAAGGGAGCAGCTACTGCTCCTACATCGGAAGTACAGCTGTAGGCACCCCAGCCGTGTGTCGCGACATGGATCGCACGGCATTTGTTTTCGTCTTTATTTGCCGTACGCACTCCACTTCAAGGGTTTGGTTGTGGAGGTAGGGTTGTCGCGGAGCGAGGGGAATCATGTCTGCATACGAGGTCAGCGAGAAAAAACGCACAGTTGCCAAGCTGTGCGCAACCCGCCGTCAGGATTGGCAGGTAAAAGCCGCGCGATGTATCACAATCGCGTGCACTCTACCGCGGGGAGTTTCGATGGCGACGGGGGCGGGCGCATGGATATCGGGTGCTGACTGCAGCAGTACAACAACGAGGGGAATAGCGTCCGCATGGCAGCAGGTCGAGCGGTAAAACCGCACGCACTCCATGACAGCAGTAGCAGGAGCAACATCGGGAAGCTCGTGGAGAGGACAGACGGGCATCTCGTCAGCTGGAGCTTCTACATGATCCGGCAACATGTCGGGGTGGGCGGTGACGTTTAGCCTTTCTGGTGGGTAATCATAGCATTTTTTTTTTTTGCCATTGGATACACCTGTCGGTCAATATACATTGAATAATGTTGGTGATCGTACAAATTGGAGATATATAATTTACGACTGGGTTTGCGTTCGTTCTATTAGGGAAGGTCGTGGATGGTATCGTTTAGATCACGTCTTGGATTGTATACATAGCCAAAAAAAAACGTCTTGTATATCCAATGGAGCGTTTCCTTGGTCTATACATTATCTATAATAGTTCGATGGGATTCACGGGTGCACACGTATGTAGAGCCCTGAGGTGTGTATTCGTGTATTTGTGTTGAATGGTATTGGTGGTTACTGATTTTTTATATTCGTCATGTATTCGTACTCGTGGGTTCGAATCCCACGGTGGTCACCAATGTAAAGCCGATGCTCGCAGTGAGAGCCGATGCTGTCGCGTAGAAGTCGCCGTGGAGAGGTCGCGGAGCGAGGGTCCCCTGTAGCCGTCCTTTCGGCCGACGTAAGCCGAGCAGAGTTCTTTCCCGTATTTGGCAGGGAATTGCCAGACCCAAGAGGGTCAAGGTTATTAGAGCAACACCGCAGGGGGTCACAAGGACCTTACCTGATCGGGTCGATTCTGGAGATCCTCGTAGTCAGCTTGAGGGGAGAGGTCAACGCGGTCCATGCTGCGGACCTTAAACAACCCGATATCTAGTCCGGTGGGATCTTTCATGCTTGACTTTGAGAGGTATCTTCCTTGCATGCTGCGTGTTCCGAGGTCTACGACCGATACGTCTTACCCAGTCCGTGACACGGATATCTACTATATTTGTGACTGTTTAGTGGTTGCAGAATAAGGAAGGTATGCATACTACTGTAATTCATGATTAATTACCGTAACACAGTACTGATTTGCGTACATGAAGGATGGTTGAACGCTTGTTCGCGAAGGAGAAAAAAGGGATATTGGATGCGTTGCGGATGATCGAATAGCTTTATAGCTGGAAGGACTTAAGCTGTTCGTGTTGACAGTTGCAGTTTTTCATGTTTCTTTACTCGGTTATTAGGAGCTACTGGTAGTTAACAAAAGCCAAAAAAGGAAGTATTTTCGGTTTTACGATATATCACGAGCGTCTACTATTTCCGATAATTTCAGCGCCAGATAAATACTACCAGTACCTGGTACCTGGTGTGTGAATAAGGGTGTATGCTGTCTCGCTATACTGTCACGATCTGTCGATCTATGGCGGGAGTAGGGAATAAGAGCAGAATTTTGTCCGGGGGAACGGTGTCCCTTGCGATCTCTAGTATTGCATTTTTCGTCTTAGTCTTTATTTTTTGGCGCGACTACTGTAATATTTTCCGTGACTGCAATAGCTTTGTATGGGATTGAGGGAAAGGTTTTTTGCTCGTCGTCGGGATGAGTTTCCTCTTGCTATTACTGCTGTGGCTGCTTTAGGTTATGAAGTTGAGTAGTATAATTGGTTCATCACTGTCATCATTGTCTCGTGAAGAGCCAGGGAGGCGTTGGTTTGGAACCTTCTACAATACGACAGTTAGCATGCGCTGGTTCGGGCTACCGGCATAATATGGGTATTTTGGTCTTGCCTTTTTTTGTATTGTATGATGGGGTGATGGCCTGTTAGAGCACTCTTCTCGGCCCCTACCCTGTTGGGACCTCTAATGCCGTGACTTGAAACAAATCTCACCGGACGGTCGCCTACAGCGATGTCGGTCAAAGGTGGGCGAGTCGAAGTAATACAACACCAGGTTGAGTCGAGGTGACAGCCTGAAATTGGGGGGGGGGGGGATACGATGAATGAACCTATGAGGAGCGTACGAGGTCGCAACATAAAGTAGTGAGGTTTGGTGTAAACCAAAGGGCCAATTTTCTATCAATAACTCAAGATTCATGAGCGCAACAAAGTGTAAGATTGAACACAAGAAGGTTGGGTTTAAGGAGCGGGATTGTATATCAACATACACGGAAAGTGAAGTTTATTTAGGGGATATCATACCTGGTACATACGGGCAGAAAGGGCGAATTTGGTCGAGGTTGAAGTTGCATCCAGAAAAGAGAAAAGGACACCACGGGTACTTTTATTAGAGAAGCGAAGCAACACGTCAGACTTTGTGTTATTCAAGCCGCCCTTGAACCTTGTACGGTAAAAATGACCTCCCGGGAAGAAAGCAACCAGTACAGCAGCGGGGCAAGAAGACAGAAGATACAATCGTGGGACGCCAGGATGGTTACCGTGCAGATCGCCCGACACAAAGGTGGGGTACTTGTGTTGAGGGTGTTGAATTTGACTCCAGGCTACGAGCCCGTGTTGGAGACACTATTCAGTGTGGTGCGCCGGCGAAAGAACTGAAATACACCAGACCCTCAATGAGTACTGGGGTTGGGAAGTCCCAGCAACCTGAACATTTCCCACCATAATTGTGAACACAGAAAAGCTGGAGATATTCTCGGAAGAGACTAGGACAAAGACGGTGAGGCAGGGCGGGTGGAGAAAGAAAGATTGGCAGGGTGAAGTACCAGTAGTGCTGATATTTGGAGTTCCTAGCGACATGACGAGGATTGAGTTCAAGAGAAAGTACAACGAAGTAGGACTGTACTGCTTTGCAATAGGAAACGTAGAACGAGACGGAGAACACTTTCGAGTCACGCTAAAGCCGAAAGCGAGCACGGAGTGGCAGAGGACAGAAACAGAAAAAGTGTCGACATGGGTTAGAAAACTAGGATGGAGAGTATACATAGCTAATGGAATAGCGAAGAAAAGCCGTAGTCCTAGTATGAACGAAGGTAGGGGGAGGCAGGAAACAGCAAGTTGCTCAAAGGGAATGGGGGAGAAACATAGGGGCGCATAACAAGCAGACAAGAACAGGAAGGAAACGGAAAAAAAAAAATGCTCAAAGAAGAGAAAATAGAAACACTCGTAGCGACAACCGAGAAGGAACAACAGACAAGACTAATGCGGATAGTGAAACGAAAAGGAGGCTGAGAATAGGATCATGGAACGTATGTGGGTTCGCCACGGAAGAACGCAAAATGATCGAAATTGCCGAACAAGTAAGTAAGCGCGACCTAGACATAGTGGGTATTCAAGAGTCGTGGGAGAAAGAGGGGGGAGAGATAGGATGCAAAGTTGGAGAGTATGCATGGATAGAGAAAAGGAGGAAGGGACAGAATAGCAAGAACAGGGGGGCGGGGGGGTCCCTAGTCAAAGAATACTTGTGTGACATAATAGAGGTGATCAAAGACACTAAATTCGACGAAAGCGTAAGGATTAATATACCAGGGGAGCAGGGAGCGAAAGACAACTTCTTAGGAAACACATATATGCCCCCAGAGTCGAAGAATACGAAAGAAGATATATAGAGGAAGTGCGGAGAAGTTAGCAGTAAATGTACACAAGTATAAGAGGCAAGGAGAAGTAGTACTATTAATAGTGGGAGATTTTAATTCAAGAATTGGGAAGGTAAGAAAGCTGAAGGAGAACATTGGACAATATGGGGAAGTAACAAATAATAAGAATGAGGAAGAGATGTTGAAGTTCCTCAAGCACAACGAGATGAAGACGTTGAACGACAGAGTAAAAAAGGCAGAACCGGAATGGACTAAACAGTGCATACAAAAGGGAGAAAGCTCTATCCTTGACTTTATAGTAGTAGAAAATGGAAGTGGTAAGGAAAAATATTACATGTATGCGCAGCGGACGTAGGAACTACGGATCACTGTCTAATACTGACAGACAGTCAACAGACGAGGGATATCAAACATAGACAAGGTAGGAAATTGCACAGATGGAGAATAGATAAACTAGAAGTAAAAGAGAAACGGGAAGAGTTTCAAGAAGAGATGGCCAAAAATGCAGAGCAATTTTCCGAGCTGTTGGAAAGAATAGGTACAATAAGGAACGATACAGAGAGGGATGATGCAGGAGCTAGGATAATAGGAGGATGGGAGAAGTTGGTCCAGACTACAGCAAGTAAAGTAACAGGGAAGAAGTTGATCGTATGCAACAGAGCAGTAAAATGGTGGGATGAGGAAGTGAAAGAGGCTATACGAGCAAGGAGAAAGACACACGCAGAATACACATCGAGTAAAACTACGACAGGATGGGAGGAATACGCTATAGCTAGAAAGAAAACAAAAGAGATGGTAGAGAAGAAGAAGAAAGGGGTATGGAAAGACGTAGTAAATAAAACAAATTAAGACTTGAGGACGGGATGAAGAAGATGTGGGTAGGGATAAAAGGGATTCTTGGCAAACAAGCAGGAGAGTCAGACACGGGAATAGCTACCCTAAGGGCACATAACGGTAAAATGGTCAGAGCTTCGAAGGGGAAAAGGGAAGCACTATTAGAGCATTACCGTAAGCTAGGAACACCCACAACCAACGAAACATTCGACGCAGAATTCGATAATGAAATCTACGCGTGGGCAGAGGCGAATGTAGATACATCAGAAAGAAAAGACAGTGGTTACAGAGAGAGTTCACAAGGGAAGAGGTAAAGAAGTGTGTAGCTAAACTTAAGAGTAGAAGGCAGCAGGGGCAGACCAAATAGTGAATTAATTTATGAAGTACGGGGGAGAAGGAATGCTCACCATGATGGTAATGTTGTATAATTGGATATGGAACAACGAGTACGCACCTAGGAGGTGGGAGAGAAGGAGTAGTAGTAAACTTATTTAAGAAAGGAGATAAGGCTAACCCGGGGAACTATAGAGGGTTAACGCTATTTAGCACAGCAGGCAAAACATTTTGTAAGATTTTGAACGATAGAATGGCAACAACGACGGAGAAAGAAGACAACATAAGCGAAGGGCAAGCAGGGTTTAGGCCAGACCGTAGCTGCGTAGACTATGCACATTAGGTAGGATAGTCCAAGGTAGGAAAGACGCGGGACTGCCAACGTACTGTTTCTTTCTAGATGTGCAGAAGGCCTACGACACAGCGTGGAGAAATTGATTGTGGAAAAAGCTGTGGGAAATACTCGTAGGGATCATAGGAAAGATGTGGAGAATGATGAAAAACATGACGGAATGTGCGAGAAGCGCTATGATGCTGGACGGGGAAATATCGAAGTATGTTGAGTTTTTACAAGGAGTTGTACAGGGATGTACGCTATCACATAATTTATTCAAGACATATATTAACGACCTCATATTAGCAGTCGAAGAAGCAAGACAGGGAGTCACGGTGGGGGAAGTTACGGTGTCGGGATTGATGTTTGTGGATAACTTCGTGGGGATATTAGAAACACCTGAAGGGTTGCAGAAACAAATAGAGAAGGCGCTAGAATACACTAGGGAAAGGAGGGTGACGGCGAGCGTCAAGAAGTGCGCAGTAGTAGTTGTATGTAACGAAGATAAGGCGAACCCGGTAAACTTCAGTTGAAAGTGGGGAGAAGATGAATTGCCGACCGTAGACCAGTATACGTAGCTTGGCGTAGAGATCTCAAAAGGCAGCTCTTGGGATACACGCATAGCTACGTAAGTGGTAGAAAAGGATAAAGCACACGTGCACACGTGGGCAAGATGGATGCGATCCTAACGTACTCGCACCTTGAAACTAGGATCAAGAGATTTATTCTGATGAATGTGATAGCACCAAAGCTAGAATATGCAGGAGAAGTATGGGAAGGGAACGCGAAACTCGTAAAACAGTTGGAAACAGTACAGATGACAGCAGCTAAAAATATCCCAAGATGCTCAACTACGACTAGTAATACAGCAGTAATAAGAACAGAACTGGGAATGTACCCACTCAAGACAAATAGAGACATGAGAAGGTTGAAATGGCACGGTAAAGTAAGGAACATGCCAAAGAAGAGGTTGCCAGCCATAGTTGATAGAGCTGTATGGGAGAAAGTAACAAAATGGGAGCTGGAATAAGGTGGGATAGCGAGTCGAGAAAATATGGAAGGATACGGGAGGAAGGAAACCAACAAGAGATGATGTCCGCAGAGAAGTTTGGGAGGTAAAAGGCGGAAGTAGAAGAAAGGATAGAAAGAAGGGAGAGGCTAGCGCTAAGAAACGAGGTGAAATAGGAGAATCACTAAGAGACATACGGGGGATTGAGGGAAGGAATAGGAATTCAAAGGTATTTGTACAGCCCAATGGCCTTCGCGAAAACGCTTAGACTGCGATTTCGTGTAGGGGACCTGGACCTGCCAGAAAGAAGAAAGAGGTATATCAGTAGCCGGAAGGAGGAGGAAGTAGATGCACAGATGTGCCCGTGCGGCAAAGCAATAGAGAGTAGAACCCAAATAGTAGGAGGATGTGAAATGTACAAGGAGGAACGTATGTATTAGAGGAAGAGATGAGGGAAATAGACAACTGTGAGATGAAGGAGTTTGGCACACTAGATAGCAGCGAGAAACGATCGCTATCCTAGGAGATAGATGGTGGCCACAGGCGGCGAAACAGCAAGGGGACAAGATTAGCAAAATGTTTCTATGTAATATATGGAAACAACGTAATGAGCACACAATTGTTGGAGGTGTCTCTATTAGGAGTAGGAACCGTGCTCCGCCTCGAAAGGGATGCGCGGTCAATGGTCAAATGACTAAGGCAAGCAACAAATGAGTACGCCTCCTCCCGCCCGTACTGATGAGAGGGGCCCGCTGGAACCGCCGCCTGAGGCATTCAAAGTGCAGGTTTCCGCTTCATTTCTCATCACAGCCGGGGCTAAGCACTGCAGTAAACATTGCGCGAGTACTTTTTATTGGACGGCGGTGGTTGGGGGAGAGGTATCGACACAGAAAAGAGCAGAGAAAAAAATAACAAGAAAAAGATGGCCCGCATGGAATGTTTTACGACGGTGAGATGATCATATATATGATACGACGTACAGGGTATAGGTTTAGTGTTTGCCTTCTCCTCTCTCTTCCCCGAACATATTTTATGGGGTTCCGTAACATATACCTGGTACCTGACACGGCATAATTATTGCACGTACGTACGTAAGATCAAATCTACTATTAAGAGCAGCGTGTACTGCAAGGCTCAATCACTAGATAGCTGCTGCCCGCGCTGATTCACGGTGGTATATACTTACACTACACTAACTGTGTGCCAGTACGCAGGCCGACAGGTTCACGAAAACATAACCGAGCACGCATGCGCAGATAAACTATCAACTAGAAGCTCACACTCGGCGAACATGTGCTACTTATAGCTCATGTGGTTCTTACGGCTATTGATTGGCATGCCCCAAAATGAAACTTGCTTCGTAGTAGCTCGAGCTACGGTGAGCTGATCTGTCCGACGTGTGATGTTTATGGATAGTAGATAGATCCCTGGTATTAAAAATCTGCGAGATCTATTGTACACGCATACACTCGGGTGGGATCTGTATGATACAACTCTTGTACACACGTTTACCCGGGTGGGACCTGTATGGTCTACTAATAGCTCTCGCACACAACGCTTGCTAGGGTGGGATCTGTACGATCTAGCTCTTACACACACGTTTGTTTACCCCGGTGGAATATGTATGATCTATTAATAGCTCTTACACACATCTGCCTGGGTCGGACCTGTATGATCTATTAGTAGCTCTTACACATATGGTTATCAAGTGGGGTCTATATGATTTACTATAGATCTTGCACACACGTTAGCCTGGGTAGCAGCCGTACCTGGTACGATCTACAGCAGTATACAAGTATAGCTCTTCTTGCGTACATGGTTGCGCGGTGGGATCTGTATAGTCTGAATGCTGCATCTCATATTCACGATGCGGCATCCGTGTGATGTAGCTCTTGTACACGACATACCCGTAAGTGTCGGCGTACTTAACACCTGGGTGTTTGGGCGAACATCACATAGCTGGGAGAGAAGATGCAGTAAGATACGTACACACCCTGGTACCAGGTATGCTGGTAGGACAGTAAACATATAGGGTACCACTATAAAAAGGACCTGGTCTCTGGTAGGTAATACCTGGTAGGACTGAAGGGGTGGGATGGGATGGTTCCGCGAGTTATTAGAGGAATTTGGTACAGTCGATTGAACGTACGTGCAGTTCAGTTGCTGTGCTTTCGGCGGCGGAGCTGAGAGCAGACTGTCGGCGGAGAGAGTAGAACGCTATATGGTAGCGAACGATCGGGCAGACAGCAATATACCAGGTATATACTGGCATCTATTATAGCGACCAACGACGAAGAACAGGAGGGTGTGGGCGTTGTCGTTCTTTCTACCGAACGACATCAGCATACCCAGTGTCCGTTCTGATTCTTCAACCTATCAATCGAGAGATGCACACTATGTGGTCAGACTGCTGTGAGACAGGCAACACCGAAATACCAGTCCGACGTACAGCAGTATGGTACATCGCAAATGAAATGCCAACTACTATTAATACGTACATACGTTTTTGTTGTTGTTTTCTTCACATTAAACCGTTCTTTCTACCCGTCGACATCCAGCAGAACAATCAGTGTCCGTGCCGATTCTTCAATCCCAGAGCAGAGAGATACAAGTTCTGTGGTCACAAAGCTACGCCGCAGAGACACTGCTGTACGTTGCCACGTATGCAGTAAGCACAGCAGTGGGCAATGCCATGCCATGTCATCATACAGGATACGACAGGCCCGACACACGACACACACGTCCATGAGATCGTAGAGAAACGAAACGAAACCAAGAAAACGAAAACACAACTGAACACGCCAAACGAGGGAATGATACGTCAGTACGAAAGAACTGCAGGTACAATGAATTTTGGAGAGGATAAAGCAACCGAAAGGCAGAGAACCCACAACCTATAATACGGCGTAGAGAAGAACTGGGGGAAAACGCGGTATCAGAGGGGAGCACTATTTGTACACACCGCCCACCAAAGAGGGCTGGTACAGGATCTACTGCTGTAGATCATGCTATTATCTATATAGTCGTACAGCAGTAGG
This sequence comes from Macrocystis pyrifera, assembly GCA_031763025.1. NCBI lineage: Eukaryota > Phaeophyceae > Laminariales > Laminariaceae > Macrocystis > Macrocystis pyrifera. Next base: position 1,951,916 of record JASSKH010000001.1, read on the forward strand.
TCGTGATCTGCCCGACATGTGCACGGCGGTTTCAGAACTCCACTCCACTGCTCACGAGAAATCCCTGAGCCTCAAGCCAACGTGATTGTCGCGAGCAAACCCAAACCCAAACGAAAAAAAATGTATCCGACCTATCCACCTGAGAGTCAGGCAAAGGGCAAACGTGAACGCCCTATCTGTATTATGCCCCACCCCCGCACCCGACCGCCCCCCACCGCGCGTCCCTAGAAAGAAATAAAAGCACCCACCTCGTACGACGTCTCCTTTGTTGAGGTACTGCTGTTCTGGTAGGACTGCAGGACTCCGCACCTAACGGCTTCGTTAGGGCTTCGAGAGGGCGGGCTTCTTCACCTTCACCTTCGTCTTTAGTCCCTTTTTCGCTCTCTGACCCTTGATGCCACCTTCCTTTGGGGGGTGGGCGCCACCGCCGCGGCCCCCCGCCCCCGCCCCCGCCCCGCCCCCCGCCCCCACCCCCACCTGCGCTATGGTGTTCTGTGCGCTGTGCCGCAGGATCCAAAATTATTTTTTACTCGTATAGATATGGAGGCTTTATTTGTGCGGGCGGAAAATGGAAACCAAACCTGAAAAGGTGGCTGGCTTGCTGGCTGCAAGTTGCTGTTCTGGCATGCTCTGTGGCTAGCTGTCAAGCCTCGCAACTCCCATGGGTGGGAGGCACTGAAGATGTTGCTGGAACTACAGTATCGAGAATGGAATACGGGCTGAATTCAGGGAGCACCAATCAACACAATATCCCTCCGTTGTCAGGCGAAAGTCGTATCATGAGACGACAGCAGCAATGTATACGAGTAGTCGTGGGTCATGTACCTGGCATGTTCCACCGTATCTGATACGTAACCTGGCGGAGCGCCACCGTCGGCCGCCGATGCTCGTGTGATACCTTGATAAAGACCTGCCCAAAGTGATCTACGTGAAAAGCTGGCCAACGGGAAAAATACACCACGAGCTACCAGTGAGTGGAGAAAGTCCAGCTTTGTCTTTTTTAGTTGTGAGACTTTGGGTGCTTTCGGTTGTTCGCTTGACCCTTGCTCGCCTCGTTTTGCCTGGCTTTGCTTTGCTTTGCCTTGCATGGTTTCGCCTTGCTCTGCCTTGCATGGCTTTGCCTTGCTTGACTTTACCTTGCGTGGCTTTGCCTTGCGTGGCTTTGCCTTGCCTTGCCTTGCCTCGCCTTGCCTTGCTTTGCCTTGCTTTGCCTTGATCTGCATCGCATGCTTCGCCTTGCTTGCTTGTTTATCTGCCTTGCTTTCTCGCTTATCGTATATATGCCTCGCCTTGCCCATCTTCCTTGTCTTGATTCCCTGTTGGTCTACGTGTCGACGTGTCCTCATTCCTTCCGGTCTGGCTCGCTGCCGTTCTGCTTGTGCCGCCAACATCCTCGCTTCTTTTGAAGGTTGTTTCGCCGTAGGTGATAATATCATTACACTCCTGTTGATGTATCGGCTTGACACACAACACTAGCCCTTACAGTACCAGACAGTACCCTGGTACGTCTTTTTTCAAGCATGCATGAAGATAGCTTTATATTCGCAGGCCTGCAAAGAATAGTGCACTGCTGTATATCAGGTATATTAATAGCTGTCGCTTGGAATTCGCGCAGCAAGATATTTGTAACTTTCGTCCAATGTGTGCGTTGAGTGTTGACGAAGAACGAAATACAAAACCAACAACTGTATCGAACGTACTGGGTACGCCAAGCAGAACATGCAGCAGGTATGTACGCGTACACGAGTACGCCAATCGCAGCCCACCCCACCAGCCACCGTTGACCTGCCTGCCGTCGACCACACCCCACCACAACCTGAGCCGTTCGGCGCTTCGACGTACAGCTGTACCGTGCTCGTCCCGCTACACCTCCAAAAGAAACCTATGTTGTACTCGTGAAGCAGTGGTACTTTTTTCCTCTTGCGTACCCAAGTGTAGAGTTTGTTCGGAGGTAAGAGGTTAGGTAGAGGTGTTGCTGTAGAAGGGATCGCACGACAGGAAGCACACGAAAGACCACCAGGGCTCAGCAGGTGTGTATAGCCCAGCGAGCCGTTCCCATCCGAGACACTCGTTGCGCACGTCCTTGGCGGCGGCTTTCATGGCGCATGGTGCTGTGTGGGTGGGCTGTGCTGTGCTCTTATGTCTGCGCTGATGCGATACCGGCTGCTGATGGTTTGCAGACATGTTTTTTGCAGTGATGGGCTGTATTTCTTTTCTTTGTCTTGTTTCGGAGATCATCGCGGTCGTACGTAGACACATATCGTGGCGGTTTCGAAGGGGGTCCCGACTCCATAGAGAAGCGACCGTACCTCGTGTAGCTGTAAATAACTTCTGGCGCGGCAAAGCCCTCCACGACAAGAACTTGCTGGCGATTTCGTGTTGATCTCGGTTATGTAGGCCAGCCGGCTCTGTCGACTGGGCAGATAGAGGTCTCGTGATGCACGGCGCATTCTGCAACTAGCCATGGCCTGGGAATAACCCTGGGGATGACCCTTGTTTTGTTCTGTACAGTGGTAACACGGCGCACGCGGCTCACATCACGCGCTTGCCCGGTGTTCTGCGGTGATGCGACGTTTTTTGTGTCCTGGGATTTTTTTTTTGTTTTTCGTGTTCTGCCGAGTTGGAAGCGTTCCCCAGAAATGTGACGGAAAATGCTACGAAGTTGAATTTTTCCACGAAATATGAAAAAATAGTCGACCATAAACACCAGTGAAGTGCGAGTTCTTTTCGTAAGGGTTTTATACAAGGACGAACGAGGGTGATTGGGGCGGCGATCGGCGGCTATGACCACGGCGCTGCCTAGAAGTGCCGAGAGGTAGCGGGCGCAAGCGGGCGCAAGCGGGCGCGAGCGAGAGAGAGATCGCGCGCAGCTCAGACAACCCACGCCGCAGTCGGTGGCCCAACACAAACCTCGTGTGGCGGTATTCCTCTGCTAGTTGCGTTTCTCGGAGCCTGCGCTCTTTCGCTTATAGAACAGCCAGGGCCGGCACAGTCTGTGTCCCTCCACGTACTCTCTACCCATAGACACAGGTTGTGTGCGCGTGTGTACCCATGTTTCACCCTATATTCATGGGTCCGTCCACACTCCCTTCCAATGCCCAGTGGCGACCACTGTCTAGGTATTGGACTTGCCTCATTTAGCGGGCGGCTTAAGCCGCGAAAACTCTGGATTATGTCCGAAAACACCGCACCAGATACAGCAGTACATATCTGCGAGAGCACCACACAGCTGTGGTACATGGACACCCCTCGTACGAGTATCGCATGCATACTTCGTACAACCAACACCCCAACCCCACCCTCCCCACCCCATACCACCCTACCCTACCACCATACCCCACCCCACGCTCCAGCTATGTGCGCCTCCCCGACGTCCTGAAGGCTTACGACAGCACCAGTGGATGCACGAGCGACCACCGCCTTCTCCTGATGACAAATATCACCTCGAAGATCTGGAGCAGCGGAAGCACCCCTGGCCATAGAATATAGACACCGCCTTCAACGGCGAGGACCCCGCCGAAGCCGCCGCCGCCGCCGCCGCCGCCGCAGCAGCAGCAGCAGCCGAGGCGTACACTGTTAAGGTTGAGACGTCAGTAACGCGTGGGGGTGACACGCCTGCTGTGGCTGGGGCGGCGATGGAAGCGGGCGCAGGTGGTAACAGTGGTGGTGGTGGAGACGCAAGTTCCTCGCCGAAGAGGGGGGGTGTATGCCCTGGCGTGATGACGGTAGCAGCCGCAGCGGAAGTGACGCCGCCGCCTGAGGTAGCGGCGGTGATGGTGAACGGGCCGTCGACGATGGAGCAGGAGATTGTCGGAGAAGGAGCGGCGGCGGCGGTTGGCATGATGGAGGCGGCGGCGGAAGCCGGCGTGATGAAGGTGCACTATGTGTGGAGATGCCTCCCCCGGAATTGTGCATGTTTTCTTATTTGGCATTTGGCATATTGGTGGGTGTAAGGATAGGGGGAGTGGAGGGGGGGGGGTGGGGTGAGGTGCGGGTGGGCACACGTGTAGACGTGATGGAGGCGATGGTTCGCAGGCGGTACCAGCGGTGTCTACCTTGCTCTCTTTTGGCTCTTTAGGGAGACCCACTATGTAGTGATATCTCCGGTGTTAGTGTTACCCCCCTTGTTCCCACCACCCGGTCGCTTCACGAGGGGGAGGGGGGGGGGGGCGGAGAAGGGGTGGGGTGGGCACACATGTAGGCGTGACGGAGGCGATGGATCGAACGCGGTCTCGGCGATGTTGTCGACCTTTTCATTTCCTGGCTAGCGTACACTTTTGTTGGAGCTTCACTCGATTTATAGTGTTGTCATGTCTTCGATGTTCTTGCTGCCCCCCATGCTCCCACCTCAAAGAGAGAGAGACAACGAGAGGGGGGTATACCACCGCAACTAACACACTACTCCGTACAAGTCAGGGAGAGGGAGAGAAAGAGAAAAAGAGAGCGAAGAGAGAGAGATATATGTACCTTTCCAACCAACACTCTACATACGTCAGGGAGAACGGAAATATACATTTCTCTCTTCATTTCCCTGACACATGTCGGTGTGTTGCTGGTGTTGGTGCCTCCCTGACTCTCTCTCGCCTCCCCTCTTGCCGGGACATATTTTGTGGTATATGTAGTGTGTTGCATGAGGTTGTCATCTCTTCCTTCCCCTCTTCCTCTTTCTCGCTCTTCGCTCTCGCGTGTGGGGGCAAAGTTGGACAGCGACTGAAAACGGGGGGGAAGGGGGGGAGGCAGAGAGAGCAACAACGATACCATTCCAACCAAGACGTTGCATACGTCAGGGAGAAGGAGAGGGAGAGAGAGAGATATCAACACAAGCAAGGCACTAGGGGTGTCGGGGAGAGGTAGGGAGAGAGGGAGAAGCCACGACAACGAAGACACTACATACGCCATGGGAAAGGAGAGAGAGATAAGTCCTCTCTCTCCCTCCCCCTGACGTATGTAGTGCCTTAGTAGTGGTAGTTTATCCCTCTTTCTTTCTCCCTTTTCCTGGCCTATGTGGTGTCTTGGTGTGATAGCGCATATCTCTCTGTCTCCCTCTCCTTCTCCCTGACGTATGCAGTGTCCTGGTTGTGGCAGTTTTTCTCCCTTTCTCTCCCCTCCTTCCTGACGTATGCAAAGTCTTGGTGTGATGGTAAATCACCACAGTATCTCTCTCCCGCTCCCTGACGTATGTAGTGTGTTGGTTGCGTTGAATTGTCTCTTTCTCTTCCTTTTCCTGACGTGTGCAGTGTGTTGCCTATGTTACTAATGTATCTGTCTATCTTCCTCTTTTTCTCTGGCTCTCTCTCTCTCTCTCTCTCTCTCTCTCTCGCGCGCGCGTGGGAGCAAGGGAGGCAGAGAGAGGAAGAGAGGGGAAGAGAGAAAGAGACATGCATACATACCAACACAACCAACGAAACACATTCCACACGCCAGGGAAAGGGAGAGAGAGATGAACCAACACAACTCTAACACTGCATACGTTCGGTAAGGGGAGAGAGAGAGAGAATACACCACCACGACCCACGCAGTACTCATGTCAGGGAGAGGGAGGTAGAGGTAAACGGAGCACTGGGTGGCACATCAGCAGCAAGCAGCACTGCCTGGAGTTATTTCGCGGGACAAACTCGTCTCTTCTTGGGGAAGGTTAGTCATTCAAGGCCGGAGCAGGGCGAAATATGGTTTCGGGTCGATTGGTGGGTCTATCGGCGAGCGAGCGAGTGGAAGGGGGTGGGGGTTCGGGTGCGGACGAGGGGCGGAAGAAGCGTCGCGTCAGGCGAAGGGAAGGGTGTTGGGGAAGATGAGAGCATAAGCTTGCGCTACAGTTGCCACAGCGACAGCACCGTTGGGTACTACAACCATTGGTTGCTACCAGTACAACAGGGTTGAATTGACACACGACACTTATTTTGTATGTGGGAAGTGTGGCGAGGTCTTAAGCTTTGCTTTTACCCACCCACCGTAGGATTAAAACAGAAGAAAAAACGCAAAAGAGTAATGTTCTCAAGGATGGGAACGAAGAGCGGCAGAGAGCGGCGGAGGGGCGAGGAGCGGTTGGGAGTTTGGAAGAGGTTGCCTACCTATCTGTATGTGTATTACGTATGATTTAACTAGTACCTCTTGTTTTCGCTCTTGAAGAGGGGGAAAGGGGGCTGTCGCGGGCTAAGGTAAACTATATGTGATGCATGTGATGTATCAGGTACCGGTATATGGTGTGGTGTATAATAAACCGAAGCAGGGGATATTACGATGGGTCTTACTATGGAGACACACTCGTCATACTGCCCGCGATGGTTCTGCGTTTTATGTGGAACACGAAAATTAATGGATTTTAAAAGTGCAGGAAAAAACGTGAGGAATCTACAATCGATGCATTTTCCCAGCTTTACTCGGGTATTAAAAACAGTTCATTGTATACCTGGTATAATATGTCGAGTGTCGATTCCTCACGATGTTTTGCTCAGTATTAAGATTAATTCATTGCTCTGCTTATTCTGCCGAACCGCCGCAGGCTGTTCGATGTGTTTGTGTTCCACAGTAAGAACTGCAGTAGTAGCTGCTGCTTCGGCGTTTTCTACGCGGAACCGTATACACCTGATATAAATTCACCAGATTCATCACATAGAGTTTGCCCTAGCCGGCGACAGCCCCCTCTTCCGCCCTCAAGAGCATACACGAGAGGTACTCGTATACTATATGATACGTAGTACACACATACAGTTAGTGAGGTACGTGTTTCCAATCCAGACCGTTTCTCGCCCGTCGACGGGGTTTGTACATTCTTGGCATTTTTCGTGGATGGAAGTGGATGGAAGCTTCAATAGAAATATATGAAAGCTTTCCATGGAAGGATATATTCTACTACCAAGGAAGAGCTGGAAGCTTCCACTTTGTCATTTTCATGAGAACCTTCCACGAGCTATATTTACTTCCGCTGGTTTCCGACTTTGACGAGCTTCACATTTGTGTTGTGTTATATGACTTAGGTTGGGTAGGCGATTTGTTAACTTTTTACCAGTAGCCCAACGGACTAATACCTCAACAATATTGATAGTAAGTACACCACTACCATATATACCAGTAGTTTTTTTTTTCACCGTAACCGTATGGATCCCCCTATGAATACCAGTTCAAGGCCTCTGCTTGCTTAAAGCATTCTTTGGGAAAACTTTAGTCTTAAGTCGCTGCGCTAGGAAATGTTCTATAAAAAATAGGTCGCTGTGTTTGGAAATTCTCTTGGAAAAAATAGGCCGCTGTGCTTGGAAACCTTTAGGTTGCTGAGCGGGCGACAAAACCTAGTAGTAGTAGTAGTGGTGGTAGCAGTAGCAGTAGTAGAAGCAGTAGTAGCAGGAGCAGCAGTAGTGGTAGTAGTAGAGGTAGCAGTAGTAGTAGTGGCGGTGGTAGCAGCAGTAGTAGCAGCAGCAGTAGTAGTAGTAGTAGTAGTAGTAGTAGTAGTAGTAGTAGTAGTAGTAGTAGTAGTAGTTTGTTGTTGTTGTTGTTGTAGTAGTAGTAGTAGTAGCAGTAGTAGTAGTAGTAGTTGTTGTTGTTGTTGTTGTTGTTGTTGTTGTTGTTGTTGTTGTTGTTGTTGTTGTTGTAGTAGTAGTAGCAGTAGTAGTAGTAGTAATAGTAATGGTAATAGTAGTAGTAATAGAGGTAGTAGTAGTAGTAGTAGTAGTAGTAGTAGTAGTAGTAGTAGTAGTAGTAGTAGTAGTAGCAGCAGCAGCAGTAGTAGTAGTAGTAGTAGTAGTAGTAGTAGTAGTAGTAGTAGTAGAAGTAGTAGTAGTAGCAGCAGCAGCAGTAGTAGTAGTAGTAGTAGTGGTCGTAGCCTACTTGTACTACAACTCCTGCCTATTAATAGCAGTTCCGCGGATCTCAAATCAACATATCACCCGAAACAGAGGGAGAGAGAGCTCGTCGCTTGAGCTTGGTCGAACCGGAAGCGCGGCGGCTGCGGGAGAGGTGTGACTGCCACAACAGCCACACAGCAGCAACAACAGCAGCAGCAAACCCCCAGGAGAAAAAAAATGGTGGCAAATGTGAAGTTGCGCCTCTTAAAAGAACAACCGTTGAATCAAGTGAAAGCGTCCGTATGGATAACGCACGGACTACCGTACTTACGGGTGTAAATCTAATGGAAAAGCGTGTTTTTACAGCGAGATCTCAAAGCGACTCCCTGATGGAAAAAAAAAGGCGGCGGCGGCAGCGGGGCAATCAGAAAAACTCGCGCTCGTTCGTAGCAACAACAATCCGAACTGATGTGTGTCCGAAGGTGAGTGCAGTCCTAGCAGACCTGAAGGGGTAAACTCGCCGATAAAAAAAGTACCAGGTACCCGGTGCTTAGGTTCATTCTTATCGAGGAGATTTCTTTCCAGAAGTTCCAAAGTTAGGAAATAACTGGATATATGTATCAATATACGGAGGTTAGTTAAATTTCACATATTTGGAAACAAAAATCAAGAAAATCTGGAAGACTAAAAAATTGCGCGAAAAAAACATGGAAACTATGGAAAAAAAGCTCTCCGATAAAAATGACCCTTAATGCATCTACTGCAGGTAGACAAGGACGCTGGTCGTGACAGACAAAACGTTTCATGTGGCTTCTTTCTGATTTCAGATGCTCTCCGAGAAGGAAACACTATTTAGTACGCACGGTACACACATCGGGAAGATCATCGATTCCCACTTTTCTTCAAAATTCCTAATCTTTGTTATGTATGATATGCAGTAGTAGCTCATGTTTCCGGCGCGTATTTCCTGGGTTGGACCTGGGCTGCACAAATCACCCCGCGCTTTGAGTGGACACTTGGCTCAGCGTGTGATATTCTCAGCGCCGAGTTAGTACCAGAAAATAATCTGGGTGCACAAGCCTATGAATAATACCACACTGCCGGGTGGGTGGGATGGACTCCAGAATGTCGTGCCCAACTCTGCTCACTGCGCACGAGGTTAGGGAGAGAAGATAAGGAATGTCCATCTATGCGATGCAAATCCCAAGATAGTTCGATACAATCCGCGGTTCCAGTACGTTCACGTGCCAAGATTTAGAGCCCCCTGATGGGATCAGCATTTTACTAACGTAATATGTCTCTAACGTGGATAATTTATGGTGGAATGGAAGTATCGCATTTGATGAGGCCTCCTGCGCCGGCCTGTGGTTCCACCCACACTTCAATGGGCCGTCGGATTGTCTTTGTAGTTGATCACTGGTCAGGCGCAGAGTTGCCTCACCCAAAGTTCATCATTGGAACAATCATTTTCCGCACCCGCTGCGAAATGGATCTCAAGCTCAGGCGACAGTGCTACCTAGCTCGCTAGAAAGGCATTTCATGCCCACAGTTTTCTGATTGGTTACTTTTCCAGCTGGTACAAATAAATGTATTGGTCGTCAATTCTTCCTTTCTTTCACAGATGCAACCGTTCGGTTCGACAGCATACTTTTGGGTCCATGCCCCCCGCCTCCCCTGCCTTTAACAAAAGCACCATTACAATATACTCTCACATGGTGCCGAGAAGGGCACAACACCGCCTCAAGAGCTCTCAAAAATGTATCCCAACGCAAGCAAGACCTTGCAAATTCACGGCGGAAGGGAGCTACTGAAGTAAAAGCTGCACCATCGACACCTGCAAACCATACGTGGTGTTCCCCGTAACACATGGGTAAATACCCGAAATAAACCAAGGAGCCAATAAATACTGAGTGCCAGACCCCCGGCTTCCTCGACAAAGGGAACATTTTTTTTGTATAGCGCCTCAATCGTAGTCGCCTCGCTTGTTTTGTCAACCACACGGCGTTTTGTTTTTGCTCCTTTACCCCCTCTGCTCAAGACATCGGTACTCGTAGCCGACACAACAACAACACGGATATAAACACTGAGCTTCGGAAACGTCGTGATGCTCCCACACTGTCTCCAGCCTGACTACCAGGAGGGGGGGGGGGGGGGGCAAGGGCTTCCTCTCTGCTACCACACCGTCACCGACAAAAAACAAACACACTCACAGACACATACGTAAATAACAAACAGCAGTTTGAATATATAGTGCCTTTCGCATGCCCATCATTCCCAGGGGCTGTTCACGGGTCGGGTCAGACTTCATTAGTCAGGTCGGGTTGAGTCGGGTAAGGTTGACCGGCGACCCGACCCGACCCGACCCACCCGTGAGTCAAGTCATGACTCGTGAAGAGCCCTGATCGTTTCTGATCATTTCCAAACCTTGACGGCGCCATCTCTGCTGGCAGAGAGAAGCATCTTTATCGGAAGCTCGGTCACCTTCACGTCTAGCACGGCGTCGTCGTGGCTGGCGCGAGGGGCAACCAAGCCCTTATCCTGCTCGGGCCGTACAGCAGCAAAAGCAGCAGCAGCAGCAGAAGCAGCAGCAGTAGCAGCAAACATCGAAGTGACGACGCAGACGGACGTTGGGGGGGGGGGGTGGAGTTCGTCAGGATATTTGTAGTGCAAGAACAACTCCATACGCTTTGGGGTTTTGCATTGTGAAAGCAGCAGCATCAGCAGCCACAAACGAACGCAGGGACTACGCAGATGGAGGGAGGCGGGATAGGGGTGTACTCGATACCATACCTGGCCGTAATTGTATCACCATAGACCCTCGCATCCCTACATTGCCGGGACGGAGCACGTCTTGTTTTCACCGACCAGACAGACATTGCTTGCACCAAGCGCGAAGCACCAAGAGGTGTTCGGCGAGTCGCCTAAAGGGTGAGCAACATCCTACTAAGAACCGCTTGTGAGGCGGATTTGCACATGGATGGCAACTCCAATGTGTTAATTTATTTTCCGGTGTGGCCACTTCCAGAGACAGAAATGGGGGTACCATATAACTGCCTCGTGGGTGCCTTACCATAAGCACTACGCCATGCGATCATCCCCCCCCCTTGTGAAGAGTGAAAGTTCTCCACCTCGCACAAATGATCTATCTATAACTCGATCGCCAGCTGTGACCGACCGCCGGCGAAAAAAAAACTGTACCTTGGTTATCTCGTTCACGTAGTAAGCGGCATGTTTTACAGTGTCGTTGCCAACCGACGCCAACCCAACCCATATAAAATATATAGGGGAGGGGGGGAGGGCGTGCTTATTTGTTGCTTGCCTCAGCCGTTAGACCATTGACCACGCACCCCTTTCGAGACGGAACACCTTTCCTGTTCCTAGCAGGCGGAAGTGGAGTTTGTCGGGATATTTGTAGCGTAAGAACAACTCTCAAGACGATGATATTTCGGTTTCGTGCTGTAACGTAAGGCGGTTTACTTGGGTACAAACCCACGAGCGCAGAGACAGCTTCGACCTCTGTGCTCGTTTCTTTTACTCTACCCAAACTCTTACTTGCCACTAGCGCCATCTACTGCGTGCTCTACGACTGCTGCAGCGCCGTCACATTCCAGCAGCTTTCTTGCTCCAGGGCAACATGACATCGTCAACATCGTCGGCGACTGATTGATGCAACACCGCTCATTCTTCCGTTCCATTCAAGCAAAGCAAAAAAAAGACGCGTCAACGCGGTAGTAGACGTACCGCGTTGAGCATTGCGCATCAAAGTTCGCACGTCCGCTTGCGCCCACCTCTATCAATCAGCCAATCAAAGCGAACATTTTACTACTAAAAAGAGTTTTACCCCTCTGGCTTTCCCGCTCGGAAAAACAAATACTTTTAGGGCAAATTGCAGTCCCGTTTTGGGGGACAAACTACTCAGAATTAGAGTGGTTTGTACCGAACGCTTTACCTCAAGCTATTGATTCGTTATCCCCTTTGCGACCACCCGGGACAGAGAACAAGACAATAGTCGATGGAATTGTTGTTGTCAGCATTCTACGAGCGGCGCGGGCGCCCAGCAGGACGGGTAGGAGGATCATGTTGGGGACCCAGCCGTACGACTCCTTGCAGCTCGAACACCAATTTCTATCATTCTCCAATCACGCGATGGCCGTTGCCGCAATCGCCATTGTTACCTGTCCGTCATTTTTTCCCCTCTGTAGTGCTAAATGGTTTTACTCACCCCCCACCCTCCCTGTATTTGGTGAGGCACCCACGAGGCAGTTGCATAGTAACCCCATTACTGTCTCTGGAAGTGGCCACACCAGAAATTAAATCAGTCCATTGATGCTGTCATCCATATGCAAGAAAATCCGCCCGACAAGCGGTTCTCAGTATCATAGGATGCGACTCACCCTTCATGCGACTCGCCCAACACCTCACGGCGCTTCGCGCTTGGTGCAAGCAATGTCTGCCTGGTCGGTGAAAACCCGACGTGCTCCGTCCCGGCAATGTGGGGATGCGAGGGTATGCGAGGGTCTATGGTCATACGACTACGGCCATGCATGATAATGAGTACACCTCCCCCTCCCCCCCCCCCCCCCCCCCCCCCCCCCGCTCCCCTTGCTCCGTCTCGAAAGGGATGCGTGGTCAATGGCCAAATGACTAAGGCAAGCAACAAATGAGTACGCCCCCCCCCCCCCCCCCCCCCCCCCCCCCCCCCCTCCCCTTGTACCGTGTCCCTCGTTTGGCAAAAAAAGCTATTCCACACCAGGTAACGTCATTTATGAATTCATTTCACCCACCCCTTTCATATGCCCCTGTATATATTGTGTTATAGTTTTCACCCGATCTGTGTGTGTTTTTGTCTTTGTATTGTTATTTATTCTTCCTTCGAGGGCTCATTTGTATGGTGTGCCGAGCTTATTATAGCTTTGCGACATTTCTCAAAATGTTCGGTTGTTGGGGTGCTACTCGCGCGAGTAGGCTCATAAACCCCGGGTGCGCGGTAGCAGCAGCACGCCTCATCTGCGCTATGGCTTGTAGCAAGTATCCCCTTACATAAAACCTTGCACCTTCGTTCAGAAGACACCCGGCGAGCAAGCAAACAAGCAATACAAGAATGATAGCCTCCGAGCACCTTGTGTCAGTGACCAGAGCAGAGCCAGGAGCGCTCCGTACCTACATAGCACTAGTCGACCCCTAGATCCAACGTCCATGCTGCCCCTAAGCAGAACTTGAGTGCCCGAGATTAATAAGGACGGGCGCTGCGGGTACGCTGTATGCACCGACCTAAGCATTCTGATAATCGATTCACTTCAAGGGATGCTTACTTTTCTCGTTTTAGAACCGTACTCCCGTCGTGGGGACTTATTACTTGGAAATATAGTAGAATTTTGGTTTCTGTACAGTGCGGTACTGAAAGGGTTTATCAGGATGACGCCTCCTACATTTTTGGAACAAAAACAAAAGTGACTGTTCCTCTGAAAATACATTCATTTGTCGTCCGCCCTCCGTTCTTAAATATATATATATATACATATACACATTTTTTTTTCATGTCATGACGGACAGGCCACCCCAGGCGATGCACGAGCGGCGCCGTTGGAGCCCCTGCCGCCCACGCGGTCGGTGAAGGACGGCACGGCATGCAGTGTCGACCGCGCCAACCGGCGACACCACCGGTGAGAACCAAAAAAAAAAAAAAACGAAAAAAACACACACACACCCCCTATGATACCTCTTGAAGAGTGTACCAGTACCAGGCATACCGTATTAGCGCGTGTGACAAGGATAGCACAAACCCCTCGGACGAGTTTTAAAAAGAAAAGCTGAATTCCTCGACAACGGGACTAGAGAAAGAAAAACACCGAGCGACGCACGCGTCAACGATGGAAATATCTCCATGAGACCTTTCCAAAGCCGCCATATTCGTTGTGTGCATGCCCTTGAGGCACCCCCTACTCCCCCCCTCACATTGCTTTGGAGAAAAACGGCCTCCGCAAAACAAAAGCCAGGGGGGCGTGCTTGTCTTGCGTGTTTTACAGTGTATACATATGTCGCATCTCCCTTTGCTCGGGCCACGGCAACAAAGGTTGGTAGCAGGAACCACTGACGCGTTTACACCATTGAGCCTCTCTGTAACACAAGCAAGCAGGGGCATCTACGTACGTGTGCTTGTCGAAGCGAAAGACCTCACGGCTGTACGTACTACACACGTACAGCGGTGGGTTGAGCGTGCTGTCGCCGATCGCTCGGGAAATGATTTGAAAGACAAGCACACCCTCCTGCACTCCTTTTTTTGGCACCACGAGTGATGGGTCAAACAACCAGCAGTTTCCAAAAAAACAAAACAAAATGTTCTAAGCAGCAAGCAACGTGCGCTCGAGGAGAGGCCTCACCACTTCACCCCTCCCTCCAAAAACTGTAACCCGCGATTTTTTTTGGGGGGGGAGAATAAATACTTGGGAAGTTTCAGGGGGATTACTCTTCTTGCAGTAGTAAACAAAAGGATTCGATCGTTATCATGGGTCGGGTGTGCCAAGTTTATCATGTAAACATGAGGGGTGGTGGAACATCCGACCCGCGACGGCACGTCTCCACCCCTTGAAGCGGTTTCACAACAACGCGGTTACTACTACCGGACACCCCTCCCTCACCCTCCTCTTCCTCTTCCTCCTCCTCTTCCTCCCACGCGCGCGCATGCGAAAAACGAAACAGACCGATGCACGCAACGCTGCTCCGGAGCCGCTCCTAGACCCAGCAGCGGGAGGAGGCCCATCATCAAGCTTCGCGGCGGGGGGCGGGGGGCGTCAGCAGCAGAAAAACGTTGCGACGTAGTTCGTCTTTCGAGGAGGTTTCAAGATCCCACGGGACCTCGCCCCCATATCGAGCGTCGATGGTTTCGGGGCCGCCATCGCTACCGCTGCGACAACGAGCACTTGGGGAGAAGTCGGCGATCGCGGCGGCGATCCCGTTCGAGGTTCCTCCGGCGGCGGCGGCGGCGGCGGCGGGAGTGTAGGTGGGCCCGCCAACAAGGAATCGAACAGTGGCCGGGGAGGAGTGTACCACGGCCTGACGCTAGGCCTGGAGGGCATCATGAGCTCGAGAATAATGATGAGCAGCAGCAGCAGCAGCCACGGAAGCGGGAGGGAAGGCTCGGAGAGGGGGCGGAGGGCAGGCGGCGGGAGAGAGGGTCCCGGGGAGATTGCGGCCGAGGACCGCCGGCGCCACCATCGGACGGAGAGAGTCGCCTTCGTCGGCGGACTCAGTGGGAGGTGTGCTGCTGCGCCCATGTTCTTGTTTTCGGCCGTAAATTCATTTCGGGGCGCTTACAGCCTATGTACGGCACACACATCCGGGCCTGTGAGAAAGAAAACGGCAGCGGCTGATTGCAAGACTTGCACATCGGGATTGATCCGTTCACCTTGTGCGGAACGTTGCTCTCGCCCGCCCTCTACCAGTCTAATTCTTCCCGCTACGAAGGCAAGCGAAACGAAACCCAACAACAGCACAAGATCACGCACATCGGATTAGATCAGCTCACGATCTATTACGGGGGTCCATAGTTAATAGGACCTACGGCATACATTAAAACCTATATATTTACCTATTTTTACGAACAACATTTGGTCCTATTAACTATGGTCCCCCGTAATAGTAGATCCTAACCTGCCGTTATGAGGTGCTCCAAGGCAGGATCTGCTGCATAGTATAGATCTACTCAGGAAACATGTCATATGTCATGCAGGTTTTACGGCTCCCACCCGGCAGCATGAGCGAGATCACACATGTCAGGAATCCATTATCTATCTCTCCTAAAAGATCTGGACCATGAACTGTGGGAATCGATGATCTGTTAGATGACCTGGCCAAGGTATGCAAGGTTGAGCTTCCCCGCTGCCATTCGCCCATGTCCCCCCCCCCTCCCCCCCCCCCCCCCCCCCCCCCCCGCTTGCCGTCGGTTTCCCGTACGAAAAATACCACGTTGTTTGTGAATGTAACCTCTGAGACTACCGTGAGAACAGTAGCTGAGCTCGAAATTTCGAAAAAAAACAGAATTGAAAAAGTGGGGGATCAAACGAAAAAGCTGGTACGTATGGGTAGTTTGTCAGGCCATCCCTTCTCACCAATAAAAATTCTCGAAGTACAGATCACGATCATCTTATGATCTAGATCATCTACATCAGAGAGATCGTCTAGACCATCTAGATCCTAACCTGTCTGAATGAAATGCTGTCCAGGATCTGTATACTGTAGTACAGATCCAACCCAGGAAACTTGTACGAAATCATGCAGATTGCGCGGCTGCCACCCGGCAACATGACGTATAGATCCTTCACATATCAGGAATTTATCATGAAAGATGTAGGTCATCAGGTACAAATCAATAAGCCGTCCGGGGTTTGAAGCGCTTACAGTACACGACATGTGTTGGGGAATTTGGGATTCAAGACTTCCAGATTGAGTTTTTTTTTTCGGTATTTGAAGAACTTTCAGCTATGTACGTACATCAGTAGACATTTGTGCTCGGCGAGGAACGCCACTTTGAATCCTACCGGGTATGGGATAGCCTTTTTAAGCGCCTACTCCCGACGTTGACTTTATCACAATTAGCTGCGAGCTTCGCGTACGTACAGTTCGCCGAAAGAGGATATTCTCCACTACTATCGTCGCGTACTGCTGCATAAGCTTGGGGGCCTCAGAACCAACCTTGGCAGCATAGTCCCCGCTCACGCTTACGCACCTGTCAATTACAACTCCACCCACACGTATGTGTCAATTCCCTCGGCGGCATAATCTCCGTTCGCGCTGACTCACCAACCAACTGAACCTGCACCCATATGCATGTGTCAATTCTTGATCTGTTTTTTTTTTTTTTCTGTGAACACAATACCACAAGTTTCTTCTTCGCCGCTTTCCCGGGGGGGGAGTTAGGCATGGCGGACGCCGAGACGGAGGGCGATCGGTTGTCGCACATCAGCTTCGGACCAGAAGAGCCGCCGGCGGCGGCGACAGATGTCATCGCGACATGCGAGGCACGAGCTGCTGCCACCGGAGAAGCAGTCCACTAATAAATGACAAGACGCTCAAGACGATGACGATGTCTGGAACGTCAACTCCTTTGGGGAGCTTCAGAGAGGGGAAACCAAAAATGACGAAATAGAGACCACTCTAAGACCCAACTATTATGGAGCCCAGATATAGTTTCCCATAATAGATTGTCTAAAATGTGGAAATGAAAGGACAGTTTTTTTTTTCAATGCTAACCTGTAGTTCTAAACGGCCCTTACGTTTCGAAACAGAGTGGTAACGATTTTTCTGGTGGACGTGCATAGGAAAAACGAAAATGAACTGACGACGGAATTGATTGATTGTGTGCGAGGATTTAGGCGCCTACTGCTGTTGATGGAACTACAACCCGAAGCAGACAAGCCATTGCAATAGGAGCCAATGGACAGGCGGTAGTCCTGTTGTTGTCTTTTGCCTGGGTTGTGGTATATTTTCATATCGGACACTACAATCGGCAGCGCGCGACTAAGCTTATTCACAATAAAAAATACGATAAACAGACAGGCGGCGCCGATGATATATATAGAAAAAATGTCGATTGATGATTGATGATGTTGGCGATGATTCATGACTACCAGATCGATGCTACCAGGTCACTGATGAGCATGTTGATGAGCACAACGATATACTCGAGTATACCTGGTACAACAAATAGATGGATTCCTCGCATAAACCGATTGTAAAAGGATCGATTCCTCATATTTTTTCCCCTCCATCTTCATCAATTTATGCATGTTTTTTATGGCTATCATTGAGTTGTTCCCAATCTTCGAAATATATAAAACGTCGCAGACAGTTTTGGACGTGTCTCACTCTACGTACTACAGTGAAAACTAGTATTTCCTGCCGCGGCCTGCTATACGCCTATACATAAGCATAGTATACACCACATACATACCATATAGTTTGCCCAGCACGCCCGTAAAAGCCCTCTTCTCGCCTCGTAAGAAAAAAAAAGAGGTACTCGTATGATATGTAATACACACCTATAGCTTCCCCACAGCCCGCAACAGCCACCTTCCCCACCCCATCAAGCGCAAAAACAAGAGGTATTCGTTTTACTGCGTAGTGCGCATATTATGCAGATAGGTAGGTCATATTCTCTAAATCCAGATTGCTCCTCGCCCCTCGCCCCTCCTCCCTCTGCTGCCTGCCCTCCGGCGCCATACTCTAGACTACCAGTACACGATTATTCTCTGTTTTTGTTTCTTTTATGTTCAATTCCTACGGCGGGCGGGTAAAAGTAAAGCTTAAAAGCTCACTGCACTTCCACATAATGAATATACGTGTCGTGTGTCGAGTGAACTCTGCCGTAGCACCCAATGGTTGTAGTAGCCCAACGGTGCTGCCGCTGTGGCCACGGTAGCGCAAGCTTGTTCCCTTATCCTCACCCAGACCCTCACATCAACGGACCCGACACCATCGCTCGCCCTGCACCAGCCTTAAGCGACGAATCTATCCCGCAAAATACACTAATATTGCCCCCCCAAAAGTAACGCTAGGCAGCGCTGCTTGCTGCTGATGTGGGCAGTGCTGCTCCAACTAACCAACCGGGGCGCGGTGTGGCAGAGGGCGGCAAACACAGCTAAGCATACAGGAACGAAAACATAAACTTCACCACGCTATTTTCAACGCCCACTATCAGATAGCACAGACGACAACGAACATCGCGGCTTCTGACCACATACTGTATAACACGCAAGATAACAGGGCCTCGCAGTCGATTTCCCAGGCTGATGTTTTCCACCATGGGGATAGTGCAAACACAAGGTGATGCGTCTATGGAAAGACATCGACGAATTCTTTCCAAAGGCAGCATTATCGTTGTGTGTACACCCCTTACTCTGGAGAAAAAAAACGGCTCGCAAATCCAACCTAGGGGTGTGTTATCTTGCGCGCTATACAGTATGTTTACGGGGTGGTACTCTACTATGCCACTCTCACGAAGCAGGAGGCTTTTCCTACACTCCCAAAGCTATCCTACAACAAACAGCATAACGAAGCAGGGGAGCCGGGGGTAGGGGGGGGCGGGAAGGAAAGGGGCTAAAAGCCAGCCCCCAACAAGCTCAGTCTCGGCACGGTGCAGCACACATACACCACAAACAGCTGCGCAGCTGCGCACACCAGCCAGGAGTTTAGTCCGGCACGGTGCAACGCACATGCAACAGTTGCTGCTGTACTGCTGCTCACACCAGCCAGGAACAGTTTACTTTAACATAGCCTATACGTTCCGGGTATGATACGATGCTCCCATGTGGCACGCACGGCGCCTGCTCAACAAACAAGCACCACCAGCCTCCAACAGCAGCATCACAAAAAGGGGCGGGGGGGCTTAAAAGGTCCCCAGACATGACAGACGCTCCGTCCCGGCACGGTGTAGTTAACGCATGTACGGTACGCTAAGCACAACAGCCTGGACTAAGAGGAACACTGCACGACGACTGCCCCAACACCCGACACTCCCTCCCTACCCCTCCTAATCCCAATACGCGACATGCTCTCCACCCTGGCACGGTACATATAACGCACGTAGAGCGCGCACACCGGCCCGGACGAGAGGCTAGAGAGCACACCGCCCGATCGACCCCATGCAAAACAATCCACCCAAATCAACATGGGG
Source organism: Macrocystis pyrifera (assembly GCA_031763025.1). Classification (NCBI taxonomy): domain Eukaryota; class Phaeophyceae; order Laminariales; family Laminariaceae; genus Macrocystis; species Macrocystis pyrifera. The sequence continues at coordinate 1,971,362 of JASSKH010000001.1, forward strand.
CGTGACTTCCATCCTCTTCCTACTACACACTAGGTGGACGAAAAAAAAAACCCAGCCGTGATGAAGTCTTGAAATCGACCTACCGGTACGCTTATTGCTACGAGCACCACTAACAACACACAAACTTGCCAAGTGACGAATACTGAGGAATCCTGAAAAACACCTTGATGGCAGAACCGACCAGCCAATCAATCGAACCATCAAGCAATCATTCACGCAATCAACCAACCAACCGATTGAACGATCAATCAACCAGTCAATCAATCAGCCAGCCCATCGACCACTCAACGCTTGACAGCGCAAAGGAAGGGGAAGAACGATCTAAGAAGAAGGTCGATGTGCGAGCTGCCGAGAAAACTCCGTCGGTCGTACAGGACAGAACAGCTCCGAGAGGCACGTGCCTACCTCTACCTTAGATTTACTGATTCCCCCTTCTAACCTATACTTCCACCTAATATATGACCCCCCCCCCCCCCCCAAAAAAAAAAACACCCATGGCGGGCGAGCCATATCCACAGTCTGTCGAGTAAGTCCCTCTCCGTTCCAGCAAAACACACGTACCTACGGGCGAGTAAGTCCCTCTCCTATCCAACAAAAACAAAACCCTTCCCGTCTTTTTCGCCCATCCTTTCATACATCTATCGCCTCTAACCCAAAAGCGAAAACACCGGTCGGTCGCCGAGATAGCCAACTACTGAGAGCCTTCGGGTTCTTCACTTCTAGGCCTGGGCTTGGCAATACGAGCACATGGCGTGGGAGACACCTCCTCCACCTTCCATCCCCAACAAAACAAACACCACGGGCCAGAGCCTTCCCCTCTCCTCCTCTCCAAAACAAAAAACGGCGACTGGCAACGAGACATTAGCTCTCTCTCCAAAACGAAAAAAAAAACATACCTATCATACATATATATTGTAGTACCCCTGAACGGTATGATCCCCCTTCTAGGAGGGTCTGCGCGAGAATCCTACCTTTGCGGAAAAAAAGCAGAAACGACTATTAATAAAGCTACTGTAAGTTGGCGGTCGAGACACTTCCTCCGCAAAAACAACAAAACTGGCGCAATTTTCACCCCCCCGCTCCTATCAGGCCTACGCAAATGGGAACAACATGTTAGATCACAGAAATCTTTACTTTTACACCATTTCAGCGGCTGTATCTCGCGGGGAACTTGAAATATGACATTGTTTTGTTTGGAGTACGCTTACAGGGCCTGCGGTCGATTTGTTTTACCAGGGAGCAGGATTTTGCCGAGGGTCCGAAGATTGCCCAACACCGACTGGCATTCCAATCTCGCCAAGAATTGGGTGAATCTCTGGGCCCTTGGCAAAACAATATATTTCTCCCTCGTAAAACCTCCGAACGCAGGCCCTGTAGCAACTACCAAGTCCAATAGAAAACTTTTGCTAAAAGACGCACAGCTAGCAGCAGCCTGTGGAAGCATCTCTCTACCGTTCTTGCATCCTCCTTCACCGCACACAAGTTCATGACGGGTGATCACAATTTCCTCTCCTGGAAGCGAAAAAACAGACATCCCTCATCTCTCACTGAATGCAGGGAACGGTCGGCGAAATGAACGGAAACGCGTTCGGGCTCGCCTTGGCTTAGGCAAAAGGTGCACGTACGTAGATGATGGGGCACCTCAGCCTTCCTTCCAAGAAAAGCAAACGCCGCGGGTGAGCCACATTCTTCCTCCCTCCCCGTAACGAAAGCGAAAACTAAAGCACAACGGGCGAGCATTGCCTCCAACACAAAAAAATATAAAAAAGTATCCATCCATCCATCCATCTTCCATCCATCCATCCATCCATCTATCCATCCACCCATCCACCCATCCACCCACCCACCCATCCATCCATCCATCCATCCATCCATCCATCCATCCATCCATCCATCCATCCATCCATCCATCCATCCATCCATCCATCCATCCATCCATCCATCCATCCATCCATCCATCCACCATCCATCCACCCATCCATCCACCCATCCATCCATCCATCCATCCATCCATCCATCCATCCACCCCCATCCATGCATCCATCCCTTCATTCATCCATCCATCCATTCATCCACCCATCCATCCACCCATCCATCTATCCACCCATCTCTACCTCCAATAGCGCAGGGGGCTCGGGTCGGTGCATTGCTTAGGCCGTCGCGTTCGTCTCGAAAAAGTGTACTTGCCTGCCCGCTTGCCTACCGCCATCGCCATCATCACTGTCCTCGCCAACACATCAGGCGGGGGCAGCCAGCCAGCCACCTCCGTCTACGCGCCGCTCCCAAAATAGCGACGGCCGGGGTTCCAACGGACTAAGGTGCAACTACAACAATAGCAACAAAGCGCTAACCACGCAGGAGGTCGCGCACACCCAACCCGTCGACCGCGCCACCCCCCCCCCCCCCCCCCCCAATCGCGTACCGGCAAGAGTAATAATTTTCCACGAACCATCTCTCTCTCTCTTCCCCCCCCCCCCTCCCCTACTCTCCCCCTCTGCCTCTCTCTCCTATACCCTTGCCCCATCTCTTTATAGTTATAGTTTATTTCCCCATCTCTTTTTGTTTTTTTGTGCGTTTCTCCATCATTTTTTGTTTTGTTTTTCCCCATCCTGTCCTTGGTCTGCGCCCTACTTCTCCAGCTCTCTCCTTTTCGCAACTCAGACCCAGACTCACACATAGCAGGCACTCGTTTCCCCCCCCTACTACGGTGCATGCCTTGATTTTTATCGCGGGAAGAGTTCGGCATTTTCTTCCCTCGTCGACTCGCGTCGAAACGTGCATAAGCTATGACAGGCTCTTTCTGCAGTCAAATTTGGCACAAGAAACAAGCTCCCCTCGGCGGGGGGGAGTCGAGCTCGCGAAACCGGCCTGAGTGAATACTGAAACCAGGAAAAACCACTAGACCACGGGGGGCGCCGGCGGACTAATCTATCTCTCGCCACTTAAACCCAAGCCACGGCGGGTAGGTGGACGAGGGGTGGAGTGAGGGTCGAGGCGGGGGGGTAGGAGCAAGGGGGGAAACACCAACACCGGGGATATGAATGACACCAGTATAAAGCGCATCGTACTCTGCTACAAATGAGTCAGCCCCCAGGCAAGAAAAGGTCGACAGCATAGCCGCTACCGCACGCGATCCATCGCCTCCATCGCACCTACACGCGTGCCTACTCCACCCCTACCTCCATCCCCTCCCCCTCGAGATGGGGACGACCAAGGGGGGAAACACGAACACAAGAGACGACACTGCAAAGAGCTTTGAAGTCTGCGACACAAGAGTCAACCGGCCAGACAAGAAGAAGGTCGACAACATCGCCGCTACTGCGCGCGATCCGTCGCGTCCATCACGTCTACACGTGTACCCACTCCACGTCTACCTCCCTGCCCCTCCCCGCCGAGAGGGAATAGGTGAATGGGAGCAAAAGGGGGCAGCACGAACACCGGAAACACCACTATACAGCACAAGATCCAGCCGACCAGAAAAGAAGGAGGTCAACAACATCGCCGCCGCGGCGGGCGATCCATCGCCTCCGTCACATCTACACGTGTGCCCGCCCCACGTCTACCTCCCTGCCCCTCCCCGCCGATAGAGAGTAGGTGGATGGGAGCAAGGGGGCAACACGAACACCGGAGACTTCACTGTACAGCGCGTCGTACTCTACTACACATGTGTCGGCCGGCCAGAAAACAAGAAGGTCGGCAACATCGACGCTATCGCGTTCGACTCATCGCCTCCATCACGTCTGCACGTGTGCAATCCCCACCCTTAACCCCCTACCCTCACCGTCGCGAGGGGGGCAGGGGGTGGGAGCAAGGGGGGGAAACACGAACACCGGAGACATTACTGTAAAGCGCGTCCTACTCTGCTACAAATGTGTCAGCCGGCCAGAAAAGAAGGTCGACAAGATCACCACTACCGCGTGTGATCCATCGCCTCCATCACGTCTACACGTGTGCCCACCCCACCCTTAACCCCCTCCCCGCACCGTCGAGAGGGGGTAGGGGGGTGGGAGCAAGGGGAGCAACACGAACACCGGAAACAGCACTGTAAAACAGGTCTCGCCTTTCTACACAAGAATCAGCCGGCTAGAAAGAAGAACGTCGACAACATCACCGCCGCCGCGTGCGATCCATCGCTTCTATCACGTCCGTAATTGTGCCCACCCCACCCCTACCCTCCGCCCCTCCCCGCCGAGAGGGGGTAAGGGGGCGGGGGCAAAGCAAGCAACACGAACACCGGAGACTTCACTGCAAGAACGGTCTCGCTATTCTACAACAGAGTCAGAATAGAGGAAATCGACAACATCGCCGCTACCGCGTGCGATCCATCGCCCCCATCACGCCTACATTTTGTGTGCCCGTTAGCCATCAACGTCGCCACCGCTGCCTATGCCATCCCCGCGGCCGACGCCGCCTTGACTTCTGCTGCGGATGACGACACTGCTGTCGCCACCGCCACCACTGCGGCCGCTACCACCACCGCGCCCGGACATACCTCCACCTAATGCGAAGAACCCGCATCTCCACCACCGCTACCAAAACGCCACCTCAGCCGACGTTGCAACCGCTACCACACCGCCACCTCGCTTCTGCGCACCCCCACCCTTCGCCAAGTAACCCGCAACTCCGCCACTGCCACCAATCCAGCCGCCGCCCTCTAAGCCGTAGCAGCCGCGCGATCCCAACGAGTTGCTGACGCCTCAACCTTGTTAAAGGGTCACATGGCTCTAGCTGCCGCTGCTGCTCCTAGTACCTGCTGCTGCTGCTGCTACTGTGGCTAGGAGTCAGCCGACGCTGCAGCTTCTGCCACGCCACCACCGCGCTTGGGCGTACCCCCACCCATCGCGGAGACACCCGCATCTCCGCCACTGCCACCACTCCAGCCGCCACCGTCCCAGCCGCGGTAGTCATGTCATCCCCATTAGTTGTTGTCGCCTCAACCATGTCGGAGAGCGATTCGGATCCAGCTGCCACTGCTCCTCCTACTGCCTGCAGTTGTCGCTGCTGATTATGCCGATGCTGCTGCTATGGCTGCTGTAGCTGCGGCTATGGCGGGGTCCTCGACTTCGAAGGCGCTGCCTAGGCCAGGGGTCGGCCGACGCTGCCGCCGCACCACACCACCACCGCGCTTGTGCGTACCCCCACCCTTCGCCGAGGAACCCGAATATCCCCCACTGCCACCACTCCAGCCGCCACTGTCCCAACCGCAGTAGCCGTGTCATCCCCACGAGTTGCTGGCACCTCAACCCTGTCGGAGGGCAACCCGGCTCCAGCTGCCGCTGCTGCTGATCCTACTGCCCGCTGCTGCTGTTGCTGCTGATTATAGATGCTGCTGCTATGGTTGCTATGGCTGCTGTAGCTGCGGCTATGGCGGGGTCCTCGACTTCGAAGGCGCTGCCTAGGCCAGGGGTCGGCCGACGCTGCCACCACCGCGCTTGGGCGTGCCCCCACCTTTGGCCGAGGAGCCCGAATATCCCCCACTGCCACCACTCCAGCCGCCACCGTCCCCGCCGTACCAATCGCGGCACCCCCACAAGATGCTGACGCCCCAACCTAGTCGGAGGGCAACCCGGCTCCAGCCGTCGTTGCTGCTCCTACTGCCCGCTGCCGCTGTTGCTGCTGATTATAGATGCTGCTTATGGTTGCTATGGCTGCTGTAGCTGCGGCTATGGCGGGGTCCTCGACTTCGAAGGCGCTGCCTAGGCCAGGGGTCGGCCGACGCTGCCGCCGCACCACACCACCACCGCGCTTGGGCGTACTCCCACCCTTCGCCGAGGAACCCGAATATCCCCCGCTGCCACCACTCCAGCCGCCACCGTCCCAACCGTAGCAGTCGCGGCATCCCCACGAGTTGCATACGCCTCAACCTTGTCGGGAACGACCCGGCTCCAGCCGCCGTTGCTGCTCCTACTGCCTGCTGCTGCTATGGCTGCTATGGCTGCTGTAGCTGCGGCTATGGCGGGGTCGTCGACTTCGAAGGCGCTGCCTAGCCAGGGGTCGGCCGATGCTGCCGCCGCTGCCACATCACCACCGCGCCTGTGCGTACCTCCACCCTTCGTCGAGGAACCCGAATATCCCCCACTGCCACCACTCCAGCCGCCACCGTCCCAGCCGTAGCAGTCGTGGCATCCCCATGAGTTGTTGACGCCTCAACCTTGTCAAAGGGCGACTCGGCTCCAGCTGCCGTTGCTGCTCCTACTGCCTGCTGCTGCTGCCGCTGCTGCTGCTGCCTCTGCTGGCCGATGCTAATGCCGACGCTGCTCCTGCTGCTATGGCTGCTATATCCGCTGAAGCCGCAGGTATAGCCGGGTCCTCGACTTCGAAGGCGCTGCCTAGGCCTGGGGTCGGCCGACGCTGCCGCCGCTACCACACCACCACCGCGCTTGGGCGTACCCCCACCCTTCGCCGAGGAACCCGAATATCCCCCACTGCCATCACTTCAGTCGCCGCCGTCTCAGCCGTGGCAGTCGCGTCATCCCCACGAGTTGTTGACGCCTCAACTTTGTCGGAGGACGACTCGGTTCCAGCTGCCGTTGCTGCTGCTGCTGCTGCTGCTGGTAAGGCTGCTGCTGCTTGTGGTGTTGCTACTGCGGCCGTGGCTGTGGCGGAGTCCTCGATTCCGAAGGTTCTGTCTAGGCCAGGAGTATTTCCGCTGCTCCCGAGCTTTGATGTGGTCCATCAGGAGGAGCCGATGGCCGCTCGTGGAGTATATAGCCGCCGGTATCGTGCTGAGCCTCCAGGATAACCGCGAGGGGCACGCAGCTGGACCATGGGGTGAGGTAGGGTGGGGTGGAGTGGGGTAGGGTAGGGAGGGGTAGGGGTAGGTGTTATGGGCTTGCTTACATTTGTCGTCATTTCTCTGAGAGGCCAGCCATGGCATTTCTGTGACCTCTCAGGGTAACCTTTAAAACCTCTTATTTACTTCGTTCAACAGCCGACGAGACTTTTCCCTTGTTTTTGAGAGCCTTCTTCCTGGTTTTCTGTTTTTTTCATCATTTTTCCCCGTTTTTTTATTATCTTCTTTTTCTCCGTTTGGTTTTTAGCGATATGTTTTCGATTTGTTTTCGATGTTTTGGTCAATTTCTTGTTCCAGCTTTGTTCGATTTTTTTCATGGACCTCTACTTGATACGCGCGGTTTATTCTAGCACCTGATTCTGCGCTCATATCAAAAGCACACACCAAGTTCCGAGAGCCAGCGAGTCGTCAAGCATCTACTGCAAGCGCAGAAGAGCGCAATGAGCCCAGCACAAAGCAGCAAAGCACGTACGTGATGATCAGAGCTCGACAACGCAGGTAAGCAGACAGAGTTGCCGAGAGCCAGCATGCCGTCAAGCATCATCTACACACACTACTGCCGCATGCTTGTTCTCGAAACGGAGAAATGGAACTCTGCCTGGCATAAAAAATATGCAACCACATACTCCTAGCGGGTGATGATGTGAGCTTCGCCACAAACAACTCTGGCTGGTCATGCGCGAAGGGTTTGCCTTGGTGTCCAAACTCAGTATGATACGGCATCAGTATATTTCTTCGTCCTTTCGTGCACTCTGCATGATCCACGCATGCGACGTCCAGGTTGGTTTCCAAGCGTATACTATAGTTAGAGCTCTTGGTACTTGCAAGTCGTCACTTTGCGCCTAATATCATACATGGACTTATCTACAGTATATCCGCTTCACACTTTGTTTCTTTTTTCTATTTTCTCTTTGAGCGAGCGTAGCGGGCCGAAGCCGCCCGCGGAGTGAAGCGCCTTCTATAACATGCATGCTCGCAGGGTGTCCGTGTACCACAGGTGTGTGGTGCTCTTGTATTGCTGTATAGGTGCTCTCGTACTACATTGTGGTTTAATTACGTCTACTGCTGTCGTAAATACACGTACCGGGTGTTTCCATTGTGTTCTTATGGAACACTCTGGCAAGAAAGAAGAAAAATGAACAACCGTAAAGGAGATGGAGATCGTAGCTTTGGGCTCTTCTACAATGTGACAGCTACCATGTGCCGGTTCGGGCTATCGGCATGATATAGGGTGCGGCATAATATGGGGTGCTGGGATCTTGCCTTCTCTTCTTTTGTCGTTGTGTGATGGGTAGATAGCCTGTGAGAGCACTCTTCTTTACCGCTACCCTGTAGGGACAAGAAATACTACGACTTGAAACTGATCTCGTCTGAGGATTACGGAAGCCTCACCAGGGGCGATGTTGGAGACCTTCGAGTTCAAGTTTTGGAACAGGGCCTTGCCTTCGTGAGCGGACAAGAGAAAGCGCAGCGCGGAGAAACCTCATCGGGAGCGTTTATCTTCTTCTTGGGATGATGCCTACACTTTCGAAGCAGCCGAGAAATCAAGGTGTAGGAGGAGTCCGATGGGAAGCAACCGCTAACCACCGCTGGTATAGCAGGGAGGGATGATATGCCACCATCGTCGGAACTGTCCGATGGTGGCGGCGGGAACCGGGAGGGAGGTCCCATAGGTGAGGGATCTTCCGACACGCACGGTGATCTGGGTTGTCGTCATTTTTCAAGACAGAGAAAAAAAGCTTTCTCCAAGCTTGCTCCACATACGTAGTCACCTAACTATACGCTAGTGGGTAGTACTTTTACAATCACCGCGGATTGAGTCGTGAGCGAGTCTCGCGGACTTCATATTTGTTACTTTTGAGCTTGTACGCTGGAGGCATCAAGTATGGTTATGATAATGTTCTACTACCATATATGCACGCGGCGAGGAGAGCGCCCCGACAGTGGAAAGAAAGGCCGTGTTTGCGATAGTGGATGATCCCGCAGACGTTGCCGTGGAGACGACGTCGAAGTTACTGCTGTACAGCAGAAGTAGTAACTAAGCCCTACGGCGGAAGCAGAACCGTAGGCAGAGAACAGCACGCAGCAGCTTATGTTCCACGTATGGTGAGAGTTTAACCATATGCACCTCTGCCGCGGATAGGGGGAGGGCGTGCAGCAGCAGCAGCGAAAAGCCCCGAGGATGAAGTATGTTTTTGGGCACCCCCGTTGTGTGTTTGGTGGGGGGAAATCGTGCGGCGTAGCCGCACGTATTCTGCTACGGGGAGTTTAGTGGTGGATATGAACGATGTGATGGAGACGGTGTCGTTCTAAGGGAGCAGCTACTGCTCCTACATCGGAAGTACAGCTGTAGGCACCCCAGCCGTGTGTCGCGACACGGATCGCACGGCATTTGTTTTCGTCTTTATTTGCCGTACGCACTCCACTTCAAGGGTTTGGTTGTGGAGGTAGGGTTGTCGCGGAGCGAGGGGAATCATGTCTGCATACGAGGTCAGCGAGAAAAAACGCACGGTTGCCAAGCTGTGCGCAACCCGCCGTGAGGATTGGCAGGTAAAAGCCGTGCGATGTATCACAATCGCGTGCACTCTGCCGCGGGGAGTTTCTATGGCGAAGGGGGCGGGCGCATGGATATCGGGTGCTGACTGCAGCAGTACAACAACGAGGGGAATAGCGTCCGCATGGCAGCAGGTCGAGCGGTAAAACCGCACGCACTCCATGACAGCAGCAGCAGGAGCAACATCGGGAAGCTCGTGGAGAGGACAGACGGGCATCTCGTCAGCTGGAGCTTCTACATGATCCGGCAACATGTCGGTGTGGGCGGTGACGTTTAGCCTTTCTGGTGGGTAATCATAGCAATTTTTTTTTTGCGATTGGATACACCTGTCGGTCAATATACATTGAATAATGTTGGTGATCGTACAAATTGGAGATATATAATTTACGACTGGGTTTGCGTTCGTTCTATTAGGGAAGGTCGTGGATGGTATCGTTTAGATCACGTCTTGGATGGTATACATAGCCAAAAAAAAACGTCTTGTATATCCAATGGAGCGTTTCCTTGGTCTATACATTATCTATAATAGTTCGGTGGGATTCACGGGTGCATACGTGTGTAGAGCCCTGAGGTGTGTATTCGTGTATTTGTGTTGAATGGTACTGGTGGTTACTGATTTTTTATAGTCGTCATGTATTCGTACTCGTGGGTTCGAATCCCACGGTGGTCACCAATGTAAAGCCGATGCTCGCAGTGAGAGCCGATGCTGTCGCGTAGAAGTCGCCGTGGAGAGGTCGCGGAGCGAGGGTCCCCTGTAGCCGTCCTTTCGGCCGACGTAAGCCGAGCAGAGTTCTTTCCCGTATTTGGCAGGGAATTGCCAGACCCAAGAGGGTCAAGGTTATTAGAGCAACACCGCAGGGGGTCACAAGGACCTTACCTGATCGGATCGATTCTGGAGATCCTCGTAGTCAGCTTGAGGGGAAAGGTCAACGCGGTCCATGCTGCGGACCTCAAACAACCCGATATCTAGTCCGGTGGGATCTTTCATGCTTGACTTTGAGAGGTATCTTTCCTTGCATGCTGCGTGTTCCGAGGTCTACGACCGATACGTCTTACCCAGTCCGTGACACGGATATCTATTATATTTGTGACTGGTTAGTGGTCGCAGAATAAGGGAGGTATGCATACTACTGTAATTCATGATTGATTACTACAACACAGTACTATTTTGCGTACATGAAGGATGGTTGAACGCTTGTTCGCGAAGGAGTAAAAAGGGATATTGGATGCGTTGCGGATGATCGAATAGCTTTATAGCTGGAAGGACTTAAGCTGTTCGTGTTGACAGTTGCAGCATTTTTATGTTTCTTTACTCGGTTATTAGGAGCTACTGGTAGTTAACAAAAGCGAAAAAAGGAAGTATTTTCGGTTTTACGATATATCACGAGCGTCTACTATTTCCGATAATTTCAGCGCCAGATAAATAATACCTGGTACCTGGTGTGTGCATAAGGGTGTATGCTGTCTCGCTATACTGTCACGATCTGTCCATCTATGGCGGGAGTAGGGAATAAGAGCAGAATTTTGTCCGGGGGAGCGGTGTCCCTTGCGATCTCTAGCATTGCCTTTTGCGCCCTAGTGTTCGTTTTGGGGTGCGACTACTGTTGTAACATCGCGTCGTACGTTAATTCGTATATAGTTTGGGATCAATGAGGCCTCCTGCTGCGACCAGCCGGAGACTCTCACCCAGGGTTACTATCTCCCGCGTTGGTTGTCTGGCAATCAACGCGGCACCTCGTCGCAGAGAGTAGGTACCCCGGTAAAATAAACACTAACAAAACTGATGTTGTCGACGGTACACCTCGCTACCAACGATGGGCGGGCGGGATGGTCTGTTTATTCCTAGCCTCTTTCTACTTTGTCGTGCTGTTGTAGAGCTGCGATATCGCTCACGGAGTGATACTCAATCACTGTCTCCCCATACAACAAGGAGGCTTTCCCGAAAAGGGATCCACCCTGCTGGCGTCCCCTCTTTTCTGGTCCAGATTACTGTTGTAAAATCGCGTCGTACGTTAATTCGTATATAGTTTGGGATCAATGAGGCCTCTCTCTGCTGCGGCATGAGATCACACCCATACTTGTTGACCCTTCTCTTATCTCAATGCCGTCGCTCTTTTGATGCGTATCCTTTTTGCGGGTGCCTTCTATTCCATATTGTCCCCAAACTTGTAGCCCAGTTGATTAGGGGTTCTGCTACCGTTGGTTGTCCCGTGGGAACGTCGTGTACGATTTTCCAGACCCCTCTGACGGTGATACGCGCTGAGGTATGCGATCGCGGTGTGATGCACCCGGAACGCGTTTACCTGGTCGTCGGCACGCAGTGTTGTAGCGTGTCTCCGTGCGGTTCTTCCGGAACTAACATACGCTTATGTCGTGCTTGAGGGGCGACAAAGGCGGAGCGTTTATGTAGGTGGTCTCCCACACCATATTTTCTCAGATACCGCAGCCCGCCCCCCACCGTAGTTACCATACGCTTTCGTCTAACGAAGCACGCATAACGTCTGCCACAGTCGGCATGTTTTCTACGTTTCGCTTGGTCCTCGCCCCCTCATCCCCTTTGTTCCTCGACTTTCAGATTTGGGGAAAAATGGGAACGAGAAACCTGCTTCTCGGTGCCTCCGTGATAGGGTCACGTCATAACCTCTGTATATTCCTAGCCTCTTTCTACTTTGTCGTGCTGTTGTAGAGCTGCGATATCGCTCACGGAGTGATATTCAATCACTGCCTCCCCATACAACAAGGAGGCTTTCCCGAAAAGAGATCCACCCTGCTGGCGTCCCCTCTTTTCTGGTCCAGATTACCGTAATATTTTCCGTGACTACAATAGCTTTGTATGGGGTTGAGGGAAAGGTTTTTTGCTCGTCGTCGGGATGAGTTTCCTCTTGCTATTACTGCGGCTGCTTTAGGTTATGAAGTTGAATAGTATAATTGGTTCATCATTGTCATCATTGTCTCGTGAAGAGCCAGGGAGGGTGTCGGTTTGGACTCTTCTACAATACGACAGTTAGCATGCGCCGGTTCGGGCTACCGGCATAATATGGGGTGCGGCATAGTGTGGGCATTTTGGTCTTGCCTTTTTGGTATTGTATGATGGGGTGATGGCCTGTGAGAGCACTCTTCTCGGCCCCTACCCTGTTGGGACCTCTAATGCCGTGACTTGAAAAAAATCTCGCCGGACGGTTGCCAACAGCGATGTCGGTCAAAGGTGGGCGAGTCGAAGTACACCAGGTTGAGTCGAGGTGACAGCCTGAAATTGGGGGGGGGGATACGATGAATGAACCTATGAGGAGCGTACGAGGTCGTAACATAAAGTAGTGAGGTTTGGTGTAAACCAAAGGGCCAACATTATATCAATAACTCAATATTCATGAGCGTAACAAGGCGTAAGATTGAACACAAGAAGGTTGGGTTTATGGAGCGGGATTTTATATCAACATACACGGAAGGTGAAGTTTGGTTAGGGGATACCTGGTACATACGGGCAGAAAGGGCGAATTTGGTCGAGGTTGAAGTTGCATCCAGAAAAGAGAAAAGGACACCACGGGTACTTTTATTAGAGAAGCGAAGCAACACGTCAGACTTTGTGCTATTCAAGCCGCCCTTGAACCTTGTACGGTAAAAATGACCTCCCGGAAGAAAGCAACCAGTACAGCAGCGGGGCAAGAAGACAGAAGATACGATCGTGGGACGCCAGGATGGTTACCATGCAGATCGCCTGACACAAAGGTGGGGTACTTGTGTAAAAAGGGTGCTGAATTTGGCTCCAGGCTACGAGCCCGTGTTGGAGACACTATTCAGTGTGGTGCGCCGGCGAAAGAACTGAAATACACCAGACCCTCAATGAGTACTGGGGTTGGGAAGTCCCAGCAACTTGAACATTTCCCACCATAATTGTGAACACAGAAAAGCTGGAGATATTCTCGGAAGAGACTAGGAGAAAGACGGTGAGGCAGGGCGGGTGGAGAAAGAAAGATTGGCAGGGTGAAGTACTAGTAGTGCTGGTATTTGGAGTTCCTAGCGACATGACGAGGATTGAGTTCAAGAGAAAGTACGACGAAGTAGGACTGTACTGCTTTGCAATAGGAAACGGAGAACGAGACGGAGAACACTTTCGAGTCACGCTAAAGCCGAAAGCGAACATGGAGTGGCAGAGGATAGAAACAGAAAAAGTGTCGGCATGGGTTAGAAAACTAGGATGGAGAGTATATATAGCTAATGGAATAGCGAAGAAAAGACGTAGTCCTAGTATGAGCGAAGGTAGGGGGAGGCAGGAAACAGCAAGTGGCTCAAAGGGAATGGGGGAGAAACATAGGGGCGCATAACAAGCAGACAAGAACAGTAAGGAAACGGAAAAAAATGCTCAAAGAAGAAAAAATAGAAACACTCGTAGCGACAATGGAGAAGGAACAACAGACAAGACTAATGCGGATAGTGAAACGAAAAGGAGGCTGAGAATAGGATCATGGAACGTTTGTGGATTTGCCACGAAAGAACGCAAAATGATCGAAATTGCCGAACAAGTCAGTAAGCGCGACCTAGACATAGTGGGTATTCAAGAGTCGTGGGAGAAAGAGGGGGGAGAGATAGGATGCAAAGTTGGAGAGTATGCATGGATAGAGAAAAGGAGGAAGGGACAGAATAGCAAGAACAGGGGGGCGGGGGGTCCCTAGTCAAAGAATACTTGTGTGACATAATAGAGGTGATCAAAGACACTAAATTCGACGAAAGCGTAAGGATTAATATACCAGGGGAGCAGGGAGCGACATACAACTTCTTAGGAAACACATATATGCCCCCAGAGTCGAAGAATACGAAAGAAGATATACAGAGGGAGTACGGAGAAGTTAGCAGTAAATGTACACAAGTATAAGAGGCAAGGAGAAGTAGTACTATTAATAGTGGGAGATTTTAATTCAAGAATTGGGAAGGCAAGTAAGCTGAAGGAGAACATTGGACAATATTGGGAAGTAACAAGTAATAAGAATGACGAAGAGATGTTGAAGTTCCTCAAGCACAACGAGATGAAGACGTTGAACGACAGAGTAAAAAAGGCAGAACCGGAATGGACTAGACAGTGCATACAAAAGGGAGAAATCTCTATCGTTGACCTTATAGTAGTAGAAAATGGAAGTGGTAAGGAAACAGAACTACATGTATGCGCAGCGGACGTAGGAACTACGGATCACTGTCTAATACTGACAGACAGTCAACAGACGAGGGATATCAAACATAGACAAGGTAGGAAATTGCACAGATGGAGAATAGATAAACTAGAAGTAAAAGAGAAACAGGAAGAGTTTCAAGAAGAGATGGCCAAAAATGCAGAGCAATTTTCCGAGCTGTTGGAAAGAATAGGTACAACAAGGAACGATATAGAGAGGGATGATGCAGGAGCTAGGATAATAGGAGGATGGGAGAAATTGGTCCAGACTACAGCAAGTAAAGAAATAGGGAAGAAGTTGATAGTATGCAACAGAGCAGTAAAATGGTGGGATGAGGAAGTGAAAGAGGCTATACGAGCAAGGACAAAGACACACGTATGATACACATCGAGTAAAACTACGACAGGATGGGAGGAATACGCTATAGCTAGAAAGAAAACAAAAGAGATGGTAGAGAAGAAGAAAGGGGTATGGAAAGACGTAGTAAATAAAACAAATTAAGACTTGAGGGCGGGATGAAGCAGATGTGGGTAGGGATGAAAGGGATTCTTGGCAAACAAGCAGGAGAGTCAGACACGGGAATAGCTACCCTAAGGGCACATAACGGTAAAATGGTCAGTGCTTCGAAGGGGAAAAGGGAAGTACTATTAGAGCATTACCGTAAGCTAGGAACACCCACAACCAACGAAACGTTCAACGCAGAATTCGATAATGAAATCAACGCGTGGGCAGAGGCGAATGTAGATACATCAGAAAGAAAAGACAGTGGTTACAGAGAGAGTTCACAAGGGAAGAAGTAAAGAAGTGTGTAGCTAAACTTAAGAGTAGAAGGCAGCAGGGGCAGACCAAATAGTGAATGAATTTATGAAGTACGGGGGAGAAGGAATGCTCACCATGATGGTAATGTTGTATAATTGGATATGGAACAACGAGTACGCACCTAGGAGGTGGGAGAGAAGGAGTAGTAGTAAACTTATTTAAGAAAGGAGATAAGGCTAACCCGGGGAACTGTAGAGGGTTAACGCTATTAAGCACAATAGGCAAAACATTTTTTAAGATTTTGAACGATAGAATGGCAACAACGACGGAGAAAGAAGACAAAATAAGCGAAGGGCAAGCAGGGTTTAGGCCAGACCGTAGCTGCGTAGACTATGCACATTAGGTAGGATAGTCCAAGGTAGGAAAGACGCGGGACTACCAACGTACTGTTTCTTTCTAGATGTGCAGAAGGCCTACGACACAGCGTGGAGAAATTGATTGTGGAAAAAGCTGTGGGAAATACTCGTAGGGATCATAGGAAAGATGTGGAGAATGATGAAAAACATGACGGAATGTGCGAGAAGCGCTCTGATGCTGGACGGGGAAATATCGAAGTATGTTGAGTTTCTACAAGGAGTTGTACAGGGATGTACGTTATCACATAATTTATTCAAGACATATATTACCGACCTCATATTAGCAGTCGAAGCAGCAAGACAGGGAGTCACGGTGGGGGAAGTTACGGTGTCGGGATTGATGTTTGCGGATAACTTCGTGGGGGATATCAGAAACACCTGAAGGGTTGCAGAAACAAATAGAGAAGGCGCTAGAATACACTAGGAAAAGGAGGGTGACGGCGAGCGTCAAGAAGTGCGCAGTAGTTGTATGTAACGAAGATAAGGCGAACCCGGTAAACTTCAGTTGAAAGTGGGGAGAAGATGAATTGCCGATCGTAGACCAGTATACGTAGCTTGGCGTAGAGATCTTAAAAGACAGCTCTTGGGATACACACATAGCTAAGTGGTAGAAAAGGATAAATCACACGTGCACACGTGGGCAAGATGGATGCGATCATAACAGACTCGCACCTTGAAACTAGGATCAAGAGATGCATTCTGATGAATGTGATAGCACCAAAGCTAGAACATGCAGGAGAAGTATGGGAAGGGAACGCGAAACTCGTAAAACAGTTGGAAACAGTACAGAAGACAGCAGCTACTAATATCCCAAGATGCTCAACTACGACTAGTAATACAGCAGTATTAAGAACAGAACTGGGAATGTACCCACTCAAGACAACTAGAGACATGAGAAGGTTGAAATGGCACGGTAAAGTAAGGAACATGCCAAAGAAGAGGTTGCCAGCCATAGTTGATAGAGCTGTATGGGAGAAAGCAACAAAATGGGAGCTGGAATAAGGTGGGATAGCGAGTCGAGAAAATATGGAAGGATACGGGAGGAAGGAAACCAAGAAGAGATGTCCGCAGAGAAGTTTGGGAGGTAAAAGGCGGAAGTAGAAGAAAGGATAGAAAGAAGGGAGAGGCTAGCGCTAAGAAACGAGGTGAAATATGCTTGAGGGAAGGAATAGGAATTCAAAGGTATTTGTACAGCCCAATGGCCTTCGCGAAAACGCTTAGACTGCGATTTCGTGTAGGGGACCTGGACCTGCCAGAAAGAAGAAAGAGGTATATCAGTAGCCGGAAGGAGGAGGAAGTAGATGCACAGATGTGCCCGTGCGGCAAAGCAATAGAGAGTAGAACCCAAATAGTAGGAGGATGTGAAATGTACAAGGAGGAACGTATGTATTAGAGGAAGAGATGAGGGAAATAGACAACTGTGAGATGAAGGAGTTTGGCACACTAGATAGCAGCGAGAAACGATCGCTATCCTAGGAGATAGATGGTGGCCACAGGCGGCGAAACAGCAAGGGGACAAGATTAGCAAAATGTTTCTATGTAATATATGGAAACAACGTAATGAGCACACAATTGTTGGAGGTGTCTCTATTAGGAGTAGGAACCGTGCTCCGCCTCGAAAGGGATGCGCGGTCAATGGTCAAATGACTAAGGCAAGCAACAAATGAGTACGCCTCCTCCCGCCCGTACTGATGAGAGGGGCCCGCTGGAACCGCCGCCTGAGGCATTCAAAGTGCAGGTTTCCGCTTCATTTCTCATCACAGCCGGGGCTAAGCACTGCAGTAAACATTGCGCGAGTACTTTTTATTGGACGGCGGTGGTTGGGGGAGAGGTATCGACACAGAAAAGAGCAGAGAAAAAAATAACAAGAAAAAGATGGCCCGCATGGAATGTTTTACGACGGTGAGATGATCATATATATGATACGACGTACAGGGTATAGGTTTAGTGTTTGCCTTCTCCTCTCTCTTCCCCGAACATATTTTATGGGGTTCCGTAACATATACCTGGTACCTGACACGGCATAATTATTGCACGTACGTACGTAAGATCAAATCTACTATTAAGAGCAGCGTGTACTGCAAGGCTCAATCACTAGATAGCTGCTGCCCGCGCTGATTCACGGTGGTATATACTTACACTACACTAACTGTGTGCCAGTACGCAGGCCGACAGGTTCACGAAAACATAACCGAGCACGCATGCGCAGATAAACTATCAACTAGAAGCTCACACTCGGCGAACATGTGCTACTTATAGCTCATGTGGTTCTTACGGCTATTGATTGGCATGCCCCAAAATGAAACCTGCTAGTAGCTCGAGCTACGGTGAGCTGATCTGTCCGACGTGTGATGTTTATGGATAGTAGATAGATCCCTGGTATTAAAAATCTGCGAGATCTATTGTACACGCATACACTCGGGTGGGATCTGTATGATACAGCTCTTGTACACACGTTTACCCGGGTGGGACCTGTATGGTCTACTAATAGCTCTCGCACACAACGCTTGCTAGGGTGGAATCTGTATGATCTAGCTCTTACACACACGTTTGTTTACCCCGGTGGAATATGTATGATCTATTAATAGCTCTTACACACATCTGCCTGGGTCGGACCTGTATGATCTAGCTCTTACACATATGGTTATCAAGTGGGGTCTATATGATTTACTATAGATCTTGCACACACGTTAGCCTGGGTAGCAGCCGTACCTGGTACGATCTACAGCAGTATACAAGTATAGCTCTTCTTGCGTACATGGTTGCGCGGTGGGATCTGTATAGTCTGAATGCTCCATCTCTTATTCACGATGCGGCATCCGTGTGATGTAGCTCTTGTACACGACATACCCGTAAGTGTCGGCGTACTTAACACCTGGGTGTTTGAGCGAACATCACATAGCTGGGAGAGAAGATACAGTAAGATACATACACACACCCCTGGTACCAGGTATGCTGGTAGGACAGAGTAAACATATATGGTACCACTATAAAAAGGACCTAGTCTCTGGTAGGTAACCTGTTAGGACTGAAGGGGTGGGATGGGATGGTTCCGCGAGTTATTAGAGGAATTTGGTACAGTCGATTGAACGTGCAGTTCAGTTGCTGTGCTTTCGGCGGCGGAGCTGAGAGCAGACTGTCGGCGGAGAGAGTAGAACGCTATATGGTAGCGAACGATCGGGCAGACAGCAATATATATACCAGGTACTGGTTTCTGTTATAGCGACCAACGACGAAGAACAGGAGGGTGTGGGCGTTGTCATTCCTTCTACCCAACGACATCAGTACAGTACACCCAGTGTCCGTTCTGATTCTTCAACCTATCAATCGAGAGATGCACACTATGTGGTCAGACTGCTTTGAGACAGACAACACCGAAATACCAGTACGACGCACAGCAGACAGTATATCGCAAATGAAATGCCAACTACTATTAATACGTACATACGTTTTTGTTGTTGTTTTCTTCACATTAAACCGTTCTTTCTACCCGTCGACATCCAGCAGAACAATCAGTGTCCGTGCCGATTCTTCAATCCCAGAGAGATACAAGTTCTGTGGTCACAAAGCTACGCCGCAGAGACACTGCTGTACGTTGCCACGTATGCAGTAAGCACAGCAGTGGGCAATGCCATGCCATGTCATCATACAGGATACGACAGGCCCGACACACGACACACACATCCATGAGATAGAGAAACGAAACGAAACCAAGAAAACGAAAACACAACTGAACACGCCAAACGAGGGAATGATACGTCAGTACGAAAGAACCGCAGGTACAATGAATTTTGGAGAGGATAAAGCAACCGAAAGGCAGAGAACCCACAACCTATAATACGGCGTAGAGAAGAACTGGGGAAAAACGCGGTATCAGAGGGGAGCACTATTTGTACATTTGTACACACCGCCCACCAAAGAGGGCTGGTACAGGATCTACTGCTGTAGATCATGCTATATTATCTATATAGTCGTACAGCAGTAGGTCGTGATCTGCCCGACATGTGCACGGCGGTTTCAGAACTCCACTCCGCTGCTCACGAGAAATCCCAAGCCTGAGCCGCAAGCCAACGTAATTGTCGCGAGCAAACCCAAACCCGAACGAAAAAAAATGTATCCGACCTATCCACCTGAGAGTCAGGCAAAGGGCAAACGTGAACGCCCTATCTGTATTATGCCCCACCCCCCCGCACCCGACCGCCCCCCACCGCGCGTCCCTAGAAAAAAATAACAGCACCCACCTCGTCTCCTTTGTTGAGGTACTGCTGTTCTGGTAGGACTGCAGGACTCCGCACCTAACGGCTTCGTTGGGGCTTCGAGAGGGCGGGCTTCTTCACCTTCACCTTCGTCTTTAGTCCCTTCTCCGCTCTCTGACTCTTGATGCCACCTTTCTTTGGGGGGTGGGCGCCACCGCCGCGGCCCCCCGCCCCCCCCCCCCCCCCCCCACCCCCACCTGCGCTGTGGTGTTCTGTGCGCTGTGCCGCAGGATCCAAAACTATTTTTTACTCGTATAGATATGGAGGCTTTATTTGTGCGGGCGGAAAATGGAAACCAAACCTGAAAAAGTGGCTGGCCGCTGCAGGCTGCAAGTTGCTGTTCTGGCATCTCTGTGGCTAGCTGTCAAGCCTCGCAACTCCCATGGGTGGGAGGCACTGAAGATGTTGCTGGAACTACATTATCGAGAATGGAAGACGGGCTGAAATCAGGGAGCACCAATCAACACAATATCCCTCTGTTGTCAGGCGAAAGTCGTATCATGTCGACAGCAGCAATGTATATAGTCATGGGTCATGTACCTGGCCTGTTCCACCATGTAACCTGGCGCAGCGCCACCGTCCGCCGCCGATGCTCGTGTGATACCTTGATAAAGACCTGCCCAAAGTGATCTACGTGAAAAGCTGGCCAACGGGAAAATATATATCGCGAGCTACCAGTGAGTGGAGAAAGTCCAGCTTTGTCTTTTTTAAATAGTTGTGAGACTTTGGGTGCTTTCGGTTGTTCGCTTGACCCTTGCTCGCCTCGCTTTGCCTGGCTTTGCCTTGCTTTGCCTTGCATGGTTTCGCCTTGCTCTGCCTTGCATGGCTTTGCCTTGCTTGACTTTACCTTGCGTGGCTTTGCCTTGCCTTGCCTTGCCTCGCCTTGCCTTCCCTTGCCTTGCTTTGCCTTGATCTGCATCGCATGCTTCGCCTTGCTTGCTTGTTTATCTGCCTTGCTTTCTCGCTTATCGTATATGCCTCGCCTTGCCTCTTGATTCCATGTTGGTCTACGTGTCTGCGTGTCCTCATTCCTTCCGGTCTGGCTCGTTGCCGTTCTGCTTGTGCCGCCAACGTCTCGCTTATTTTGAAGGTTGTTTCCCAGTAGGTGATAATACCATTACACTCCTGTTGATGAATCGGCTTGACACACAACACTAGCCCTTACAGTACCAGACAGTACCCTGGTACGTCTTTTTTCAAGCATGCATGAAGATAGCTTTCTATTCGCAGGCCGGCAAGGAGTAGTGCACTGCTGTATACCAGGTATATTAATAGCTGTCGCTTGGAATTCGCGCAGCAAGATATTTGTAACTTTCGTCAATGTGTGCGTTGAGTGTGTTGACGAAGAACGAAATACAAAACCAACAACTGCATCAAACGTACCAGTACTGGGTACGCAAAGCAGAACATGCAGCAAGTATGTACGCGTATATACACGAGTACGCCAATCGCACCCCACCCCACCAGCCACCGTTGACCTGCCGTCGACCACACCCCACCACAACCTGAGCCGTTCTGCGCTTCGACGTACAGCTGTATCGTTCTCGTCCAGCTACACCTCCAAAAGAAACCTCCGTTGTACTCGTGAAGCAGTGGCAATTTTTTCCTCTTGCGTACCCAAGTGTAGACTTTGTTCGAATGTAGAGGTTAGGTAGAGGTTTTGCTGTAGAAGGGATCGCACGACAGGAAGCACACGAAAGACCACCAGGGCTTAGCAGGTATATATAGCCCAGTGAGCCGTTCCCATCCGAGACACTCGTTGCGCACGTCCTTGGCGGCGGTTTTCATGGCGCGTGGTGCTGTGTGGGTGGGCTGTGCTGTGGTGTTCTTATGTCTGCGCTGATGCGATACCGGTCACGTGCTGCTGCTGATGGTTTGCAAACATATTTTTTGCAGTGATGGGCTGTATTTCTTTTCTTTGTCTTGTTTCGGAGATCATCGCGGTCGTACGTAGACACATATCGTGGCGATTTCGAAGAGGGTCCCCGACTCCATAGAGAAGCGACCGTACCTCGTGTAGCTGTAAATAACTTCTGGCGCGGCAAAGCCCTCCACGACAAGAAATTGCTGGCGATTTCGTGTTGATCTCGGGTATGTAGGCCAGCCGGCTCTGTCGACTGGGCAGATAGAGGTCTCGTGATGCACGGCGCTTTCTGCGACTAGCCATGGCCTGGGAATAACCCTGGGGATGACCCTTGCTTTGTTCTGTACAGTGGCGACACGGCGCACACGGCTCACATCACGCGCCTGCCCGGTGTTGTGCGATGATGCGACGTTCTTTTGTGACCTGGGATTTTTTTTTTGTTTCTCGTGTTCTGCCGAGTTGGAAGCGTTCCCCAGAAATGTGACGGAAAATACTACGAAGTTGAATTTTTCCACGAAATATGAAAACATAGTCGACCATAAACACCAGTGAAGTGCGAGTTATTTTCGTAAGGGTTTTGTACAAGGACGAACGAGGGTGATTGGGGCGGCGATCGGCGGCTATGACCACGGCGCTGCCTAGAAGTGCCGAGAGGTAGCGGGCGCGAACGGGCGCAAGCGGGCGCGGGCGAGCGAGAGATCGCGCGCAGCTCAGACAACCCACGCCGCAGTCGGTGGCCCAACACAAAGCTCGTGTGGCGGTATTCCTCTGCTAGTTGCGTTTCTCGGAGCCTGCGCTCTTTCGCTGTGATATAGTATAGAACAGCCAGGGCCGGCACAGTCTGTGTCCCTCCACGTACTCTCTACCCATAGACACAGGTTGTGTGCGCGTGTGTACCCATGTTTCACCCTATATTCATGGGTCCGTCCACACTCCCTTCCAATGCCCAGTGGCGACCACTGTCTAGGTATTGGACTTGCCTCATTTAGCGGGCGGCTTAAGCCGCGAAAACTCTGGATTATGTACGAAAACACCGTACCAGATACAGCAGTACATATCTGCGAGAGCACCACACAGCTGTGGTACATGGACACTCCTCGTATGAGTATCGCATGTATACTTCGTACAACCAACACCCCAACCCCACCCTCCCCCCCACCCCATACCACCCTACCCTACCACCATACCCCACCCCACGCTCCAGCTATGTGCGCCTCCCCGACGTCCTGGAGGCTTACGACAGCACGAACGGATGCACGAGCGACCACCGCCTTCTCCTGATGACAAATATCACCTCGAAGATCTGGAGCAGCGGAAGCACCCCTGGCCATAGAATATAGACACCGCCTTCAACGGCGAGGACCCCGCCGAAGCCGCCGCCGCCGCCGCCGCCGCCGCAGCAGCAGCAGCAGCAGCAGCCGAGGCGTACACTGTTAAGGTTGAGACGTCAGTAACGCGTGGGGGTGACACGCCTGCTGCGGCTGGGGCGGCGATGGAAGCGGGCGCAGGTGGTAACAGTGGTGGTGGTGGAGACGCATGTTCCTCGCCGAAGAGGGGGGGTGTACGCCCTGGCGTGATGACGGTAGCAGCCGCAGCGGAAGTGACGCCGCCGCCTGAGGTAGCGGCGGTGATGGTGAACGGGCCGTCGACGATGGAGCAGGAGATTGTCGGAGAAGGAGCGGCGGCGGCGGTTGGCATGATGGAGGCGGCGGCGGAAGCCGGCGTGATGAAGGTGCACTATGTGTGGAGATGCCTCCCCCGGAATTGTGCATGTTTTCTTATTTGGCATTTGGCATATTGGTGGGTGTAAAGATAGGGGGAGTGGAGGGGGGGGGGGGGGTGAGGTGCGGGTGGGCACACGTGTAGACGTGATGAAGGCGATGGTTCGCAGGCGGTACCAGCGGTGTCTACGTTGCTCTCTTTTGGCTCTTTAGGGAGACCCGCTATATAGTGATATCTCCGGTGTTAGTGTTACCCCCCTTGTTCCCACCTCCCGGTCCCTTCACGAGGGGGAGGGGGGGGGGGAGAGAAGGGGTGGGGTGGGCACACATGTAGGCGTGACGGAGGCGATGGATCGGACGCGGTCTCGGCGATGTTGTCGACCTTTTCATTTCCTGGCTAGCGTACACTTTTGTTGGAGCTTCACTCGATTTATAGTGTTGTCATGTCTTCGATGTTCATGCTGCCCCCCATGCTCCCACCTCAAAGAGAGAGAGACAACGAGAGGGGGATATACCACCGCAACTAA
Organism: Macrocystis pyrifera; assembly: GCA_031763025.1. Taxonomy (NCBI): domain Eukaryota; class Phaeophyceae; order Laminariales; family Laminariaceae; genus Macrocystis; species Macrocystis pyrifera. The sequence continues at coordinate 1,995,414 of JASSKH010000001.1, forward strand.
CACACTACTCCGTACAAGTCAGGGAGAGGGAGAGAAAGAGAAAAAGAGAGCGAAGAGAGAGAGATATATGTACCATTCCAACCAACACTCTACATACGTCAGGGAGAACGGAAATATACATTTATCTCTTCATTTCCCTGACACATGTCGGTGTGTTGCTGGTGTTGGTGTCTCCCTGACTGTCTCTCGCCTCCCCTCTTGCCGGGACATATTTTGTGGTATATGTAGTGTGTTGCATGAGGTTGTCATCTCTTCCTTCCCCTCTTCCTCTTTCTCGCTCTTCGCTCTCGCGTGTGGGAGCAAAGTTGGACAGCGACTGAAAGCGGGGGAGAAGGGGGGGAGGCAGAGAGAGCAACAACGATACCATTCCAACCAAGACGTTGCATACGTCAGGGAGAAGGAGAGGGAGAGAGAGAGATATCAACACAAGCAAGGCACTAGGGGTGTCGGGGAGAGGTAGGGAGAGAGGGAGAAGTCACGACAACGAAGACACTACATACGCCATGGGAAAGGAGAGAGAGATAAGTCCTCTCTCTCCCTCCCCCTGACGTATGTAGTGCCTTAGTAGTGGTAGTTTATCCCTCTTTCTTTCTCCCTTTTCCTGGCCTATGTGGTGTCTTGGTGTGATAGCGCATATCTCTCTGTCTCCCTCTCCTTCTCCCTGACGTATGCAGTGTCTGGTTGTGGCAGTTTTTTCCCTTTCTCTCCCCTCTTTCCTGACGTATGTAAAGTCTTGGTGTGATGGTAAATCACCACAGTATCTCTCTCCCGCTCCCTGACGTATGTAGTGTGTTGGTTGCGTTGAATTGTCTCTTTCTCTTCCTTTTCCTGACGTGTGCAGTGTGTTGCCTATGTTACTAGTGTATCCGTCTATCTTCCTCTTCTTCTCTGGCTCTCTCTCTCTCTCTCTCTCTTGCGCGCGCGTGGGAGCAAGGGAGGTAGAGAGGAAGAGAGAAAGAGACATGCATACATACCAACACAACCAACAAAACACATTCCACACGCCAGGGAAAGGGAGAGAGAGATGAGCCAACACAACTCTAACACTGCATACGTTCGGTAAGGGGAGATAGAGAGAGAATACACCACCACAACCCACGCAGTACTCATGTCAGGGAGAAGGAGGTAGAGGTAAACGGAGCACTGGGTGGCACATCATCAGCAAGCAGCGCTGCCTGGAGTTATTTCGCGGGACAAACTCGTCTCTTGGGGAAAGGTTAGTCGTTCAAGGCCGGACCAGGGCGAATTATGGGTTGGGGTCGATTGGTGGGTCTATCGGCGAGCGAGCGAGTGGAAGGGGGTGGGGGGGGTTCGGGTGCGGACGAGGGGCGGAAGAAGCGTCGCATCAGGCGAAGGGAAGGGTGTTGGGGAAGATGAGAGCATAAGCTTGCGCTACAGTTGCCACAGCGACAGCACCGTTGGGTACTACAACCATTGGTTGCTACCAGTACAACAGGGTTGAATTGACACACGACACATATTTTGTATGTGGAAGTGTGGTGAGGTCTCTTAAGGTTTGCTTTTACCCACCCGCCGTTGGATTAAAACAGAAAAAACGAAGAGAGTAATGTTCTAAAGGATGGGAACGAAGAGCGGCAGAGAGCGGCGGAGGGGCGAGGAGCGGTTGGGAGTTTGGAAAAGGTTGCCTACCTATCTGTATGTGCATTACGTACGATTTAACTAGTACCTCTTGTTTTCGCCCTTGAAGAGGGGGAAAGGGGGCTGTCGCGGGCTAAGGTAAACTATATGTGATGCATGTGATGTATCAGGTACCGGTATATGGTGTGGTGCATAATAAGCCGAAGCAGGGGGTATTACGATGGGTCTTACTACGGAGACACACTCGTCATACTGCCCGCGATGGTTCTGCGTTTTATGTGGAACACGAAAATTAATGGATATTAACAGTGCAGGAAATAACGTGAGGAATCTACAATCGATGCATTTTACCAGCTGTACTCGGGTATTAAAAACAGCTCGTTGTATACCTGGTATAATATGTCGAGTGTCGATTCCTCACGATGTTTTGCTCAGTATTAAGATTAATTCATTGCTCTGCTTATTCTGCCGAACCGCCGAAGGCTGTTCGATGTGTTTGTATTCCACAGTAAGAACTGCAGTAGTAGCTGCTGCTTCGGCGTTTTCTACGCGGAACCGTATACACCTGATATAAATTCACCAGATTCATCACATAGAGTTTGCCCTAGCCGGCGACAGCCCCCTCTTCCCCCCTCAAGAGCATGCACGAGAGGTACTCGTATACTATTTGATACGTAGTACACACATACAGTTAGTGAGGTACGTGTTTCCAATCCAGACCGTTTCTCGCCCGTCGACGGGGTTTGTACATTCTTGGCATTTTTCGTGGATGGAAGTGGATGGAAGCTTCAATAGAAATAGATGAAAGCTTTCCATGGAAGGATATATTCTACTACCAAGGGAGAGCTGGAAGCTTCCACTCGTCACTTTCATGTGAACCTTCCACGAGCTATATTTACTTCCGCTGGTTTCCGACTTTGACGAGCTTCACGTTTGTGTAGTGTTATATTACTTGGGTTGGGTAGGCGATTTGTTAACTTTTTTACCAGTAGCCCAACGGACTAATACCTCAACAATATTGATAGTAAGTACACCACTACCATATATACCAGTAGTTTTTTTTTCACCGTAACCGTATGGATCCCCCTATGAATACCAGTTCAAGGCCTCTGCTTGCTTAAAGCATTCTTTGGGAAAACTTTAGTCTAGGTCGCTGCGCTAGGAAATATTCTATACAAAATAGGTCGCTGTGCTTGGAAATGCTCTTGGAAAAAATAGGCCGGTGTGCTTGGAAACCTTTAGGTCGCTGAGCGGGCGACAAAACCTAGTAGTAGTAGCGGTGATAGCAGTAGTAGTAGTAGTAGTAGTAGCAGCAGCGGTAGTAGCAGGAGCAGCAGCAGTAGTAGTAGCAGCAGCAGTAGTGGTAGTAGTAGTGGTAGCAGCAGCAGTAGTAGTAGTAGTAGTAGTGGTCGTAGCCTACTTGTACTACAACTCCTGCCTAGCAGTTCCGCGGATCTCAAACCAACATGTCACCCGAAACAGAGGGAGAGAGAGCTCGTCGCTTGAGCTTGGTCGAACCGGATGCGCGGCGGCTGCGGGAGAGGTGTGACTGCCCCAACAGCCACACAGCAGCAACAGCAGCAGCAACCCCCCAGGAGAAAAAAAATGGTGGCAAATGTGAAGTCGCACAACCATTGAATCAAGTGAAAGCGTCCGTATGGAGTGCGCACGGACTACCGTACGCACGGGTGGAAATCTAATGGAAAAGCGTGTTTTTACAGCGATCTCAAAGCGACTCCTTGACAGAACAAAAGGCGGCGGCGGCAGCGGGGCAATAATCAGAAAAACTCCAGCTCACTCGTAGTAACAACAATCCGAACTAATGTGTGTCCGAGAGGTGAGTGCAGTCCTAACAGACCTAAAAGGGTAAACTCGCCGATAAAAAAGTACCAGGTACCTGGTGCTTAGGTTCATTCTTATCGAAGAGCTTTCCTTCCAAAATTTCCAAAGTTTGGAAATACTTGGATATATGTATCAATATTGTTATTGCCCTCGATGAAATGCATTCGAGCGCTGTTCTCAGTTTGCTGGTCTCTTTTTTTGTGAAGTCGCAGGTGGAGTTGTTGAGAGTGGCGGGAGAGACCAGTCGGGACCAGCACAGACGGAACCCCAGAGTGCTGTGTTTGGCTCAGGCAGAGCGTCTACTCGTTGACTATCGGTACCACTTGTTACAGTACTCGGCGGGGACATATATCCAGCAGCGGCACACGAAGACGGAACGAGCACCCGCACCAGTACCACAGCAATGGGATCGATATCATTGAGGTGTATTTGGGGTTGCAGGGCTAAATACAAGACCGTTGGCCAATGAAAAACGAAACATGAACGGGGAGAGATCTCCAACAATCAGTCAGAAAGCTGACGACGCTCTCTTGGCCAAAGCAAAACATGTCGGTTGTTTATTACAACACAAGTAAACGACAGATTCAGAAGAGATCTCTGTACCGCGAAATAGTTGTTGGCGAAATGAGAACTGAGGTGGATAGGGGGCAAGAGCTTGCCGCCGGCGTCCTACGATATCCTCCCAAACCTGAAAAGAAGCCCATTTTTTGTTGTGTGTTGTTACACATTCGACAGATTGACGTATTTTCAACTGCCGGGTTATGATTTTTGCGGGTACCGAAACATACGATGAGAATCGCAAGATACAAATAAAGGCGAAAAGTAAAACATAGTCAAATAACTGCTGTTGTAAAAGACCTTCGATAGTATGCAATTTTGGGTCATTTTTTTTGCGAGTACCGAAACGTACGACGAGGATCGCAAAATACAAATAAAGGCGAAAAGTAGAAAGTAATCAACTAACTGCTGTTGTTGTAAAAGACCTACGATAGTTCGTATGCAATTTTTTAGTAGTACGCAATTTTTTAATTATGGTAGTACTCGTCCATAATTTTGCTGTGGCACAAAAAGTAACCCACTCCTGTTGTACTGTAAAAGACCTGCTATAGTATGTGAATGGAAACGCGAAGTACACCAAAAAAGTATTATTTCAGCTGGTGCGACGATACACGATAGACGCTCGATCTCGACAGAGACCTAGCCCACGGGCAACCCGTGCAGAGGCGGGCAAGGTCAACTATTAATAGTATAGATGACGGGCTCGAAGAGATGAGGTGGATGCATGCTCTAGGGGGCAAGAGCTTGCCGGCGGCGTCCAACGGTATCCTCCCAAACCTGAAAAGAAGCCCATTTTTTGCCATTCGACACGTTTGTTGTACCGTAAAAGACCTTGCTCGTGCGACGATAGACGATAGACGTTTATTGTACAGTAACTGTAAAAGACCTGCTCGTGCGACGATATACGTTTGTTGTACAGTAACTGTAAAAGACCTGCTCGTGCGACGATGTACGTTTGTTGTACAGTAACTGTAAAAGACCTGCTCGTGCGACGATAGACGATAGACGCTCGATCTCGACAGAGACTCAGCCCACGGGCAACCCGCTCGGTGGCGGGAAAGATCAACTATTATAGATGACGGGCTCGAAGAAATGAGGTGGATGCATGCTCTAGGGGGCAAGAGCTTGCCGGTGGCGTCCTATTCGGTATCCTCCCAAACCTGAAAAAAAGCCCATTTTTTGCCATTCGAGACGGATACAGCAGTAGCAGTACTCGTTGATAATGTTTTCATCTATTTCGTGCACACCAGCGGCCAATGCGCTGCACTGAGCGTAGGACCCAAGCGTCTGAGCCAACTCTTGTATTCATCGCCACCCTTGCACAACAAGACAGCACTACAGCAGTAGTAGCTGGCACCTGGTCTGGTGTATAGACGTCTCCCCAACTCGGTATGGGTGTCTGAGCCAACTCTTGTATTCATCGCCACCCTTGCACAACAAGACGGCACTACAGCAGTAGCAGGCACCTGGTCTGGTGTGTTGACGTCTCCCCAACTCGGTATGGGATATGGGATATGTTGGTGGTATGCTATATGGGAATATGGGATATGGGATATGTTGGTGGTATGGTATATAGGAATATGGGAAAACCACCGTATGTGGTACGGTATGTGTTGACGGTATGGTATGGGAAAAACACAGTATATAGTATGGTACGTTTGCGGTATGGTACCATGGTACGATGTCGTGGATGTATTATATGGCTAAATTTGCCTAGTGGTATGGTATGTTTCAGTATATAAGGTCCATACGGGTCGAATACGTCGTACGAATATCATCTGTAACGAGCTTATATATCGGCCATTGGAAAGTGTTCGAAAATATAAGCCTTGCGGACAGACAGACAGACAGATTTGCATTTACCAAAACAGAGACTCAGTTCTACAAACTGAGAATACGGAGGCTTGTTTGTTAAATTTCACATGTTGGGAAAAAAAAATCAAGAAAATCTGAAAGAATAAAAAATTGCGCGAAAAAAACATGGAAAATATGGAAAAAAAGCTCTCCGATAAGAATGACCCTTACTGCATCTACTGTAGGTAGACAAGGACGCTGGTCGTGACTGACAAAACGTTTCGTGTGGCTTATTTCTGATTCAGATGTTCTCCGAGAGGGGAACACTAGTACGCACGGTACACACATCGGAAGATCATCGATTCCCACTTTTCATCAAAATTCCTCATATTTGTTATGTATGATATGCAGCAGTAGCTCATGTTTCCGGCGCGTATTTCCTGGGTTGGACCTGGGCTGCACAGATCACCCCGCGCTTTGAGTGGATACTTGGCTCAGCGTATCATATTCTCAGCGCCGAGTTAGTACCAGAAAATAATATGGGTGCACAAGCCTATGAACAATACCACTGCCGGGTGGGTGGGATGGACTCCAGAATGTCGTGCCCAACTCTCTTCACTGCGCACGAGGTTAGGGAGAGAAAAGAAGGAATGTCCATCTATGCGATGCAAATCCCAAGATAGTTCGATACAATCCGCGGTTCCAGTACGTTCACGTGCCAAGATTTAGAGCCCCCTGATGGGATCAGCCTTTCACTAGCGTAATATGTCTCTAACGTGGATGCTTTGTGGTGGTATGGAAGTATTGGATTTGATGAGGCCTCCTGCGCCGGCCTGTGGTTCCACCCACACTTCAATGGGCCGTCGGATTGTCTTTGTAGTTGATCATTGGTCAGGCGCAGAGTTGCCTCACCCAAAGTTCATCATTGGAACAATCATTTTCCGCACCCGCTGCGAAATGGATCTCAAGCTCAGGCGACAGTGCTACCTAGCTCGCTAGAAAGGCATTTCATGCCCGCAGTTTTCTGATTGGTTACTTTTTTAGCTGGTACTAATAAATATATTGGTCGTCAATTCTTCCTTTCTGCCACAGATGCAACCGTTTGGTTCGACAGCATACTTTTGGGTCCATGCCCCCCGCCTCCCCTGCCTTTAACAAAAGCACCATTACAATTTACTCTTACATGGTGCCGAGAAGGGCACAACACCGCCTCAAGAGCTCTCAAAAATGTATCCCAACGCAAGCAAGACCTTGCAAATTCACGGCGGAAGGGAGCTACTGAAGTAAAAGCCGCACCATCGACACCTGCAAACCATACGTGGTGTTCCCCGTAACACATGGGTCAGTACCCGAAATAAACCAAGGAGCCAATAAGTATTGAGTGCCAGACCCCCGGCTTGCTCGACAGAGGGAACTTCTTTTTTCTATAGCGGCCGAATCGTTGTCGCCTCGCTTGTTTTGTCAACCACGCGGCATTTCGTTTTTGCTCTTTTACCCCCTCTGCTCAAGACATCGGTACTCGTAGCCGACACAACCACAACACGGATATAAACACTGAGCTTCGGAAACGTCGTGATGCTCCCACACTGTCTCCAGCCTGACTACCAGGAGGGGGGGGGGGGGGGGGGGGGGGGGGGGGGGGGGGGGGGGGGGGGGCGTGCGTACTCATTTGTTGCTTGCCTTAGTCATCTGACCATTGACCATGCATCCCTTTCGAGACGGAGCACCGTTCCTACTCCTAATAGAGACACCGCCAACAATTGGGCGCTCATTACGTTGTTTCCATATATTGAGGGGGGCAAGGGCTTCCTCTCTGCTACCACACCGTCACCGACGATAACCAAACACACTCACAGACACATACGTAAATAACAAACATCAGTTTGAACACATAGTGCCTTTCGCATGCCCATCATTCCCAGGAGCTGTTCACGGGTCGGGTCAGAGTCAGGTCGGGTTGAGTCGGGTAAGGTTGACCTGCGACCGGACCCGACCCGACCCGACCTGACCCGACCCGACCCGACCCGACCCGACCCGACCCGTGAGAGTTTGAATAGCCCCCTGACCCGACCCGACCCGACCCACCCGTGAGTCAGGTAATGACTCGTGAAGAGCCCTGATCGTTTCTGATCAATTCCAAACCTTGACGGCGCCATCTCTGCTGGCAGAGAGAAGCATCTTTATCGGAAGCTCGGTCACTTTCACGTCTAGCACGGCGTCGTCGTGGCTGGCGCGAGGGGCAACCAAGCCCTTATCCTGCTCGGGCCGTACAGCAGCAGAAGCAGCAGCAGCAGCAGCAAACATCGAAGTGACGACGCAGACGGACGTTTGGGGGGGGGGGGGGGTGGAGTTCGTCAGGATATTTGTAGTGCAAGAACAACTCCATACGCTTTTGGGGTTTTGCATTGTGAAAGCAGCAGCATCATCAGCAGCAACAAACGAACGCAGGGACTACGCAGATGGAGGGAGGGGGGATGGGGGTGTATGCAGATGGAGGGAGTGTACTCGATACCATGCCTGGCCGTAGTCGTATCACCATAGACCCTCGCATCCCTACAATGCCGGGACGGAGCACGTCTTGTTTTCACCGACCAGACAGACATTGCTTGCACCAAGCGCGAAGCACCGAGAGGTGTTCGGCGAGTCGCCTAAAGGGTGAGCAACATCCCACTAAGAACCGCTTGTGAGGCGGATTTGCACATGGATGGCAACTCCAATGTGTTAATTTATTTTCCGGTGTGGCCACTTCCAGAGACAGAAATGGGGGTACCATATAACTGCCTCGTGGGTGCCTTACCATAAGCACTACGCCATGCGATCATCCCCCCCCCTTGTGAGGAGTGAAAGTTCTCCACCTCGCACAAATGATCTATCTATAACTCGATCGCCAGCTGTGACCGACCGCCAGCGAAAAAAAAAACTGTACCCTGGTTGTCTCGTTCACGTAGTAAGCGGCATGTTTTTCAGTGTCGTTGCCAACCGACGCCAACCCAACCCATATAAAACATATAGGGGAGGGGGGGAGGGCGTGCTTATTTGTTGCTTGCCTCAGCCGTTAGACCATTGACCACGCACCCCTTTCGAGACGGAACACCTTTCCTGTTCCTAGCAGGCGGGAGTGGAGTTTGTCGGGATATTTGTAGCGTAAGAACAACTCTCAAGACGATGATATTTCGGTTTCGTGCTGTAACGTAAGGCGGTTTACTTGGGTACAAACCGCGAGCGCAGAGACAGCTTCGACCTCTGTGCTCGTTTCTTTTACTCTACCCAAACTCTTACTTGCCACTAGCGCCATCTACTGCGTGCTCTACGACTGCTGCAGCGCCGTCACATTCCAGCAGCTTTCAGGGCAACATGACATCGTCAACATCGTCGGCGACTGATTGATGCAACACCGCTCATTCTTCCGTTCCATTCAAGCAAAGCAAAAAAAAAGACGCGTCAACGCGGTAGTAGACGTGCCGCGTTGAGCATTGCGCATCAAAGTTCGCTCGTCCGCTTGCGCCCACCTCTATCAATCAGCCAATCAAAGCGAACATTTTACTACTAAAAAGAGTTTTACTCTCTGGCTTTCCCGCTCGGAGAAAAACAAATACTTTTAGGGCAAATTGCAGTCCCGTTTTGGGGGACAAACTACTCAGAATTAGAGTGGTTTGTACCGAACGCTTTACCTCAAGCTATTGATTCGTTATCCCCTTTGCGACCACCCGGGACAGAGAACAAGACCATAGTCGATGGAATTGTTGTTGTCAGCATTCTACGAGCGGCGAGGGCGCCCAGCAGGACGGGTAGGAGGATCATGTTGGGGACCCAGCCGTACGACTCCTTGCAACTCGAACACCAATTTCTATCATTCCCCAATCACGCGGTGGCCGTCGCCGCAATCGCCATTGTTACCTGTCCGTCATTTTTTCCCCTCTGTAGTGCTAAATGGTTTTTCTCACCCCCCACCCTCCCTGTATTTGGTGAGGCACCCACGAGGCAGTTGCATAGTAACCCCATTGCTGTCTCTGGAAGTGGCCACACCAGAAATTAAACCAGTTCATTGATGCTGTCATCCATATGCAAGAAAATCCGCCCGACAAGCGGTTCTCAGTATCATAGGATGCGACTCACCCTTCATGCGACTCGCCCAACACCTCACGGCGCTTCGCGCTTGGTGCAAGCAATGTCTGCCTGGTCGGTGAAAACCCGACGTGCTCCGTCCCGCCAATGTGGGGATGCGAGGGTATGCGAGGGTCTATGGTCATACGACTACGGCCATGCATGATAATGAGTACACCTCCCCCCCCCCCCCCCCCCCCCCCCCCCCCCCCCCCCCCCCCCCCCCCCCCCCCCCCCCCCCCCCCCCCCCCCCCCCCCCCCCCCCCCCCCCCCCCCCCCCCCCCCCCCCCCCCCCCCCCTTGTACCGTGTCCCTCGTTTGGCAAAAAAAGCTATTCCACACCAGGTAACGTCATTTATGAATTCATTTCACCCACCCCTATCATATGCCCCTGTATATATTGTGTTATAGTTTTCACCCGATCTGTGTGTGTTTTTGTCTTTGTATTGTTATTTATTCTTCCTTCAAGGGCTCATTTGTATGGTGTGCCGAGCTTATTATAGCTTTGCGACATTTCTCAAAATGTTCGGTTGTTGGGGTGCTACTCGCGCGAGTAGGCTCATAAACCCCGGGTGCACGGTAGCAGCAGCACGCCTCATCTGCGCTATGGCTTGTAGCAAGTATCCCTTTACATAAAACCTTGCCCCTTCGTTCAGAAGACACCCGGCGAGCAAGCAAACAAGCAATACAAGAATGATAGCCTCCGAGCACCTTGTGTCAGTGACCAGAGCAGAGCCAGGAGCGCTCCGTACCTACATAGCACTAGTCGACCCCTAGATCCAACGTCCATGCTGCCCTTAAGCAGAACTTGAGTGCCCGAGATTAATAAGGACGGGCGCTGCGGGTACGCTGTATGCACCGACCTAAGCATTCTGAGAATCGATTCACTTCAAGGGATGCTTACTTTTCTCGTTTTAGAACCGTACTCCCGTCGTGGGGACTTATTACTTGGAAATATAGTAGAATTTTGGTTTCTGTACAGTGCGGTACTGAAAGGGTTTATCAGGATGACGCCTCCTACATTTTTGGAACAAAAACAAAACTGACTGTTCCTCTGAAAATACATTCATTTGTCGTCCGCCCTCCGTTCCTAAATATATATATATATACATATACACATTTTTTTTTCATGTCATGACGGACAGGCCACCCCAGGCGATGCACGAGCGGCGCCGTTGGAGCCCCTGCCGCTCACGCAGTCGGTGAAGGACGGCATGCAGGGTCGACCGCGCCAACCGGCGACACCACCGGTGAGAACCAAAAAAAAAAAGGAACACCCCTATGATACCTCTTGAAGAGTGTACCAGTACCAGGCATACCGTATTGGCGCGTGTGGTAAGGTTAGCTCAAACCCCTCGGACAATTTTTAAAAGAAAACCTGAATTCCTCGACAACGGGACTAGAGAAAGAAAAAACACCGAGCGACGCACGCGTCAACGATGGAAATATCTCCATGAGACCTTTCCAAAGCCACCATATTCGTTGTGTGCATGCCCTCCTTGAGGCACCCCCTCTCCCCCCCCCCCACATTGCTTTGGAGAAAAGCGGCCTCCGAAAAACAAAAACCAGGGGGGTGTGCTTGTCTTGCGTGTTTTACAGTGTATACATATGCCGCATCTCCCTTGCTCGGGCCACGGCAACAAAGGTTGGTAGCAGGAACCACCGACGCGTTTACACCATTGAGCCACTCTGTAACACAAGCAAGCAGTACGTACCGGGGGGGGGGGGGGGGGGGGTGGCATCTACGTACGTGTGTTTGTCGAAGCGAAAGACCTCACGGCTGTACGTACTACACACGTACAGCGGTGGGTTGAGCGTGCTGTCGCCGATCGCTCGGGAAATGATTTGAAAGACAAGCACACCCTCCTGCACTCCTTTTTTTGGCACCACGAGTGATGGGTCAAACAACCAGCAGTTTCCAAAAAAACAAGAAAAAAAATGTTCCAAGCAACAAGCAACGTGCGATCGAGGAGAGGCCTCACCACTTCACCCTCCCTCCAAAAACTGTAACCCGCGATTTGTTTTGGGGGGGAGAATAAATACTTGGGAAGTTTCAGGGGGATTACTCTTCTTGCAGTAGAAAACAAAAGGGTTCGATCGTTATCATGGGTCGGGTGTGCCAAGTCTATCGTGTAAACATGAGGGGTGGTGGAACATCCGACCCGCGACGGCACGTCTCCACCCCTTGAAGCGGTTTCACAACGACGCGGTTACTACTACCGTACACCCCTCCCTCACCCTCCTCTTCCTCTTCCTCCTCCTCTTCCTCCCACGCGCGCGCATGCGAAAAACGAAACAGACCGATACACGCAACGCTGCTCCGGAGCCGCTGCTAGACCCAGCAGCGGGAGGAGGCCCATCATCAAGCTTCGCGGCGGGGGGGAAGGGGGCGTCAGCAGCAGAAAAACGTTGCGACGAAGTTCGTCTTTCGAGGAAGTTTCAAGATCCCACGGGACCTCGCCCCCATGCCGAGCGTCGATGGTTTCGGGGCCGCCATCGCTGCCGCTGCGACAACGAGCACTTGGGGAGAAGTCGGCGATCGCAGCGGCGATCCCGTTCCAGGTTACTCCGGCGGCGGCGGCGGCGGGAGTGTAGGCGGGCCCGCCAACAAGGAATCGAACAGTGGCCGGGGAGGAGTGTACCACGGCCTGACGCTAGGCCTGGAGGGCATCATCAGCTCGAGAATAATGATGAGCAGCAGCAGCAGCCACGGAAGCGGGAGGGAAGGCTCGGAGAGGGGGCGGAGGGGGGGGGGGGGGAGAGAGGTCCCGGGGAGATTGCGGCCGAGGACCGCCGGCGCCACCATCGGACGGAGAGAGTCGCCTTCGTCGGCGGACTCAGTAGGAGGTGTGCTGCTGCGCCCATGTTCTTGTTTTCATTTCGGGGCGCTTATAGCCTATGTACGGCACACACAGCCGGGCCTGTGAGAAAGAAAAAACGGCAGCGGCTGATTGCAAGACTTGCACATCGGGATTGATCCGTTCACCTTGTGCGGAACGTTGCTCTCGCTCGCCCTCTACCACTCTAATTCTTCTCGCTACGAAGGCAAGCGAAACGAAACCCAACAACAGCACAAGATCACGCACATCGGATTAGATCAGCTCACGATCTATAATAGTAGATCCTAACCTGCCGTCATGAGGTGCTCCAAAGCAGGATCTGCTGCATAGTATAGATCTACTCAGGAAACATGTCATGTCATGTCATGTCATCAGGTTTTACGGCTCCCACCCGGCAGCATGAGCGAGATCACACACGTCAGGAATCCATTATCTATCTCTCCTAAAAGATCTGGACCATGAACTGTGGGAATCGATGATCTGTTAGATGATCTGCCCAAGGTGTGCAAGGTTGAGCTTCCCCGCTGCCATTCGCCCATGTCCCCCCCTCCCCCCCCCCCCCCCCCCCCCCCCCCCCCCCCCCCGGCTTGCCGTCGGTTTCCCGTACGAAAAATACCACGTTGTTTGTGAATGTAACCTCTGAGACTACCGTGAGAACAGTAGCTGAGCTCGAAATTTCGAAAAAAAACAGAATTGGAAAAGTGGGAGATCAAACGAAAAAGCTGGTACGTATGGGTAGTTTGTCAGGCCATCCCTTCTCACCAATAAAAATTCTCGAAGTACAGATCACGATCATCTTATGATCTAGATCATCTTCATCAGAGAGATCGTCTAGACCATCTAGATCCTAACCTGTCTGAATGAAATGCTGTCCAGGATCTGCATACTGTAGTACAGATCCAACCCAGGAAACTTGTACGAAATCATGCAGATTGCGCGGCTGCCACCCGGCAACATGAGGTATAGATCCTTCACAGATCAGGAATTTATCATGAAAGATGTAGGTCATCAAGTACAAATCAATAAGCCGTCCGGGGTTTGAAGCGCTTACAGTACACGACATGTGTCGGGGAATTTGGGATTCAAGACTTTCAGATTGAGTTTTTTTTTTTCGGTATTTGAAGAACTTTCAGCTATGTACGTGCATCAGTAGACATTTGTGCTCGGCGAGGAACGCCACTTTGAATCCTACCGGGTATGGAATAGCCTTTTTAAGCGCCTACTCCCGACGTTGACTTTATCACAATTAGCTGCGAGCTTCGCGTACGTACAGTTCGCCGAAAGAGGATATTCTCCACTACTATCGTCGCGTACTGCTGCACAAGCTTGGGGGCCTCAGAACCAACCTTGGCAGCATAGTCCCCGCTCACGCTTACGCACCTGTCAATTACAACTCCACCCATACGTATGTGTCAATTCCCTCGGCGGCATAATCTCCGTTCGCGCTGACTCACCAACCAACTGAACCTGCACCCATATGCATGTGTCAATTCTTGATTTGTTTTTTTTTTTTTTCTGTGAACACAACACCACAAGTTTCTTCTTCGCCGCTTTCCCGGGAGGGGGAGTTAGGCATGGCGGACGCCGAGACGGAGGGCGATCGGCTGTCGCACATCAGCTTCGGACCAGAAGAGCCGCCGCCGGCGGCGACAGATGTCATCGCGACATGCGAGGCACAAGCTGCTGCCACCGGAGAAGCAGTCCACTAATAAATGACAAGACGCTCAAGATGATGACGATGTCTGGAACGTCAACTCCTTTGGGGGGCTTCAGAGAGGGGAAACCAAAAATGACGAAATAGATACCACTCTAAGACCCAACTATTATGGAGCCCAGATATAGTTTCCCATAATAGATTGTCTAAAATGTGGAAATGAAAGGACAGTTTTTTTTTCAATGCTAACCTGTGGTTCTAAACGGCCCTTACGTTTCGAAACAGAGTGGTAACGATTTTTCTGGTGGACGTGCATAGGAAAAACGAAAATGAACTGGCGACGGAATTGATTGATTGTGTGCGAGTATTTAGGCGCCTACTGCTGTTGATGGAACTACAACCCAAAGCAGACAAGCCATTGCAATAGGAGCCAATGGACAGGCGGTAGTCCTGTTGTTGTCTTTTGCCCGGGTTGTGGTATATTTTCATATCGGACACTACAATCGGCAGCGCGCGACTAAGCTTATTCACAATAAAAAATACGATAAACAGACAGGCGGCGCCGATGATATATATAGAAAAAATGTCGATTGATGGTTGATGATGTTGGCGATGATTCATGACTACCAGATCGATGCTACCAGGTCACTGATGAGCATGTTGATGAGCACAACGATATACTCGAGTATACCTGGTACAACAAATAGACGGATCCCTCGCATAAACCGATTGTAAAAGGATCGATTCCTCACATTTTTTTTTTTTTATCCCCTCCATCTTCATCAATTTATGCATGTTTTTTATGGCTATCATTGAGTTGTTCCCAATCCTCGAAATATATAAAACGTCGCAGACAGTTTTGGACGTGTCTCACTCTACGTACTACAGTGAAAACTAGTATTTCCTGCCGCGGCCTGATATACACCTATACATAAGCATAGTATACACCACATACATACCATATAGTTTGCCCAGCACGCCCGTAAAAGCCCTCTTCTCGCCCCGTAAGAAAAAAAAAGAGGTACTCGTATGATATGTAATACACACCTATAGCTTCCCCAAAGCCCGTAACAGCCACCTTCCCCACCCCATCAAGCGCAAAAACAAGAGGTATTCGTTTTACTGCGTAGTGCGCATATTATGCAGATAGGTAGGTCATATTCTCTAAATCCAGATTGCTCCTCGCCCCTCGCCCCTCCTCCCTCTGCTGCCTGCCCTCCGGCGCCATACTCTAGACTACCAGTACACGATTATTCTCTGTTTTTGTTTCTTTTATGTTCAATTCCTACGGCGGGCAGGTAAAAGTAAAGCTTAAAAGCTCACTGCACTTCCACATACTGAATATACGTGTCGTGTGTCGAGTGAACTCTGCTGCAGCACCCAATGGTTGTAGTAGCCCAACGGTGCTGCCGCTATGGCCACGGTAGCGCAAGCTTGTTCCCATATCCTCACCCAGACCCTCACATCAACGGACCCGACACCATCGCTCGCCCTGCACCAGCCTTAAGCTACGAATCTATCCCGCAAAATACACTAATATTGCCCCCCAAAAAGTAACTCTAGGCAGCGCTGCTTGCTGCTGATGTAGGCAGTGCTGCTCCAACTAACCAACCGGGGCGCGGTGTGGCAGAGGGCGGCAAACACAGCTAAGCATACAGGAACGAAAACATAAACTTCACCACGCTATTTTCAACGCCCACCATCAGATAGCACAGACGACAACGAACATCGCGGCTTCTGACCACATACTGTATAACACGCAAGATAACAGGGCCTCGCAGTCGATTTCCTAGGCTGATGTTTTCCACCATGGGGATAGTGCAAACACAAGGTGATGCGTCTATGGAAAGACATCGACGAATTCTTTCCAAAGGCAGCATTATCGTTGTGTGTACACCCCTTACTCTGGAGAAAAACGGCTCGCAAATCCAACCTAGGGGTGTGTTATCTTGCGCGCTATACAGTATGTTTACGGGGTGGTACTCTACTTCATGTATGCCACTCTCACGAAGCAGGAGGCTTTTCCTACACTCCCAAAGCTATCCTACAATAAACAGCATAACGAAGCAGGGGAGCCGGGGGTAGGGGGGGGCGGGAAGGAAAGGGGCTGAAAGCCAGCCCCCAACAAGCTCAGTCTCGGCACGGTGCAGCACACATACACCACAAACAGCTGCGCAGCTGCGCACACCAGCCAGGAGTTTAGTCCGGCACGGTGCAACGCACATGCAACAGTTGCTGCTGTACTGCTGCTCACACCAGCCAGGAACAGTTTACTTTAACCGAGCCTATACGTTCCGGGTATGATACGATGCTCCCATGTGGCACGCACGGCGCCTGCTCAACAAACAAGCAACACCAGCCTCCAACAGCAGCATCACAAAAAGGGGCGGGGGGCCTTAAAAGGTCCCCAGACATGACAGACAACGCTCCGTCCCGGCACGGTGTAGTTAACGCATGTACGGTACGCTAAGCACAACAGCCTGGACTAAGAGGAACACTGCACGACGACTGCCCCAACACCCGACACGCTCCCTCCCTACCCCCCCTAATCCCAATACGCGACATGCTCTCCACCCTGGCACGGTACATATAACGCACGTAGAGCGCGCACACCGGCCCGGACGAGAGGCTAGAGAGCACACCGCCCGATCGACCCCATGCAAAACAATCCACCCAAATCAACATGGGGCGTGACTTCCATCCTCTTCCTACTACACACTAGGTGGACGAAAAAAAAAACCCAGCCGTGATGAAGTCTTGAAATCGACCTACCGGTACGCTTATTGCTACGAGCACCACTAACAACACACAAACTTGCCAAGTGACGAATACTGAGGAATCCTGAAAAACACCTTGATGGCAGAACCGACCAGCCAATCAATCGAACCATCAAGCAATCATTCACGCAATCGACCAACCAACCGATTGAACGATCAATCAACCAGTCAATCAATCAGCCAGCCCATCGACCACTCAACGCTTGACAGCGCAAAGGAAGGGGAAGAACGATCTAAGAAGAAGGTCGATGTGCGAGCTGCCGAGAAAACTCCGTCGGTCGTACAGGACAGAACAGCTCCGAGAGGCACGTGCCTACCTCTACCTTAGATTTACTGATTCCCCCTTCTAACCTATACTTCCACCTAATATATGACCCCCCCCCCCCAAAAAAAAAAACACCCATGGCGGGCGAGCCATATCCACAGTCTGTCGAGTAAGTCCCTCTCCGTTCCAGCAAAACACACGTACCTACGGGCGAGTAAGTCCCTCTCCTATCCAAAAAAAACAAAACCCTTCCCGTCTTTTTCGCCCATCCTTTCATACATCTATCGCCTCTAACCCAAAAGCGAAAACACCGGTCGGTCGCCGAGATAGCCAACTACTGAGAGCCTTCGGGTTCTTCACTTCTAGGCCTGGGCTTGGCAATACGAGCACATGGCGTGGGAGACACCTCCTCCACCTTCCATCCCCAACAAAACAAACACCACGGGCCAGAGCCTTCCCCTCTCCTCCTCTCCAAAACAAAAAACGGCGACTGGCAACGAGACATTAGCTCTCTCTCCGAAACGAAAAAAAACATACCTATCATACATATATATTGTAGTACCCCTGAACGGTATGATCCCCCTTCTAGGAGGGTCTGCGCGAGAATCCTACCTTTGCGGAAAAAAAGCAGAAACGACTATTAATAAAGCTACTGTAAGTTGGCGGTCGAGACACTTCCTCCCAAAAACAAACAAAACTGGCGCAATTTTCACCCCCCCGCTCCTATCAGGCCTACGTAAATGGGAACAACATGTTAGATCACAGAAATCTTTACTTTTACACCATTTCAGCGGCTGCATCTCGCGGGGAACTTGAAATATGACATTTTGTTGTCTGGAGTACGCTTACAGGGCCTGCGGTCGATTTGTTTTACCAGGGAGCAGGATTTTGCCGAGGGTCCAAAGATTGCCCAACACCGACTGGCATTCCAATCTCGCCAAGAATTGGGTGAATCTCTGGGCCCTTGGCAAAACAATATATTTCTCCCTCGTAAAACCTCCGAACGCAGGCCCTGTAGCAACTACCAAGTCCAATAGAAAACTTTTGCTAAAAGACGCACAGCTAGCAGCAGCCTGTGGAAGCATCTCTCTACCGTTCTTGCATCCTCCTTCACCCCACACAAGTTCATGACGGGTGATCACAATTTCCTCTCCTGGAAGCGAAAAAACAGACATCCCTCATCTCTCACTGAATGCAGGGAACGGTCGGCGAAATGAACGGAAACGCGTTCGGGCTCGCCTTGGCTTAGGCAAAAGGTGCACTTACGTAGATGATGGGGCACCTCAGCCTTCCTTCCAAGAAAAGCAAACGCCGCGGGTGAGCCACATCCTTCCTCCCTCCCCGTAACGAAAGCGAAAACTAAAGCACAACGGGCGAGCATTGCCTCCAACACAAAAAAATATAAAAAAGTATCCATCCATCCATCCATCTTCCATCCATCCATCCATCCATCCATCCATCCATCCACCCATCCACCCATCCACCCACTCACCCATCCATCCATCCATCCATCCATCCATCCATCCATCCATCCATCCATTCATTCCATCCATCCATCCATCCATCCATCCATCCATCCATCCATCCATCCATCCATCCATCCATCTATCCATCCACCCATCCATCCACCCATCCATCCACCCATCCATCCATCCATCCATCCATCCATCCACCCATCCATGCATCCATCCTTTCATTCATCCATCCATCCATTCATCCACCCATCCATCCATCCATCCATCTATCCACCCATCTCTACCTCCAATAGCGCAGGGGACTCGGGTCGGTGCATTGCCTAGGCCGTCGCGTTCGTCTCGAAAAAGTGTATTTGCCTGCCCGCTTGCCTACCGCCATCGCCATCATCACTGTCCTCGCCAACACATCAGGCGGGGGCAGCCAGCCAGCCACCTCCGTCTACGCGCCGCTCCCAAAATAGCGACGGCCGGGGTTCCAACGGACTAAGGTGCAACTACAACAATAGCAACAAAGCGCTAACCACGCAGGAGGTCGCGCACACCCAACCCGTCGACCGCGCCACCTCCCCCCCCCAAATCGCGTACCGGCAAGAGTAATAATTTTCCACGAACCATCTCTCTCTCTCTTCCCCCCCCCCCCCCCTCCCCTACTCTCCCCCTCTGCCTCTCTCTCCTATACCCTTACCCCATCTCTTTATAGTTTTAGTTTATTTCCCCATCTCTTTTTGCTTTTTTGTGCGTTTCTCCATCATTTTTTGTTTTGTTTTTCCCCATCCTATCCTTGGTCTGCGCCCTACTTCTCCAGCTCTCTCCTTTTCGCAACTCAGACCCAGACTCACACATAGCAGGCACTCGTTTCCCCCCCCTACTACGGTGCATGCCTTGATTTTTATCGCGGGAAGAGTTCGGCATTTTCTTCCCTCGTCGACTCGCGTCGAAACGTGCATAAGCTATGACAGGCTCTTTCTGCAGTCAAATTTGGCACAAGAAACAAGCTCCCCTCGGCGGGGGGGAGTCGAGCTCGCGAAACCGGCCTGAGTGAATACTGAAACCAGGAAAAACCACTAGACCACGGGGGGCGCCGGCGGACTAATCTATCTCTCGCCACTTAAACCCAAGCCACGGCGGGTAGGTGGACGAGGGGTGGAGTGAGGGTCGAGGCCGGGGGGTAGGAGCAAGGGGGGAAACACCAACACCGGGGACATGAATGACACCAGTATAAAGCGCATCGTACTCTGCTACAAATGAGTCAGCCCCCAGGCAAGAAAAGGTCGACAGCATAGCCGCTACCGCACGCGATCCATCGCCTCCATCGCACCTACACGCGTGCCTACTCCACCCCTACCTCCATCCCCTCCCCCTCGAGATGGGGACCAAGGGGGCAAACACGAACACAAGAGACAACACTGCAAAGAGCTTTGAAGTCTGCGACACAAGAGTCAACCGGCCAGACAAGAAGAAGGTCGACAACATCGCCGCTACTGCGCGCGATCCGTCGCGTCCATCACGTCTACACGTGTACCCACTCCACGTCTACCTCCCTGCCCCTCCCCGCCGAGAGGGAATAGGTGAATGGGAGCAAAAGGGGGCAGCACGAACACCGGAAACACCACTATACAGCACAAGATCCAGCCGACCAGAAAAGAAGGAGGTCAACAACATCGCCGCCGCGGCGGGCGATCCATCGCCTCCGTCACATCTACACGTGTGCCCGCCCCACGTCTACCTCCCTGCCCCTCCCCGCCGAGAGAGAGTAGGTGGATGGGAGCAAGGGGGCAACACGAACACCGGAGACTTCACTGTACAGCGCGTCGTACTCTACTACACATGTGTCGGCCGGCCAGAAAAGAAGAAGGTCGGCAACATCGACGCTATCGCGTTCGACTCATCGCCTCCATCACGTCTGCACGTGTGCAATCCCCACCCTTAACCCCCTACCCTCACCGTCGCGAGGGGGTCAAGGGGTGGGAGCAAGGGGGGGAAACACGAACACCGGAGACATTACTGTAAAGCGCGTCCTACTCTGCTACAAATGTGTCAGCCGGCCAGAAAAGAAGGTCGACAAGATCACCACTACCGCGTGTGATCCATCACCTCCATCACGTCTACACGTGTGCCCACCCCCTCCCCGCACCGTCGAGAGGGGGTAGGGGGGTGGGAGCAAGGGGAGCAACACGAACACCGGAAACAGCACTGTAAAACAGGTCTCGCCTTTCTACACAAGAATCAGCCGGCTAGAAAGAAGAACGTCGACAACATCACCGCCGCCGCGTGCGATCCATCGCTTCTATCACGTCCGTAATTGTGCCCACCCCACCCCTACCCTCCGCCCCTCCCCGCCGAGAGGGGGTAAGGGGGCGGGGGCAAAGCAAGCAACACGAACACCGGAGACTTCACTGCAAGAACGGTCTCGCTATTCTACAACAGAGTCAGAATAGAGGAAATCGACAACATCGCCGCTACCGCGTGCGATCCATCGCCCCCATCACGCCTACATTTTGTGTGCCCGTTAGCCATCAACGTCGCCACCGCTGCCTATGCCATCCCCGCGGCCGACACCGCCTTGACTTCTGCTGCGGATGACGACACTGCTGTCGCCACCGCCACCACTGCGGCCGCTACCACCACCGCGCCCGGACATGCCCGGACATACCTCCACCTAATGCGAAGAACCCGCATCTCCACCACCGCTACCAAAACGCCACCTCAGCCGACGTTGCAACCGCTACCACACCGCCACCTCGCTTCTGCGCACCCCCACCCTTCGCCAAGTAACCCGCAACTCCGCCACTGCCACCAATCCAGCCGCCGCCCTCTAAGCCGTAGCAGCCGCGCGATCCCAACGAATTGCTGACGCCTCAACCTTGTTAGAGGGTTACATGGCTCTAGCTGCCGCTGCTGCTCCTAGTACCTGCTGCTGCTGCTGCTACTGTGGCTAGGAGTCAGCCGACGCTACAGCTTCTGCCACGCCACCACCGCGCTTGGGCGTACCCCCACCCATCGCGGAGACACCCGCATCTCCGCCACTGCCACCACTCCAGCCGCCACCGTCCCAGCCGTGGTAGTCATGTCATCCCCATTAGTTGTTGTCGCCTCAACCATGTCGGAGAGCGACTCGGATCCAGCTGCCACTGCTCCTCCTACTGCCTGCAGTTGTCGCTGCTGATTATGCCGATGCTGCTGCTATGGCTGCTGTAGCTGCGGCTATGGCGGGGTCCTCGACTGCGAAGGCGCTGCCTAGGCCAGGGGTCGGCCGACGCTGCCGCCGCACCACACCACCACCGCGCTTGTGCGTACCCCCACCCTTCGCCGAGGAACCCGAATATCCCCCACTGCCACCACTCCAGCCGCCACTGTCCCAACCGCAGTAGCCGTGTCATCCCCACGAGTTGATGGTACCTCAACCCTGTCGGAGGGCAACCCGGCTCCAGCTGCCGCTGCTGCTGATCCTACTGCCCGCTGCTGCTGTTGCTGCTGATTATAGATGCTGCTGCTATGGTTGCTATGGCTGCTGTAGCTGCGGCTATGGCGGGGTCCTCGACTTCGAAGGCGCTGCCTAGGCCAGGGGTCGGCCGACGCTGCCACCACCGCGCTTGGGCGTGCCCCCACCTTTGGCCGAAGAACCCGAATATCCCCCTCTGCCACCACTCCAGCCGCCACCGTTCCAGCCGTACCAATCGCGGCACCCCCACAAGATGCTGACGCCCCAACCTAGTCGGAGGGCAACCCGGCTCCAGCCGTCGTTGCTGCTCCTACTGCCCGCTGCTGCTGTTGCAGCTGATTATGGATGCTGCTGCTATGGCAGCTATGGCTGCTGTAGCTGCGGCTATGGCGGGGTCCTCGACTTCGAAGGCGCTGCCTGGCCAGAGGTCGGCCGACGCTGCCGCGGCTACCACATCACCACCGCGCTTGGGCGTACCTCCACCCTTCGTCGAGAAACCCGAATATCTCCCCACTGCCACCACTCCAGCCGCCACCATCCAAACCGTAGTAGTCGCGGCATCCCCACGAGTTGCTGGCACCTCAACCGTGTCGGAGGGCAACCCGGCTCCAGCCGCCGCTGCTGCTCCTACTGCCCGCTGCTGCTGTTGCTACTGACTGCTGCTGCTGCTGATTATGGCAGCTATGGCTGCTGTAGCTGCGGCTATGGCGGGGTCCTCCACGTCGAAGGCGCCGCCTGGCCAGGGGTCGGCCGACGCTGCCGCCGCACCACCCCACCACCGCGCCTGGGCGTACCTCCACCCATCGTCGAGGAACCCGAATATCTCCCACTGCCACCACTCCAGCCGCAACCGTGCACGCCGTAGCAGTCGCGGCATCCCCACGAGTTGGTGACGCCTCAACCCTGTCGGAGGGCAACCCGGCTCCAGCTGCCGCCGCTGCTCGTACTGCCCGCTGCTGCTGTTGCTGCTGATTATAGATGCTCATGCCATGGTTGCTATGGCTGCTGTAGCTGCGGCTATGGCGGGGTCTTCGACTGCGAAGGCGCTGCCTAGGCCAGGGGTCGGCCGACGCTGCCGCCGCACCACACCACCACCGCGCCTGGGCGTACCCCCACCCATCGCCGAGGAGCCCGAATATCCCCCACTGCCACCACTCCAGCCGCCACCGTCCCAACCGTAGCAGTCGCGGCATCCCCACGAGTTGTTGACGCCTCAACCTTGTCGAAGGACGACTCGGCTCCAGCTGCCGCTGCTGCTCCTACCGCCCGCTGCTGCTGTTGCTGCTGATTATAGATGCTCATGCCATGGTTGCTATGGCTGCTGTAGCTGCGGCTATGGCGGGGTCCTCGACTGCGAAGGCGCTGCCTAGGCCAGGGGTCGGCCGACGCTGCCGCCGCTACCACACCACCACCGCGCTTGTGCGTACCCCCACCCATCGCCGAGGACCCCGAATATCCCCCACTGCCACCACTCCAGCCGCCACCGTCCCAACCGTAGCAGTCGCGGCATCCCCACGAGTTGTTGACGCCTCAACCTTGTCGGAGGACGACTCGGCTCCAGCTGCCATTGCTGCTGCTGCTGCTGCTGCTGGTAAGGCTGCTGCTGCTTGTGGTGTTGCTACTGCGGCCGTGGCTGTGGCGGAGTCCTCGATTCCGAAGGTTCTGTCTAGGCCAGGAGTACTTCCGCTGCTCCCGAGCTTTGATGTGGTCCATCAGGAGGAGCCGATGGCCGCTCGTGGAGTATATAGCCGCCGGTATCGTGCTGAGCCTCCAGGATAACCGCGAGGGGCACGCAGCTGGACCATGGGGTAAGGTAGGGTGGGGTGGAGTGGGGTAGGGTAGGGAGGGGTAGGGGTAGGTGTTATGGACTTGCTTACATTTGTCTTCATTTCTCTGAGAGGCCAGCCATGGCATTTCTGTGACCTCTCAGGGTAACCTTTAAAACCTGTTATTTACTTCGTTCAACAGCCGACGAGACTTTTCCCTTGTTTTTGAGAGCCTTCTTCCTGGTTTTCTGTTTTTTTTCATCATTTTTCCCCGTTTTTTTATTATCTTCTTTTTCTCCGTTTGGTTTTTAGCGAGATGTTTTCGATGTTTTGGTCAATTTCTTGTTCCAGCTTTGTTCGATTTTTTTTTCATGGACCTCTACTTGATACGCGCGGTTTATTCTAGCACCTGATTCTGCGCTCATATCAAAAGCACAAACCAAGTTCCGAGAGCCAGCGAGTCGTCAAGCATCTACCGCAAGCGCAGAAGAGCGCAATGAGCCCAGCACAAAGCAGCAAAGCACGTACGTGATGATCAGAGCTCGACAACGCAGGTAAGCAGACAGAGTTGCCGAGAGCCAGCATGCCGTCAAGCATCATCTACACACACTACTACCGCATGCTTGTTCTCGAAACGGAAAAATGGAACTCTGCCTGGCATAAAAAATATGCAACCACATACTCCAAGCGGGTGATGATGTGAGCTTCGCCACAAACAACTCTGGCTGGTGATGCGCGAAGGGTTTGCCTTGGTGTCCAAACTCAGTATGATACGGCATCAGTATATTTCTTCGTCCTTTCCTGCACTCTGCATGATCCACGCATGCGACGTCCAGGTTGGTTTCCAAGCGTATACTATAGTTAGAGCTCTTGGTACTTGCAAGTCGTCACTTTGCGCCTAAAATCATACATGGACTTATCTATATCCGCTTCACACTTTGTTTCTTTTTTCTATTTTCTCTTTGAGCGAGCGTAGCGGGCCGAAGCCGCCCGCGGAGTGAAGCGCCTTCTATAACATACATGCTCGCAGGGTGTCCGTGTACCACAGGTGTGTGGTGCTCTTGTATTGCTGTATAGGTGCTCTCGTACTACATTGTGGTTTAATTGTGTCTACTGCTGTCGTAAATACACGTACCGGGTGTTTCCATTGTGTTCTTATGGAACACTCTGGCAAGAAAGAAGAAAAATGAACAACCGTAAAGGAGATGGAGATCGTAGCTTTGGGCTCTTTTACAATGTGACAGCTACCATGTGCCGGTTCGGGCTATCGGCATGATATAGGGTGCGGCATAATATGGGGTGCTGGGATCTTGCCTTCTCTTCTTTTGTGTGATGGGTAGATAGCCTGTGAGAGCACTCTTCTTTACCGCTACCCTGTAGGGACAAGAAATACTACGACTTGAAACTGATCTCGTCTGAGGATTACGGAAGCCTCACCAGGGGCGATGTTGGAGACCTTCGAGTTCAAGTTTTGGAACAGGGCCTTGACTTCGTGAGCGGACAAGAGAAAGCGCAGCGCGGAGAAACCTCATCGGGAGCGTTTATCTTCTTCTTGGGATGATGCTTACACTTTCGAAGCAGCCGAGAAATCAAGGTGTAGGAGGGGTCCGATGGGAAGCAACCGCTAACCCCCGCTGGTACAGCAGCGAGGGATGATATACCACCATCGTCGGAACTGTCCGATGGTGGCGGCGAGAACCGGGAGGGAGGTCCCATAGGTGAGGGATCTTCCGACACGCACGGTGATCTGGGTTGTCGTCATTTTTCAAGACAGAGAAAAAAAGCTTTCTCCAAGCTTGCTCCACATACGTAGTCACCTAACTATACGCTAGTGGGTAGTACTTTTACAATCACCGCGGATTGGGTCGTGAGCGAGTCTCGCAGACTTCATATTTGTTACTTTTGAGTTTGTACGCTGGAGGCATCAAGTATGGTTATGATAATGTTCTACTACCATATATGCACGTGGCGAGGAGAGCGCCCCGACAGTGGAAAGAAAGGCCGTGTTTGCGATAGTGGATGATCCCGCAGACGTTGCCGTGGAGACGACGTCGAAGTTACTGCTGTACAACAGAAGTAGTAACTAAGCCCTACGGTGGAAGCAGAACCGTATGCAGAGAACAGCACGCAGCAGCTTATGTTCCACGTATGGTGAGAGTTTAACCATATACACCTCTGCCGCGGATAGGGGGAGGGCGTGCAGCAGCAGCAGCGAAAAGCCCCGAGGATGAAATATGTTTTTGGGCACCCCCGTTGTGTGTTTGGTGGGGGGAAATCGTGCGGCGTAGCCGCACGTATTCTGCTACGGGGAGTTTAGTGGTGGATATGAACGATGTGATGGAGACGGTGTCGTTCTAAGGGAGCAGCTACTGCTCCTACATCGGAAGTACAGCTGTAGGCACCCCAGCCGTGTGTCGCGACACGGATCGCACGGCATTTGTTTTCGTCTTTATTTGCCGTACGCACTCCACTTCAAGGGTTTGGTTGTGGAGGTAGGGTTGTCGCGGAGCGAGGGGAATCATGTCTGCATACGAGGTCAGCGAGAAAACGCACAGTTGCCAAGCTGTGCGCAACCCGCCGTGAGGATTGGCAGGTAAAAGCCGCGCGATGTATCACAATCGCGTGCACTCTGCCGCGGGGAGTTTCTATGGCGAAGGGGGCGGGCGCATGGATATC
This sequence comes from Macrocystis pyrifera, assembly GCA_031763025.1. Lineage (NCBI taxonomy): Eukaryota > Phaeophyceae > Laminariales > Laminariaceae > Macrocystis > Macrocystis pyrifera. Next base: position 2,022,205 of record JASSKH010000001.1, read on the forward strand.
GGGTGCTGACTGCAGCAGTACTACAACGAGGGGAATAGCGTCCGCATGGCAGCAGGTCGAGCGGTAAAACCGCACGCACTCCATGACAGCAGCAGCAGGAGCAACATCGGGAAGCTCGTGGAGAGGACAGACGGGCATCTCGTCAGCTGGAGCTTTTACTTGATCCGGCAACATGTCGGGGTGGGCGGTGACGTTTAGCCTTTCTGGTGGGTAATCATAGCATTTTTTTTGCGATTGGATACACCTGTCGGTCAAAATACATTGAATAATGTTGGTGATCGTACGAATTGGAGATATGTAATTTACGACTGGGTTTGCGTTCGTTCCATTAGGGAAGGTCGTGGATGGTATCGTTTAGATCACGTCTTGGATGGTATACATAGCCAAAAAAACGTCTTGTATATCCAATGGAGCGTTTCCTTGGTCTATACATTATCTACAATAGCTCGGTGGGATTCACGGGTGCATACGTATGTAGAGCCCTGAGGTGTGTATTCGTGTATTTGTGTTGAATGGTATTGGTGGTTACTGATTTTTTGTATTCGTCATGTATTCGTACTCGTGGGTTCGAATCCCACGGTGGTCACCAATGTAAAGCCGATGCTCGCAGTGAGAGCCGATGCTGTCGCGTAGAAGTCGCCGTGGAGAGGTCGCGGAGCGAGGGTCCCTTGTAGCCGTGCTTTCGGCCGACGTAAGCCGAGCAGAGTTATTTCCCGTATTTGGCAGGGAATTGCCAGACCCAAGAGGGTCAAGGTTATTAGAGTAACACCGCAGGGGGTCACAAGGACCTTACCTAATCGGGTCGATTCTGGAGATCCTCGTGGTCAGCTTGAGGGGAGAGGTCAACGCGGTCCATGCTGCGGACCTCAAACAACCCGATATCTAGTCCGGTGGGATCTTTCATGCTTGACTTTGAGAGGTATCTTTCCTTGCATGCTGCGTGTTCCGAGGTCTACGACCGATACGTCTTACCCAGTCCGTGGCACGGATATCTATTATACCTGTGACTGTTTAGTGGTTGCAGAATAAGGGAGGTATGCATACTACTGTAATTCATGATTAATTACTACAACACAGTACTGTTTTGCGTACATGAAGGATGGTTGAACGCTTGTTCGCGAAGGAGTAAAAAGGGATATTGGATGCGTTGCGGATGATCGAATAGCTTTATAGCTGGAAGGACTTAAGCTGTTCGTGTTAACAGTTGCAGTTTTTTTATGTTTCTTCACTCGGTTATTAGGAGCTACTGGTAGCTAACAAAAGCCAAAAAAGGAAGTATTTTCGGTTTTACGACATATCACGAGCGTCTACTATTTCCGATAATTTTTCAGAACCAGATAAATACTACCTGGTACCTGGTGTGTGAATAAGGGTGTATGCTGTCTCGCTGGTATACTGTCACGATCTGTCCATCTATGGCGGGAGTAGGGAATAAAAGCAGAATTTTGTCCGGGGGAGCGGTGTCCCTTGCGATCTCTAGCATTGCCTTTTTCGCCCTAGTGTTCATTTTGGGGTGCGACTACTGTAATATTTTCCGTGACTACAATAGCTTTGTATGGGGTTGAGGGAAAGGTTTTTTGCTCGTCGTCGGGATGAGTTTCCTCTTGCTATTACTGTGGCTGCTTTAGGTTATGAAGTTGAGTAGTATAATTGGTTCATCTCTGTCATCATTGTCTCGTGAAGAGCCAGGGAGGGTGTCGGTTTGGAATCTTCTACAATACGACAGTTAGCATGCGCCGGTTCGGGCTACCGGCATAATATGGGTATTTTTTGGTCTTGCCTTTTTTTGTATTGTATGATGGGGTGATGGCCTGTTAGAGCACTCTCTCTCTCGGCCCCTACCCTGTTGGGACCTCTAATGCCGTGACTTGAAACAAATCTCGCCGGACGGTTGCCTACAGCGATGTCGGTCAAAGGTGGGTGAGTCGAAGTAATACAACACCAGGCTGAGTCGAGGTGACAGCCTGAAATTGGGGGGGGGATACGATGAATGAACCTATGAGGAGCGTACGAGGTCGTAACATAAAGTAGTGAGGTTTGGTGTAAACCAAAGGGCCAACATTCTATCAATAACTCAAGATTCATGAGCGCAACAAAGTGTAAGATTGAACACAAGAAGGTTGGGTTTAAGGAGCGGGATTGTATATCAACATACACGGAAAGTGAAGTTTAGTTAGGGGATATCATACCTGGTACATACGGGCAGAAAGGGCGAATTTGGCCGAGGTTGAAGTTGCATCCAGAAAAGAGAAAAGGACACCACGGGTACTTTTATTAGAGAAGCGAAGCAACACGTCAGACTTTGTGTTATTCAAGCCGCCCTTGAACCTTGTACGGTAAAAATGACCTCCCGGGAAGAAAGCAACCAGTACAGCAGCGGGGCAAGAAGACAGAAGATACGATCGTGGGACGCCAGGATGGTTACCATGCAGATCGCCTGACACAAAGGTGGGGTACTTGTGTAAAAGGTGTTTAATTTGGCTCCAGGCTACGAGCCCGTGTTGGAGACACTATTCAGTGTGGTGCGCCGGCGAAAGAACTGAAATACACCAGACCCTCAATGAGTACTGGGGTTGGGAAGTCCCAGCAACTTGAACATTTCCCACCATAATTATGAACACAGAAAAGCTGGAGATATTCTCGGAAGAGACTAGGAGAAAGACGGTGAGGCAGGGCGGGTGGAGAAGAAAGAAAGATTGGCAGGGTGAAGTACTAGTAGTGCTGATATTTGGAGTTCCTAGCGACATGACGAGGATTGAGTTTCAAGAGAAAGTACGACGAAGTAGGACTGTACTGCTTTGCAATAGGAAACGTAGAACGAGACGGAGAACACTTTCGAGTCACGCTAAAGCCGAAAGCGAGCATGGAGTGGCAGAGGATAGAAACAGAAAAAGTGTCGGCATGGGTTAGAAAACTAGGATGGGGAGTATATATAGCTAATGGAATAGCGAAGAAAAGCCGTAGTCCTAGTATGAACGAAGGTAGGGGGAGGCAGGAAACAGCAAGTTGCTGAAAGGGAATGGGGGAGAAACATAGGGGCGCATAACAAGCGGACAAGAACAGGAAGGAAACGGAAAAAATGCTCAAAGAAGAGAAAATAGAAACACTCGTAGCGACAACGGAGAAGGAACAACAGACAAGACTAATGCGGATAGTGAAACGAAAAGGAGGCTGAGAATAGGATCATGGAACGTATGTGGGTTCGCCACGAAAGAACGCAAAATGATCGAAATTGCCGAACAAGTAAGTAAGCGCGACCTAGACATAGTGGGTATTCAAGAGTCGTGGGAGAAAGAGGGGGGGAGAGATAGGATGCAAAGTTGGAGAGTATGCATGGATAGAGAAAAGGAGGAAGGGACAGAATAGCAAGAACAGGGGGGCGGGGGGTCCCTAGTCAAAGAATACTTGTGTGACATAATAGAGGTGATCAAAGACACTAAATTCGACGAAAGCGTAAGGATTAATATACCAGGGGAGCAGGGAGCGAAATACAACTTCTTAGGAAACACATATATGCCCCCAGAGTCGAAGAATACGAAAGAAGATATATAGAGGAAGTGCGGAGAAGTTAGCAGTAAATGGACACAAGTATAAGAGGCAAGGAGAAGTAGTACTATTAATAGTGGGAGATTTTAATTCAAGAATTGGGAAGGCAAGCAAGCTGAAGGAGAACATTGGACAGTATGGGGAAGTAATAAATAATAAGAATGATGAAGAGATGTTGAAGTTCCTCAAGCACAACGAGATGAAGACGTTGAACGACAGAGTAAAAAAGGCAGAGCCGGAATGGACTAAACAGTGCATACAAAAGGGAGAAAGCTCTATCCTTGACTTTATAGTAGTAGAAAATGGAAGTGGTAAGGAAAAATATTACATGTATGCGCAGCGGACGTAGGAACTACGGATCACTGTCTAATACTGACAGACAGTCAACAGACGAGGGATATCAAACATAGACAAGGTAGGAAATTGCACAGATGGAGAATAGATAAACTAGAAGTAAAAGAGAAACGGGAAGAGTTTCAAGAAGAGATGGCCAAAAATGCAGAGCAATTTTCCGAGCTGTTGGAAAGAATAGGTACAACAAGGAACGATATAGAGAGGGATGATGCAGGAGCTAGGATAATAGAAGGATGGGAGAAGTTGGTCCAGACTACAGCAAGTAAAGTAACAGGGAAGAAGTTGATAGTATGCAACAGAGCAGTAAAATGGTGGGATGAGGAAGTGAAAGAGGCTATACGAGCAAGGAGAAAGACACACGCAGAATACACATCGAGTAAAACTACGACAGGATGGGAGGAATACGCTATAGCTAGAAAGAAAACAAAAGAGATGGTAGAGAAGAAGAAGAAAGGGGTATGGAAAGACGTAGTAAATAAAATAAATTAAGACGTTGAGCGCGGGATGAAGCAGATGTGGGTAGGGATAAAAGGGATACTGGGCAAACAAGCAGGAGAGTCAGACACGGGAATAGCTACCCTAAGGGCACAGAACGGTAAAATGGTCAGTGGTTCGAAGGGGAAAAGGGAAGTACTATTAATATTAGAGCATTACCGTAAGCTAGGAAGACCCACAACCAGCGAAGCATTCGACGCAGAATTCGATAATGAAATCAACGCGTGGGCAGAGGCGAATGTAGATACATCAGAAAGAAAATACAGTGGTTCGGGAGGGTTACAGAGAGAGTTCACAAGGGAAGAAGTTAAGGAGTGTGTAGCTAAACTTAAGAATAGAAGGCAGTAGGGGCAGACCAAATCGTGAATGAATTTATGAAGTACGGGGGAGAAGGAATGCTCACCATGATGGTAATGTTGTATAATTGGATATGGAACAACGAGTACGCACCTAGGAGATGGGAGAGAAGGAGTAGTAGTAAACTTATTCAAGAAAGGGGATAAGGCTAACCCGGGGAACCATAGAGGGTTAACGCTATTAAGCACAGCAGGCAAAACATTTTGTAAGATTTTGAACGATAGAATGGCAACAACGACGGAGAAAGAAGACAAAATAAGCGAAGGGCAAGCAGGGTTTAGGCCAGACCGTAGCTGCGTAGACTATGCACATTAGGTAAGATAGTTCAAGGTAGGAAAGACGCGGGACTACTAACGTACTGTTTCTTTCTAGATGTGCAGAAGGCCTACGACACAGCGTGGAGAAATTGATTGTGGAAAAAGCTGTGGGAAATACTCGTAGGGATCATAGGAAAGATGTGGAGAATGATGAAAAACATGACGGAATGTGCGAGAAGTGCTATGACGCTGGACGGGGAAATATCGAAGTATGTTGAGTTTTTACAAGGAGTTGTACAGGGATGTACGTTATCACATAATTTATTCAAGACATATTAACGACCTCATATTAGCAGTCGAAGCAGCAAGACAGGGAGTCACGGTGGGGGAAGTTACGGTGTCGGGATTGATGTTTGCGGATAACTTCGTGGGGATATCAGAAACACCTGAAGGGTTGCAGAAACAAATAGAGGAGGCGCTAGAATACACTAGGAAATCGAGGGTGACGGCGAACGTCAAGAAGTGCGCAGTAGTTGTATGTAACGAAGATAAGGCGAACCCGGTAACTTCAGTTGAAAGTGGGGAGAAGATGAATTGCCGATCGTAGACCAGTATACGTAGCTTGGCGTAGAGATCTCAAAAGGCAGCTCTTGGGATACACACATAGCTAAGTGGTAGAAAAGGATAAAGCACACGTGCACACGTGGGCAAGATGGATGCGATCCTAACAGACTCGCACCTTGAAACTAGGATCAAGAGATGTATTCTGATGAATGTGATAGCACCAAAGCTAGAATATGCAGGAGAAGTATGGGAAGGGAACGCGAAACTCGTAAAACAGTTGGAAACAGTACAGATGACAGCAGCTGAAAATATCCCAAGATGCTCAACTACGACTAGTAATACAGCAGTATTAAGAACAGAACTGGGAATGTACCCACTCAAGACAAATAGAGACATGAGAAGGTTGAAATGGCACGGTAAAGTAAGGAACATGCCAAAGAAGAGGTTGCCAGCCATAGTTGATAGAGCTGTATGGGAGAAAGTAACAAAATGGGAGCTGGAATAAGGTGGGATAGCGAGTCGAGAAAATATGGAAGGATACGGGAGGAAGGAAACCAACAAGAGATGATGTCCGCAGAGAAGTTTGGGAGGTAAAAGGCGGAAGTAGAAGAAAGGATAGAAAGAAGGGAGAGGCTAGCGCTGAGAAACGAGGTGAAATAGGAGAATCACTAAGAGGCATACGGGGGATTGAGGGAAGGAATAGGAATTCAAAGGTATTTGTACAGCCCAATGGCCTTCGCGAAAACGCTTAGACTGCGATTTCGTGTAGGGGACCTGGACCTGCCAGAAAGAAGAAAGAGGTATATCAGCAGCCCGGAAGGAGGAGGAAGTAGATGCACAGATGTGCCCGTGCGGCAAAGCAATAGAGAGTAGAACCCAAATAGTAGGAGGATGTGAAATGTACAAGGAGGAACGTATGTATTAGAGGAAGAGATGAGGGAAATAGACGGCTGTGACATCGAGGAGTTCGGCACACTAGATAGCAGCGAAAATCGATCGCTATCCTAGGAGATAGATGGTAGCCACAGGCGGCGAAACAGCAAGGGGACAAGATTAGCAAAAAGTTTCTATGTAATATATGGAAACAACGTAATGAGCACCCAATTGTTGGAGGTGTCTCTATTAGGAGTAGGAACCGTGCTCCGTCTCGAAAGGGATGCGCGGTCAATGGTCAAATGACTAAGGCAAGCAACAAATGAGTACGCCCCCTCCCGCCCGTACTGATGAGGGGGGCCCGCTGGAACCGCCGCCGGAGGCATTGAAAGTGTAGGTTTCCGCTTCATTTCTCATCACAGCCGGGGCTAAACACCGCAGTAAAGTTTGCGCGAGTACTTCTCATTGGCCGGGGTTGGTTGGGGGAGAGGTATCGACACAGAAAAGAGCAGAGAAAACATAACAAGAAAAAGATGGTCCGCATGGAATGTTTTAAGATGGTGAAATGATCATTCAGGTGATACGACGTACAGGGTATACGTTTAGTGTTTGCCTTCTCCTCTCTCTCTTCCCAGAACATATTTTATGGGGTTCCGTAACATATACCTGGTACCTGACACGGCAAAATTATTGCACGTACGTACGTAAGATCAAATCTACTATTAATAGCAGCGTGTACTGCAAGGCTCAATCACTAGATAGCTGCTGCCCGTGCTGATCCACTGGTGGTATATACTTACACTAAACTAACTGTGTGCCAGTACGCAGGCCGACAGGTTCACGAAAACATAACCGAGCAGGCATGCGCAGGTAGACTATCAAACAGAAGCTCACACTCGGCGAACATGTGCTACGCATAGCTCATGTGGTTCTTACAGCTATTGACAGGTATATACCCCAAAATGAATCTTGTAGGTAGCTCGAGCTGATCTGTCCGACGTGTGATGTTTATGGATAGTAGATAGATCCCTGGTATTAAAAATCTGCGAGATCTATTGTACACGCATACACTCGGGTGGGATCTGTATGATACAGCTCTTGTACACACGTTTACCCGGGTGGGACCTGTATGGTCTACTAATAGCTCTCGCACACAACGCTTGCTAGGGTGGAATCTGTATGATCTAGCTCTTACACACACGTTTGTTTACCCCGGTGGAATATGTATGATCTATTAATAGCTCTTACACACATGGTTATCAAGTGGGGTCTATACGATCTACTACAGATCTTGCACACACGTTTGCGTGGGTAGCAGCCGTACCAGGTACGATCTACAGCAGTATTTAGCTCTTGCGTACCTGGTATGCTGGTAGGACAGTAAAAATATAGGGTACCACTATAAAAAGGACCTGGTCTCTGGTAGGTAACCTGGTAGGACTGAAGGGGTGGGATGGGATGGTTCCGCGAGTTATTAGAGGAATTTGATACAGCCGATTGAACGTGCAGTTCAGTTGCTGTGCTTTCGGCGGCGGAGCTGAGAGCAGACTGTCGGCGGAGAGAGTAGAACGCTATATGGTAGCGAACGATCGGGCAGACAGCAACATACCAGGTACTGGTATCTATTATAGCGACCAACGACGAAGAACAGGAGGGTGTAGGCGTTGTCATTCTTTCTACCCAACGACATTAGTACAGTACACCCAGTGTCCGTTCTGATTCTTCAATCTATCAATCGAGAGATGCACACTATGTGGTCAGACTGCTGTGAGACAGACAACACCGAAATACCAGTATGACGTACAGCAGACAGTATATCGCAAATGAAATGCCAACTACTACGTACGTACGTACTGGGTTGTTTGTGTTTTCTTCACATTAAAACGTTCTTTCTACCCGTCGACATCCAGCAGAACAACCAGTGTCCGTGCCGATTCTTCGATCCCAGAGAGATACGTACAAGTTCTGTGGTCACAAAACTACGCCGCAGAGACACTGCTGTACGTTGCCACGTATGCAGTAAGCACAGCAGTGGGCAATGCCATGCCATGTCATCATACAGGATACTACAGGCTCGACACACGACACACACATTCCATGAGATACAGAAACGAAACGAAACAAAGAAAACGAAAACACAACTGAACACGCCAAACGAGGGAATAAATAATTCCAGGTACGCACGAACCAACCGCAGGTACAATGTATTTTGGAGAGGACACAGCAACCAAAAGACAGAGAACCCACAACCTATAATACGGCGTAGAGAAGAACTGGGGAAAAACGCGGTATCAGAGGGGAGCACTATTTGTACACACCGCCCACCAAAGAGGGCTGGTACATGATCTACTGCTGCAGATCATGGCTATATTATCTAGTCGTACAGCAGTAGGTCGTGATCTGCCCGACATGTGCACGGCGGTTTCAGAACTCCACTCCACTGCTCACGAGAAATCCCAAGCCTGAGCCTCAAGCCAACGTGATTGTCGCGAGCAAACCCAAACCCGAACGAAAAAAAATGTATCTGACCTATCCACCTGAGAGTCAGGCAAAGGGCAAACGTGAACGCCCTATCTGTATTATGCCCCACCCCCGCACCGGACCGCCCCCCACCGCGCGTCCCTAGAAAAAAATAACAGCACCCACCTCGTCTCCTTTGTTGAGGCACTGCTGTTCCGGTAGGACTGCAGGACTCCGCACCTAACGGCTTCGTTGGGGCTTCGAGAGGGTGTGCTTCTTCACCTTCACCTTCGTCTTTAGTCCCTTCTCCGCTCTCTTACCCTTGATGCCACCTTCCTTTGGGGGGTGGGCGCCACCGCCGCCGCGGCCCCCCGCCCCCGCCCCCGCCCCCACCCCCACCTGCGCTGTGGTGTTCTGTGTGCGCTGTGCCGCAGGATCCAAAATTATTTTTTACTCGTATAGATATGGAGGCTTTATTTGTGCGGGCGGAAAATGGAAACCAAACCTGAAAAGGTAGCCGGCTGCTGCAGGCTGCAAGTTGCTGTTCTGGCATCTCTGTGGCTAGCTGTCAAGCCTCGCAACTCCCATGGGTGGGAGGCACTGAAGATGTTGCTGGAACTACATTATCGAGAATGGAATACGGGCTGAAATCAGGGAGCACCAATCAACACAATATCCCTCTGTTTTCAGGAGAAAGTCGTATCATAAGACGACAGCAGCTATGTATATAGTCATGGGTCATGTACCTGGCGTGTTCCACCATGTAACCTGGCGGAGCGCCACCGTCCGCCGCCGATGCTCGTGTGATACTTTGATAAAGACCTGCCCAAAGTGATCTACGTGAAAAGCTGGCCAACAGGAAAAATACATCATGAGCTACCAGTGAGTGCAGAAAGTCCAGCTTTGTCTTTTTTAATTGTGAGACTTTGGGTGCTTTCGGTTGTTCGGTTGACCCTTGCTCGCCTCGCTTTGCCTGGCTTTGCCTTGCTTTGCCTTGCATGGTTTCGCCTTGCTCGGCCTTGCATGGCTTTGCCTTGCTTGACTTTACCTTGCGTGGCTTTGCCTTGCGTGGCTTTGCCTTGCCTTGCCTTGCCTCGCCTTGCCTTTCCTTGCCTTGCTTTGCCTTGATCTGCATCGCATGCTTCGCCTTGCTTGCTTGTTTATCTGCCTTGCTTTCTCGCTTATCGTATATGCCTTGCCTTGCCTCTTGATTCCCTGTTGGTCTACGTGTCTACGTGTCCTCATTCCTTCCGGTCTGGCTCGTTGCCTTTCTGCTTGTGCCACCAACGTCTCGCTTATTTTGAAGGTTGTTTCCCCATAGGTGATAATACCATTACGCTCCTGTTGATGTATCGGCTTGACACACAACACTAGCCCTTACAGTACCAGACAGTACCCTCTGGTACGTCTTTTTTCAAGCATTCATGAAGATACTGTAGCTTTCTATTCGCAGGCCGGCAAGGAATAGTGCACTGCTGTATACCAGGTATATTAATAGCTGTCGCTTGGAATTCGCGCAGCAAGATATTGTATCTTTCGTCAATGTGTGCGTTGAGTGTGTTGACGAAGAACGAAATACAAAACCAACAACTGCATCAAACGTACCAGTACTGGGTACGCAAAGCAGAACATGCAGCAAGTATGTACGCGTATATACACGAGTACGCCAATCGCACCCCACCCCACCAGCCACCGTTGACCTGCCTGCCGTCGACCACACCCCACCACAACCTGAGCCGTTCTGCGCTTCGACGTACAGCTGTATCGTTCTCGTCCAGCTACACCTCCAAAAGAAACCTCCGTTGTACTCGTGAAGCAGTGGCAATTTTTTCCTCTTGCGTACCCAAGTGTAGAGTTTGTTCGGAGGTAGAGGTTAGGTAGAGGTTTTGCTGTAGAAGGGATCGCACGACAGGAAGCACACGAGAGACCACCAGGGCTCAGCAGGTATATATATAGCCCAGCGAGCCGTTCCCATCCGAGACACTCGTTGCGCACGTCCTTGGCGGCGGCTTTCATGGCGCGTGGTGCTGTGTGGGTGGGCTGTGCTGTGTTCTTATGTCTGCGCTGATGCGATGCCGGTCACGTGCGCTGCTGATGGTTTGCAAACATGTTTTTTGTAGTGATGGGCTGTATTTTTTTTTTTGTCTTGTTTCGGAGATCATCGCGGTCGTACGCAGACACATATCATGGCGATTTCGGAGGGGGTCCCCGACTCCATAGAGAAGCGACCGCACCTCGTGTAGCTATAAATAACTTCTGGCGCGGCAAAGCCCTCCACGACAAGAAATAGCTGGCGATTTCGTGTTGATCTCGGGTATGTGGGCCAGCCGGCTCTGTCGACTGGACAGATAGAGGTCTCGTGATGCACGGCGCTTTCTGCGACTAGCCATGGCCTGGGAATAACCCTGGGGATGACCCTTGCTATGTTCTGTACAGTGGCGACACGGCGCACACGGCTCACATCACGCGCCTGCCCGGTATTCTGCGGTGATGCGACGTTTTTTTTTGTGACTTGGGATTTTTTTTTTTGTTTCTCGTGTTCTGCCGAGTTGGAAGCGTTCCCCAGAAATGTGACGGAAAATGCTACGAAGTTGAATTTTTCCACGAAATATGAAAACATAGTCGACCATAAACACCAGTGAAGTGCGAGTTATTTTCGTAAGGGTTTTGTACAAGGACGAACGAGGGTGATTGGGGCGGCGATCGGCGGCTATGACCACGGCGCTGCCTAGAAGTGCCGAGAGGTAGCGGGCGCGAACGGGCGCAAGCGGGCGCGGGCGAGCGAAAGATCGCGCGCAGCTCAGACAACCCACGCCGCAGTCGGTGGCCCAACACAAAGCTCGTGTGGCGGTATTCCTCTGCTAGTTGCGTTTCTCGGAGCCTGCGCTCTTTCGCTGTGAGATAGTATAGAACAGCCAGGGCCGGCACAGTCTGTGTCCCTCCACGTACTCTCTACCCATAGACACAGGTTGTGTGCGCGTGTGTACCCATGTTTCACCCTATATTCATGGGTCCGTCCACACTCCCATCCAATGCCCAGTGGCGACCACTGTCTAGGTATTGGACTTGCCTCATTTAGCGGGCGGCTTAAGCCGCGAAAACTGTGGATTATGTACGAAAACACCGTACCAGATACAGCAGTACATATCTGCGAGAGCACCACACAGCTGTGGTACATGGACACTCCTCGTACGAGTATCACATGTATACTTCGTACAACCAACACCTCAACCCCACCCTCCCCACCCCATACCACCCTACCCTACCACCATACCCCACCCCACGCTCCAGCTATGTGCGCCTCCCCGACGTCCTGGAGGCTTACGACAGCACCGGCGGATGCACGAGCGACCACCGCCTTCTCCTGATGACAAATATCACCTCGAAGATCCGGAGCAGCGGAAACACCCCTGGCCATAGAATACAGACACCCGTCTTCAACGGCGAGGACCCCGCCGAAGCCGCCGCCGCCGCAGCAGCAGCAGCAGCAGCAGCCGAGGCGTACACTGTTAAGGTTGAGACGTCAGTAACCCGTGGGGGTGACACGCCTGCTGCGGCTGGGGCGGCGATGGAAGCGGGCGCAGGTAGTGACAGTGGTGGTGGTGGAGACGCAAGTTCCTCGCCGAAGGGGGGGGGGGGGGGGTGCCCTGGCGTGATGACGGTAGCAGCCGCAGCGGAAGTGACGTCGTCGCCTGAGGTGGCGACGGTGATGGTGAATGGGCCGTCGATGATGGAGCAGGAGATTGTCGAGGAAGGAGATTGTCGGAGAAGGAGCGGCGGCGGCGGTTGGCATGATGGAGGCGGCGGCGGAGGCTGGCGTGATGGAGGTGCACTATGTGTGGAGATGCCTCCCCCGGAATTGTGCATGTTTTTTTATTTGGCATTTGGCATATCGGTGGGTGTAAGGAGAGGGGGAGTGGAGGGGGGGGGGTGAGGTGCGGGTGGGCACACGTGTAGACGTGATGGAGGCGATGGTTCGCAGGCGGTACCGGCGGTGTCTACCTTGTTCTCTTTTGGCTCTTTAGGGAGACCCGCTATATGGTGATATCTCCGGTGTTAGTGTTACCCCCCTTGTTCCCACCCCCCGGTCCCTTCGGGGGGGGGGGGGGGGGGGGGAGAAGGGGTGGGGTGGGCACACATGTAGGCGTGACGGAGGCGATGGATCGGACGCGGTCTCGGCGATGTTGTCGACCTTTTCATTTCCTGACTGGCGTACACTTTTGTTGGAGCTTCACCCGATTTATAGTGTTGTCATGTCTTCGATGTTCTTGCTGCCCCCCATGCTCCCACCTCAAAGAGAGAGAGAAAACATGTAGAGAGAGACAACGAGAGGGGGATATACCACCGCAACTAACACACTACTCCGTACAAGTCAGGGAGAGGGAGAGAAAGAGAAAAAAAGAGCGAAGAGAGAAATATATATGTACCATTCCAACCAACACTCTACATACGTCAGGGAGAACGGAAATAGACATTTCTCTCTTCATTTCCCTGACATATGTCGGTGTGTTGCTGGTGTTGGTGTCTCCCTGACTGTCTCTCGCTTCCCCTCTTGCCGGGACATTATTTGTGGTGTATATGGTGTGTTGCATGAGGTTGTCATCTCTTCCTTCCCCTCTTCCTCTTTCTCTCTCTTCGCTCTCGCGTGTGGGGGCAAAGTTGGACAGCGACTGAAAGCGGGAGGGAAGGGGGGGAGGCAGAGAGAGCAACAACGATACCATTCCAACCAAGACGTTGCATACGTTAGGGAGAAGGAGAGGGAGAGAGAGAGAGAGAGAGATACCAACACAAGCAAGGCACTAGGGGTGTCGGGGAGAGGTAGGGAGAGAGAGAAGCCACGACAACGAAGACACTACATACGCCATGGGAAAGGAGAGAGATAAGTCCTCTCTCTCTCCCTCCCCCTGACGTATGTACTGCCTTAGTAGTGGTAGTTTATCCCTCTTTCTTTCTCCCTTCTGCTGGCCTATGTGGTGTCTTGGTGTGATGGCGAATATCTCTGTCTCCCTCTCCTTCTCCCTGACGTGTGCAGTGTCCTGGTTGTGGCAGTTTTTCTCCCTTTCTCTCCCCTCCTTCCTGACGTATACAGAGTCTTGGTGTGATGGTAAATCACCACAGTATCTCTCTCCCGCTCCCTGACGTATGTAGTGTGTTGGTTGCGTTGAATTGTCTCTTTCTCTTCCTTTTCCTGACGTGTGCAGTGTGTTGCCTATGTTACTAATGTATCCGTCTATCTTCCTCTTTTTCTCTGGCTCTCTCTCTCTCTCTCTCTCTCTCTCGCGCGCGCGTGGGAGCAAGGGAGGCAGAGAGAGGAAGAGAGGGGAAGAGAGAAAGAGACATGCATACATACCAACACAACCAACAAAACACATTCCACACGCCAGGGAAAGGGAGAGAGAGATGAACCAACACAACTCTAACACTGCATACGTTCGGTAAGGGGAGAGAGAGAGAATACACCACCACGACCCACGCAGTACTCATGTCAGGGAGAGGGAGGTAGAGGTAAACGGAGCACTGGGTGGCACATCAGCAGCAAGCAGCACTGCCTGGAGTTATTTCGCGGGACAAACTCGTCTCTTCTTGGGGAAGGTTAGTCATTCAAGGCCGGAGCAGGGCGAAATATGGTTTCGGGTCGATTGGTGGGTCTATCGGCGAGCGAGCGAGTGGAAGGGGGGGGTGGGGGTTCGGGTGCGGACGAGGGGCGGAAGAAGCGTCGCGTCAGGCGAAGGGAAGGGTGTTGGGGAAGATGAGAGCATAAGCTTGCGCTACAGTTGCCACAGCGACAGCACCGTTGGGTACTGCAACCTTTGGTTGCTACCAGTACAACAGGGTTGAATTGACACACGACACTTATTTTGTATGTGGGAAGTGTGGTGAGGTCTTAAGGTTTGCTTTTACCCACCCACCGTTGGAATAAAACAGAAAAAAACGAAGAGAGTAATGTTCTAAAGGATGGGAACGAAGAGCGGCAGAGAGCGGCGGAGGGGCGAGGAGCGGTTGGGAGTTTGGAAAAGGTTGCCTACCTATCTGTATGTGCATTACGTACGATTTAACTAGTACCTCTTGTTTTCGCCCTTGAAGAGGGGGAAAGGGGGCTGTCGCGGGCTAAGGTAAACTGTATGTGATGCATGTGATGTATCAGGTACCGGTATATGGTGTGGTGTATAATAAGCCGAAGCAGGGGATATTACGATGGGTCTTACTACGGAGACACACTCGTCATACTGCCCGCGATGGTTCTGCGTTTTATGTGGAACACGAAAATTAATAGATATTAACAGTGCAAGAAAAAACGTGAGGCATCTACAATCGATGCATTTTACCAGCTGTACTCGGGTATTAAAAACAGCTCGTTGTATACCTGGTATAATATGTCGAGTGTCGATTCCTCACGATGTTTTGCTCAGCATTAAGATTAATTCATTGCTCTGCTTATTCTGCCCAACCGCCGCAGGCTGTTCGATGTGTTTGTGTTCCACAGTAAGAACTGCAGTAGTAGCTGCTGCTTCGGCGTTTTCTACGCGGAACCGTATACACCTGATATAAACCCACCAGATTCATCACATAGAGTTTGCCCTAGCCGGCGACAGCCCCCTCTTCCCCCCTCAAGAGCATAAACGAGAGGTACTCGTATACTATATGATACGTAGTGCACACACAGTTAGTGAGGTACGTGTTTCCAATCCAGACCGTTTCTCGCCCGTCGACGGGGTTTGTACATTCTTGGCATTTTTCGTGGATGGAAGTGGGGATGGAAGCTTCATTAGAAATATATGAAAGCTTTCCATGGAAGGGTATATTCTACTACCGAGGGAGAGCTGGAAGCTTCCACTCGTCACTTTCATGTGAACTTTCCACGAGCTATATTTACTTCCGCTGGTTTCCGACTTTGACGAGCTTCACGTTTGTGTAGTGTTATATTACTAGGTTGGGTAGGCGATTTGTTAACTTTTTACCAGTAGCCCAACGGACTAATACCTCAACAATATTGATAGTAAGTACACCACTACCATATATACCAGTAGTTTTTTTTTCACCGTAACCGTATGGATCCCCCTATGAATACCAGTTCAAGGCCTCTGCTTGCTTAAAGCATTCTTTGGGAAAGCTTTAGTCTAGGTCGCTGCGCTAGGAAATATTCTATACAAAATAGGTCGCTGTGCTTGGAAATGCTCTTGGCAAAAAAAGGCCGGTGTGCTTGGAAACCTTTAGGTCGCTGAGCGGGCGACAAAACCTAGTAGTAGTAGTAGTGGTGGTAGTAGTAGCAGTAGTAGTAGTAGTAGTAGCAGGAGTAGCAGGAGCAGCAGCAGCAGTAGTGGTAGTGGTGGTGGTAGCAGCAGTAGTAGTAGCAGCAGCAGTAGTAGTAGTAGTAATAGTGGTCGTAGCCTACTTGTACTACAACTCCTGCCTAGCAGTTCCGCGGATCTCAAACCAACATGTCACCCGAAACAGAGGGAGAGAGAGCTCGTCGCTTGAGCTTGGTCGAACCGGATGCGCGGCGGCTGCGGGAGAGGTGTGACTGCCCCAACAGCCACACAGCAGCAACAGCAGCAGCAACCCGCCAGGAGAAAAAAAATGGTGGCAAATGTGAAGTCGCACAACCGTTGAATCAAGTGAAAGCGTCCGTATGGATTACGCACGGACTATCGTACGCACGGGTGGAAATCTAATGGAAAAGCGTGTTTTTACAGCGATCTCAAAGCGACTCCTTGGCAAAAAAAAAGGCGGCGGCGGCAGCGGGGCAATAATCAGAAAAACGCCCGCTCACTCGTAGTAACAACAATCCGAACTAATGTGTGTCCGAGAGGTGAGTGCAGTCCTAACAGACCTGAAGGGGTAAACTCGCCGATAAAAAAGTACCAGGTACCTGGTGCTTAGGTTCATTCTTATCGAAGAACTTGTGCTTAGGTTCATTCTTATCGAAGAGCTTTCCTTCCAAAATTTCCAAAGTTTGGAAATACTTGGATATATGTATCAATATTGTTATTGCCCTCGATGAAATGCATTCGAGCGCTGTTCTCAGGTTGCTGGTCTCTTTTTTTGTGAAGTCGCAGGTGGAGTTGTTGAGAGTGGCGGGAGAGACCAGTCGGGACCAGCACAGACGGAACCCCAGAGTGCTGTGTTTGGCTCAGGCAGAGCGTCTACTTGTTGACTATCGGTACCACTTGTTACAGTACTCGGCGGGGAAATATATCCAGCAGCGGCACACGAAGACGGAACGAGCACCCGCACCTGTACCACAGCAATGGGATCGATATCATTGAGGTGTAATTGGGGTTGCAGGGCTAAATACAAGACCGTTGGCCAATGAAAAACGAAACATGAACGGGGAGAGATCTCCAACAATCAGTCAGAAAGCTGACGACGCTCTCTTGGCCAAAGCAAAACATGTCGGTTGTTTATTACAACACAAGTAACGACAGATTCAGAAGAGATCTCTGTACCGCGAAATAGTTGTTGGCGAAATGAGAACTGAGGTAGATAGGGGGCAAGAGCTTGCCGCCGGCGTCCTACGATATCCTCCCAAACCTGAAAAAAGCCCATTTTTTGTTGTGTGTTGTTACACATTCGACAGATTGACGTATTTTCAACTGCCGGGTTATTATTTTTGCGAGTACCGAAACATACGATGAGAATCGCAAGATACAAATAAAGGCGAAAAGTAAAACATAGTCAAATAACTGCTGTTGTAAAAGACCTACGATAGTATGCAATTTTGGGTCATTTTTTTTGCGAGTACCGAAACGTACGACGAGGATCGCA
This sequence comes from Macrocystis pyrifera, assembly GCA_031763025.1. Taxonomy (NCBI): domain Eukaryota; class Phaeophyceae; order Laminariales; family Laminariaceae; genus Macrocystis; species Macrocystis pyrifera. The sequence goes on from JASSKH010000001.1 coordinate 2,039,877, forward strand.
CAATACAAATAAAGGCGAAAAGTAGAAAGTAATCAACTAACTGCTGTTGTTGTAAAAGACCTACGATAGTTCGTATGCAATTTTTTAGTAGTATGCAATTTTTTAATTATAGTAGTACTCGTCGATAATTTTGCTGTGGCACAAAAGTAACCCACTCCTGTTGTACTGTAAAAGACCTGCTATAGTATGTGAATGGAAACGCGAAGTACACCAAAAAAGTATTATTTCAGCTGGTGCGACGATACACGATAGACGCTCGATCTCGACTGAGACCCAGCCCACGGGCAACCCGCGCAGTGGCGGGCAAGGTCAACTATTAATAGTATAGATGACGGGCTCGAAGAGATGAGGTGGATGCATGCTCTAGGGGGCAAGAGCTCGCCGGCGGCGTCCAACGGTATCCTCCCAAACCTGAAAAGAAGCCCATTTTTTGCCATTCGACACGTTTGTTGTACCGTAAAAGACCTTGCTTGTGCGACGATAGACGATATACGTTTATTGTACAGTAACTGTAAAAGACCTGCTCGTGCGACGATATACGTTTGTTGTACAGTAACTGTAAAAGACCTGCTCGTGCGACGATAGACGATAGACGCTCGATCTCGACAGAGACTCAGCCCACGGGCAACCCGCTCGGTGGCGGGAAAGATCAACTATTATGATGACGGGCTCGAAGAAATGAGGTGGATGCATGCTCTAGGGGGCAAGAGCTTGCCGGCGGCGTCCTATTCAGTATCCTCCCAAACCTGAAAAAAAGCCCATTTTTTGCCATTCGAGACGGATACAGCAGTAGCAGTACTCGTTGATAATGTTTTCATCTATTTCGTGCACACCAGCGGCCAATGCGCTGCACTGAGCGTAGGACCCAAGCGTCTGAGCCAACTCTTGTATTCATCGCCACCCTTGCACAACAAGACAGCACTACAGCAGTAGTAGCTGGCACCTGGTCTGGTGTATAGACGTGTCCCCACCTCGGTATGGGTGTCTGAGCCAACTCTTGTATTCATCGCCACCCTTGCACAACAAGACGGCACTACAGCAGTAGCAGGCACCCGGTCTGGTGTGTTGACGTCTCCCCAACTCGGTATGGGATATGGGATATGTTGGTGGTATGCTATATGGGAATATGGGATATGGGATATGTTGGTGGTATGGTATATAGGAATATGGGAAAACCACCGTATGTGGTACGGTATGTGTTGACGGTATGGTACGGGAAAAACACAGTATGTAGTATGGTACGTTTGCGGTATGGTACCATGGTACGATGTCGTGGATGTATTTTATGGCTAAATTTGCCTAGTGGTATGGTATGTTTCAGTATATAAGGTCCGTACGGGTCGAATACGTCGTACGAATATCATCTGTAACGAGCTTATATATCGGCCATTGGAAAGTGTTCGAAAATATAAGCCTTGCGGACAGACAGACAGACAGATTTGCATTTACCAAAACAGAGACTCAGTTCTACAAACTGAGAATACGGAGGCTTGTTTGTTAAATTTCACATGTTTGGAAAAAAAAATCAAGAAAATCTGAAAGAATAAAAAATTGCGCGAAAAAAACATGGAAAATATGGAAAAAAAAAGCTCTCCGATAAGAATGACCCTTACTGCATCTACTGTAGGTAGACAAGGACGCTGGTCGTGACTGACAAAACGTTTCGTGTGGCATCTTTCTGATTCAGATGTTCTCCGAGAGGGGAACACTAGTACGCACGGTACACACATCGGAAGATCATCGATTCCCACTTTTCATCAAAATTCCTCATACCACTCTGAACCGAAATATAAGGACCGTTAGCACACAATTTTTCAATCCAAACGTCCCTTATATTTTGGGTCAGAGCGGTATTATTATGTATGATATGCAGTAGTAGCTCATGTTTCCGGCGCGTATTTCCTGGGTTGGACCTGGGCTGCACAGATCACCCCGCGCTTTGAGTGGATACTTGGCTCAGCGTATCATATTCTCAGCGCCGAGTTAGTACCAGAAAATATTCTGGGTGCACAAGCCTATGAATAATACCACTGCCGGGTGGGTGGGATGGACTCCGGTATGTCGTGCCCAACTCTCTTCACTGCGCACGAGGTTAGGGAGAGAAAATAAGGAATGTCCATCTATGCGATGCAAATCCCAAGATAGTTCGATACAATCCGCGGTTCCAGTACGTTCACGTGCCAAGATTTAGAACCCCCTGATGGGATCAGCCTTTTACTAGCGTAATATGTCTCTAACGTGGATGCTTTGTGGTGGTATGGAAGTATTGGATTTGATGAGGCCTCCTGCGCCGGCCTGTGGTTCCACCCACACTTCAATGGGTCGTCGGATTGTATTTGTAGTTGATCACTGGTCAGGCGCAGAGTTGCCTCACCCAAAGTTCATCATTGGAACAATCATTTTCCGCACCCGCTGCGAAATGGATCTCAAGCTCAGGCGACAGTGCTACCTAGCTCGCTAGAAAGGCATTTCATGCCCGCAGTTTTCTGATTGGTTACTTTTTTAGCTGGTACTAATAAATATATTGGTCGTCAAATCTTCCTTTCTGCCACAGATGCAACCGTTCGGTTCGACAGCATACTTTTGGGTCCATGCCCCCCGCCTCCCCTGCCTTTAACAAAAGCACCATTACAATTTACTCTTACATGGTGCCGAGAAGGGCACAACACCGCCTTAAGAGCTCTCAAAAATGTATCCCAACGCAAGCAAGACCTTGCAAATTCACGGCGGAAGGGAGCTACTGAAGTAAAAGCCGCACCATCGACACCTGCAAACCATACGTGGTGTTCCCCGTAACACGTGGGTCAATACCCGAAATAAACCAAGGAGCCAATAAGTATTGAGTGCCAGACCCCCGGCTTGCTCGACAGAGGGAACTTCTTTTTTCTATAGCGGCCGAATCGTTGTCGCCTCGCTTGTTTTGTCAACCACGCGGCATTTCGTTTTTGCTCTTTTACCCCCTCTGCTCAAGACATCGGTACTCGTAGCCGACACAACCACAACACGGATATAAACACTGAGCTTCGGAAACGTCGTGATGCTCCCACACTGTCTCCAGCCTGACTACCAGGGGGGGGGGGGGGGGGGGGGGCGTACTCATTTGCTGCTTGCCTTAGTCATCTGACCATTGACCATGCATCCCTTTCGAGACGGGGCACCGTTCCTACTCCTAATAGAGACACCGCCAACAATTGGGCGCTCATTACGTTGTTTCCATATATTGAGGGGGGCAAGGGCTTCCTCTCTGCTACCACACCGTCACCGACGAAAACCAAACACACTCACAGACACATACGTAAATAACAAACATCAGTTTGAATACATAGTGCCTTTCGCATGCCCATCATTCCCAGGAGCTGTTCACGGGTCGGGTCAGAGTCAGGTCGGGTTGAGTCGGGTAAGGTTGACCTGCAACCCGACCCGACCCGACCTGACCCGACCCGACCCGACCCGTGAGAGTTTGAATAGCCCCCTGACCCGACCCGACCCGACCCACCCGTGAGTCAGGTCATGAGTCGTGAAGAGCCCTGATCGTTTCTGATCAATTCCAAACCTTGACGGCGCCATCTCTGCTGGCAGAGAGAAGCATCTTTATCGGAAGCTCGGTCACTTTCACGTCTAGCACCGCGTCGTCGTGGCTGGCGCGAGGGGCAACCAAGCCTTATCCTGCTTGGGCCGTACAGCAGCAGAAGCAGCAGCAGCAGAAGCAGCAGCAGTAGCAGCAAACATCGAAGTGACGACGCAGACGGACGTTGGGGGGGGGGGGGTGGAGTTCGTCGGGATATTTGTAGTGCAAGAACAACTCCATACGCTTTTGGGGTTTTGCATTGTGAAAGCAGCAGCATCAGCAGCAACAAACGAACGCAGGGACTACGCAGATGGAGGGAGGGGGGATGGGGGTGTATGCAGATGGAGGGAGTGTACTCGATACCATGCCTGGCCGTAGTCGTATCACCATAGACCCTCGCATCCCTACAATGCCGGGACGGAGCACGTCTTGTTTTAACGCTTTTGGGGTTTTGCATTGTGAAAGCAGCAGCATCAGCAGCAACAAACGAACGCAGGGACTACGCAGATGGAGGGAGGGGGGATGGGGGTGTATGCAGATGGAGGGAGTGTACTCGATACCATGCCTGGCCGTAGTCGTATCACCATAGACCCTCGCATCCCTACAATGCCGGGACGGAGCACGTCTTGTTTTCACCGACCAGACAGACATTGCTTGCACCAAGCGCGACGCACCGACAGGTGTTCGGCGAGTCGCCTAAAGGGTGAGCAACATCCCACTAAGAACCGCTTGTGAGGCGGATTTGCACATGGATGGCAACTCCAATGTGTTAATTTATTTTCCGGTGTGGCCACTTCCAGAGACAGAAATGGGGGTACCATATAACTGCCTCGTGGGTGCCTTACCATAAGCACTACGCCATGCGATCATCCCCCCCCCCCTTGTGAGGAGTGAAAGTTCTCCACCTCGCACAAATGATCCATCTATAACTCGATCGCCAGCTGTGACCGACCGCCAGCGAAAAAAAAAACTGTACCCTGGTTATCTCGCTCACGTAGTAAGCGGCATGTTTTACAGTGTCGTTGCCAACCGACGCCAACCCAACCCATATAAAATATATAGGGGAGGGGGGGAGGGCGTGCTTATTGTTGCTTGCCTCAGCCGTTAGACCATTGACCACGCACCCCTTTCGAGACGGAACACCTTTCCCGTTCCTAGCAGGCGGGAGTGGAGTTTGTCGGGATATTTGTAGCGTAAGAACAACTCTCAAGACGATGATATTTCGGTTTCGTGCTGTAACGTAAGGCGGTTTACTTGGGTACAAACCCGCGAGCGCAGAGACAGCTTCGACCTCTGTGCTCGTTTCTTTTACTCTACCCAAACTCTTGCTTGCCACTAGCGCCATCTACTGCGTGCTCTACGACTGCTGCAGCGCCGTCACATTCCAGCAGCTTTCAGGGCAACATGACATCGTCAACATCGTCGGCGACTGATTGATGCAACACCGCTCATTCTTCCGTTCCATTCAAGCAAAGCAAAAAAAAGACGCGTCAACGCGGTAGTAGACGTACCGCGTTGAGCATTGCGCATCAAAGTTCGTACGTCCGCTTGCGCCCACCTCTATCAATCAGCCAATCAAAGCGAACATTTTACTACTAAAAAGAGTTTTACCCTCTGGCTTTCCCGCTCGGAGAAAAACAAATACTTTTAGGGCAAATTGCAGTCCCGTTTTGGGGGACAAACTACTCAGAATTAGAGTGGTTTGTACCGAACGCTTTACCTCAAGCTATTGATTCGTTATCCCCTTTGCGACCACCCGGGACAGAGAACAAGACAATTGTCGATGGAATTGTTGTTGTCAGCATTCTACGAGCGGCGCGGGCGCCCAGCAGGACGGGTAGGAGGATCATGTTGGGGACCCAGCCGTACGACTCCTTGCAACTCGAACACCAATTTCTATCATTCCCCAATCACGCGGTGGCCGTCGCCGCAATCGCCATTGTTACCTGTCCGTCATTTTTTCCCCTCTGTAGTGCTAAATGGTTTTTCTCACCCCCAACCCTCCCTGTATTTGGTGAGGCACCCACGAGGCAGTTGCATAGTAACCCCATTGCTGTCTCTGGAAGTGGCCACACCAGAAATTAAATCAGTTCATTGATGCTGTCATCCATATGCAAGAAAATCCGCCCGACAAGCGGTTCTCAGTATCATAGGATGCGACTCACCCTTCATGCGACTCGCCCAACACCTCACGGCGCTTCGCGCTTGGTGCAAGCAATGTCTGCCTGGTCGGTGAAAACCCGACGTGCTCCGTCCCGGCAACGTGGGTATGTGAGGGTATGCGAGGGTCTATGGTCATACGACTACGGCCATGCATGATAATGAGTACACCTCCCCCTCCCCTCCCCCCCCCCCCCCCCCCCCCCCCCCCCCCCCCCCCCCCCCCCCCCCCCCCCCCCCCCCCCCCCCCCCCCCCCCCCCTCCCTTGCTCCGTCTCGAAAGGGATGCGTGGTCAATGGTCAAATGACTAAGGCAAGCGACAAATGAGTACGCCCCCCCCCCCCCCCCCCTTGTACCGTGTCCCTCGTTTGGCAAAAAAAGCTATTCCACACCAGGTAACGTCATTTATGAATTCATTTCACCCACCCCTTTCATATGCCCCTGTATATATTGTGTTATAGTTTTCACCCGATCTGTGTGTGTTTTTGTCTTTGTAGTGTTATTTATTCTTCCTTCAAGGGCTCATTTGTATGGTGTGCCGAGCTTATTATAGCTTTGCAACATTTCTCAAAATGTTCGGTTGTTGGGGTGCTACTCGCGCGAGTAGGCTCATAAACCCCGGGTGCGCGGTAGCAGCAGCACGCCTCATCTGCGCTATGGCTTGTAGCAAGTATCCCCTTACATAAAACCTTGCCCCTTCGTTCAGAAGACACCCGGCGAGCAAGCAAACAAGCAATACAAGAATGACAGCCTCCGAGCACCTTGTGTCAGTGACCAGAGCAGAGACAGGAGCGCTCCGTACCTACATAGCACTAGTCGACCCCTAGATCCAACGTCCATGCTGGCCTTAAGCAGAACTTGAGTGCCCGAGATTAATAAGGACGGGCGCTGCGGGTACGCTGTATGCACCGACCCAAGCATTCTGAGAATCGATTCACTTCAAGGGATGCTTACTTTTCTCGTTTTAGAACGGTACTCCCGTCGTGGGGACTTATTACTTGGAAATATAGTAGAATTTTGGTTTCTGTACAGTGCGGTACTGAAAGGGTTTATCAAGATGACGCCTCCTACATTTTTGGAACAAAAACAAAAGTGACTGTTCCTCTGAAAATACATTCATTTGTCGCCCGCCCTCCGTTCTTAAATATATATATATATATACATATACACATTTTTTTTTCATGTCATGACGGACAGGCCACCCCAGGCGATGCACGAGCGGCGCCGTTGGAGCCCCTGCCGCCCACGCGGTCGGTGAAGGACGGCACGGCATGCAGGGTCGACCGCGCCAACTGGCGACACCACAGGTGAGAACCAAAAAAAAACAAAAAAAAACACACACACACCCCCCTATGATACCTCTTGAAGAGTGTACCAGTACCAGGCATACCGTATTAGCGCGTGTGGTAAGGATAGCACAAACCCCTCGGACGAGTTTTAAAAAGAAAAGCTGAATTCCTCGACAACGGGACTAGAGAAAGAAAAAACACCGAGCGACGCACGCGTCAACGATGGAAATATCTCCATGAGACCTTTCCAAAGCCGCCATATTCGTTGTGTGCATGCCCTCCTTGAGGCACCCCCTCCCCCCCCCCCCCCACATTGCTTTGGAGAAAATCGGCCTCCGCAAAACAAAAGCCAGGGGAGCGTGCTTGTCTTGCGTGTTTTTACAGTGTATACATATGCCGCATCTCCCTTGCTCGGGCCACGGCCGCAAAGGTTGGTAGCAGGAACCACCGACGCGTTTACACCATTGAGTCGCTCTGTAACACAAGCAAGCAGTACGTACCGGGGGGGGGGCGAGGTGGCATCAACGTACGTGTGTTTGTCGAAGCGAAAGACCTCACGGCTGTACGTACTACACACGTACAGCGGTGGGTTGAGCGTGCTGTCGCCGATCGCTCGGGAAATGATTTGAAAGACAAGCACACCCTCCTGCACTCCTTTTTTTGGCACCACGAGTGATGGGTCAAACAACCAGCAGTTTTAAAAAAAACAAGAAAAACAATGTTTCAAGCAGCAAGCAACGTGCGATCGAGGAGAGGCCTCACCACTTCACCCTCCCTCCAAAAACTGTAACCCGCGATTTTTTTGGGGGGGGAGAATAAATACTTGGGAAGTTTCAGGGGGATTACTCTTCTTGCAGTAGTAAACAAAAGGGTTCGATCGTTATCATGGGTCGGGTGTGCCAAGTCTATCATGTAAACATGAGGGGTGATGGAACATCCGACCCGCGACGGCACGTCTCCACCCCTTGAAGCGGTTTCACAACAACGCGGTTACTACTACCGTACACCCCTCCCTCACCCTCCTCTTCCTCTTCCTCCTCCTCTTCCTCCCACGCGCGCGCATGCGAAAAACGAAACAGACCGATACACGCAACGCTGCTCCGGAGCCGCTCCTAGACCCAGCAGCGGGAGGAGGCCCATCATCAAGCTTCGCGGGGGGGGGGGGGGGGGTCAGCAGCAGAAAAACGTTGCGACGAAGTTCGTCTTTCGAGGAGGTTTCAAGATCCCACGGGACCTCGCCCCCATGCCGAGCGTCGATGGTTTCGGGGCCGCCATCGCTACCGCTGCGACAACGAGCACTTGGGGAGAAGTCGGCGATCGCAGCGGCGATCCCGTTCGAGGTTACTCCGGCGGCGGCGGCGGCGGCGGCGGCGGGAGTGTAGGTGGGCCCGCCAACAAGGAATCGAACAGTGGCCGGGGAGGAGTGTACCACGGCCTGACGCTAGGCCTGGAGGGCATCATCAGCTCGAGAATAATGATGAGCAGCAGCAGCAGCCACGGAAGCGGGAGGGAAGGCTCGGAGAGGGGGCGGAGGGCAGGCGGCGGGAGAGAGGTCCCGGGGAGATTGCGGCCGAGGACCGCCGGCGCCACCATCGGACGGAGAGAGTCGCCTTCGTCGGCGGACTCAGTGGGAGGTGTGCTGCTGCGCCCATGTTCTTGTTTCCGGCCGTAAATTCATTTCGGGGCGCTTACAGCCTATGTACGGCACACACATCCGGGCCTGTGAGAAAGAAAACGGCAGCGGCTGATTGCAAGACTTGCACATCGGGATTGATCCGTTCACCTTGTGCGGAACGTTGCTCTCGCTCGCCCTCTACCACTCTAATTCTTCTCGCTACGACGGCAAGCGAAACGAAACCCAACAACAGCACAAGATCACGCACATCGGATTAGATCAGCTCACGATCTATCACGGGGGTCCATAGTTAATAGGACCTACGGTATACATTAAAACCTATATATTTACCCATTTTTACGAACAAAATTTGGTCCTATTAACTATGGTCCCCCGTAATAGTAGATCCTAACCTGCCGTTATGAGGTGCTCCAAGGCAGGATCTGCTGCATAGTATAGATCTACTCAGGAAACATGTCATATGTCATGCAGGTTTTACGGCTCCCACCCGGCAGCATGAGCGAGATCACACACGTCAGGAATCCAATATCTATCTCTCCTAAAAGATCTGGACCATGAACTGTGGGAATCGATGATCTGTTAGATGACCTGGCCAAGGTGTGCAAGGTTGAGCTTCCCCGCTGCCATTCGCCCATGTCCCCCCCTCCCTCCCTCCCCCCCCCCCCCCCCCCCCGGCTTGCCGTCGGTTTCCCGTACGAAAAATACCACGTTGTTTGTGAATGTAACCTCTGAGACTACCGTGAGAACAGTAGCTGAGCTCGAAATTTCGAAAAAAAAAAACAGAATTGAAAAAGTGGGGGATCAAACGAAAAAGCTGGTACGTATGGGTAGTTTGTCAGGCCATCCCTTCTCACCAATAAAAATTCTCGAAGTACAGATCACGATCATCTTATGATCTAGATCATCTACATCAGACAGATCGTCTAGACCATCTAGATCCTAATCTGTCTGAATGAAATGCTGTCCAGGATCTGTATACTGTAGTACAGATCCAACCCAGGAAACTTGTACGAAATCATGCAGATTGCGCGGCTGCCACCCGGCAACATGAGGTATAGATCCTTCACGGATCAGGAATTTATCATGAAAGATGTAGGTCATCAAGTACAAATCAATAAGCCGTCCGGGGTTTGAAGCGCTTACAGTACACGACAGGTGTTGGGGAATTTGGGATTCAAGACTTTCAGATTGAGTTTTTTTTTTCGGTATTTGAAGAACTTTCAGCTATGTACGTACATCAGTAGACATTTGTGCTCGGCGAGGAACGCCACTGTGAATCCTACCGGGTATGGAATAGCCTTTTTAAGCGCCTACTCCCGACGTTGACTTTATCACAATTAGCTGCGAGCTTCGCGTAAGTACAGTTCGCCGAAAGAGGATATTCTCCACTACTATCGTCGCGTACTGCTGCATAAGCTTGGGGGGCTCAGAACCAACCTTGGCAGCATAGTCCCCGCTCACGCTTACGCACCTGTCAATTACAACTCCACCCATACGTATGTGTCAATTCCCTCGGCGGCATAATCTCCGTCCGCGCTGACTCACCAACCAACTGAACCTGCACCCATATGCATGTGTCACTTCTTGATCTGTTTTTTTTTTTCTGTGAACACAACACCACAAGTTTCTTCTTCGCCGGTTTCCCGGGGGGGGGAGTTAGGCATGGCGGACGCCGAGACGGAGGGCGATCGACTGTCGCACATCAGCTTCGGACCAGAAGAGCCGCCGGCGGCGGCGACAGATGTCATCGCGACATGCGAGGCACGAGCTGCTGCGACCGGAGAAGCAGTCCACTAATAAATGACAAGACGCTCAAGACGATGACGATGTCTGGAACGTCAACTCCTTTGGGGGGCTTCAGAGAGGGGAAACCAAAAATGACGAAATAGAGACCACTCTAAGACCCAACTATTATGGAGCCCAGATATAGTTTCCCATAATAGATTGTCTAAAATGTGGAAATGAAAGGACAGTTTTTTTTTCAATGCTAACCTGTAGTTCTAAACGGCCCTTACGTTTCGAAACAGAGTGGTAACGATTTTTCTGGTGGACGTGCATAGGAAAAACGAAAATGAACTGACGACGGAATTGATTGATTGTGTGCGAGTATTTAGGCGCCTACTGCTGTTGATGGAACTACAACCCGAAGCAGACAAGCCATTGCAATAGGAGCCAATGGACAGGCGGTAGTCCTGTTGTTGTCTTTTGCCCGGGTTGTGGTATATTTTCATATCGGACACTACAATCGGCAGCGCGCGACTAAGCTTATTCACAATAAAAAATACGATAAACAGACAGGCGGCGCCGATGATATATATAGAAAAAATGTCGATTGATGATTGATGATGTTGGCGATGATTCATGACTACCAGATCGATGCTACCAGGTCACTGATGAGCATGTTGATGAGCACAACGATATACTCGAGTATACCTGGTACAACAAATAGATGGATTCCTCGCATAAACCGATTGTAAAAGGATCGATTCCTCATATTTTTTTTCCCTCCATCTTCATCAATTTATGCATGTTTTTTATGGCTATCATTGAGTTGTTCCCAATCCTCGAAATATATAAAACGTCGCAGACAGTTTTGGACGTGTCTCACTCTACGTACTACAGTGAAAACTAGTATTTCCTGCCGCGGCCTGCTATACACCTATACATAAGCATAGTATACACCACATACATACCATATAGTTTGCCCAGCACGCCCGTAAAAGCCCTCTTCTCGCCTCGTAAGAAAAAAAAAAGGTACTCGTATGATATGTAATACACACCTATAGCTTCCCCACAGCCCGTAACAGCCACCTTCCCCACCCTATCAAGCGCAAAAACAAGAGGTATTCGTTTTACTGCGTAGTGCGCACATTATGCAGATAGGTAGGTCATATTCTCTAAATCCAGATTGCTCCTCGCCCCTCGCCCCTCCTCCCTCTGCTGCCTGCCCTCCGGCGCCATACTCTAGACTACCAGTACACGATTATTCTCTGTTTTTGTTTCTTTTATGTTCAATTCCTACGGCGGGCGGGTAAAAGTAAAGCTTAAAAGCTCACTGCACTTCCACATAATGAATATACGTGTCGTGTGTCGAGTGAACTCTGCCGTAGCACCCAATGGTTGTAGTAGCCCAACGGTGCTGCCGCTGTGGCCACGGTAGCGCAAGCTTGTTCCCTTATCCTCACCCAGACCCTCACATCAACGGACCCGACACCATCGCTCGCCCTGCACCAGCCTTAAGCGACGAATCTATCCCGCAAAATACACTAATATTGCCCCCCAAAAAGTAACGCTAGGCAGCGCTGCTTGCTGCTGATGTGGGCAGTGCTGCTCCAACTAACCAACCGGGGCGCGGTGTGGCAGAGGGCGGCAAACACAGCTAAGCATACAGGAACGAAAACATAAACTTCACGCTATTTTCAACGCCCACCATCAGATAGCACAGACGACAACGAACATCGCGGCTTCCGACCACATACTGTATAACACGCAAGATAACAGGGCCTCGCAGTCGATTCCCAGGCTGATGTTTTCCACCATGGGGATAGTGCAAACACAAGGTGATGCGTCTATGGAAAGACATCGACGAATTCTTTCCAAAGGCAGCATTATCGTTGTGTGTACACCCCTTACTCTGGAGAAAAAACGGCTCGCAAATCCAACCTAGGGGTGTGTTATCTTGCGCGCTATACAGTATGTTTACGGGGTGGTACTCTACTTCATGTATGCCACTCTCACGAAGCAGGAGGCTTTTCCTACACTCCCAAAGCTATCCTACAACAAACAGCATAACGAAGCAGGGGAGCCGGGGGGGTAGGGGGGGGCGGGAAGGAAAGGGGCTGAAAGCCAGCCCCCAACAAGCTCAGTCTCGGCACGGTGCAGCACACATACACCACAAACAGCTGCGCAGCTGCGCACACCAGCCAGGAGTTTAGTCCGGCACGGTGCAACGCACATGCAACAGTTGCTGCTGTACTGCTGCTCACACCAGCCAGGAACAGTTTACTTTAACATAGCCTATACGTTCCGGGTATGATACGATGCTCCCATGTGGCACGCACGGCGCCTGCTCAACAAACAAGCACCACCAGCCTCCAACAGCAGCATCACAAAAAGGGGCGGGGGGCCTTAAAAGGTCCCCAGACATGACAGACGCTCCGTCCCGGCACGGTGTAGTTAACGCATGTACGGTACGCTAAGCACAACAGCCTGGACTAAGAGGAACACTGCACGACGACTGCCCCAACACCCGACACTCCCTCCCTACCCCTCCTAATCCCAATACGCGACATGCTCTCCACCCTGGCACGGTACATATAACGCACGTAGAGCGCGCACACCGGCCCGGACGAGAGGCTAGAGAGCACACCGCCCGATCGACCCCATGCAAAACAATCCACCCATTTCAACAAGGGGCGCGACTTCCATCCTCCTCCTACTACACACTAGGTGGACGAAAAAAAAACCCAGCCGTGATGAAGTCTTGAAATCGACCTACCGGTACGCGTATTGCTACGAGCACCACTAACAACACACAAACTTGCCAAGTGACGAATACTGAGGAATCCTGAAAAACACCTTGGCAGATGGCAGAACCGACCAGCCAATCAATCGAACCATCAAGCAATCATTCACGCAATCAACCAACCAACCGATTGAACGATCAATCGACCAGTCAATCAATCAGCCAGCCCATCGACCACTCAACGCTTGACAGCGCAAAGGAAGCGGAAGAACGATCTAAGAAGAAGGTCGATGTGCGAGCCGCCGAGAAAACTCCGTCGGTCGTACAGGACAGAACAGCTCCGAGAGGCACGTGCCTACCTCTACCTTAGATTTACTGATTCCCCCTTCTAACCTATACTTCCACCTAATATATGACCCCCCCCCCCCCCCCCCCAAAAAAAAAAAACACCCATGGCGGGCGAGCCATATCCACAGTCTGTCGAGTAAGTCCCTCTCCGTTCCAGCAAAACACACGTACCTACGGGCGAGTAAGTCCCTCTCCTATCCAACAAAAACAAAACCCTTCCCGTCTTTTTCGCCCATCCTTTCATACATCTATCGCCTCTAACCCAAAAGCGAAAACACCGGTCGGTCGCCGAGATAGCCAACTACTGAGAGCCTTCGGGTTCTTCACTTCTAGGCCTGGGCTTGGCAATACGAGCACATGGCGTGGGAGACACCTTCTCCACCTTCCATCCCCAACAAAACAAACACCACGGGCCAGAGCCTTCCCCTCTCCTCCTCTCCAAAACAAAAAAACGGCGACTGGCAACGAGACATTAGCTCTCTCTCCAAAACGAAAAAAAAACATACCTATCATACATATATATTGTAGTACCCCTGAACGGTATGATCCCCCTTCTAGGAGGGTCTGCGCGAGAATCCTACCTTTGCGGAAAAAAAAAAAAAAAAAAACAATTAATAAAAGCAGAAACGACTATTAATAAAGCTACTGTAAGTTGGCGGTCGAGACACTTCCTCCGCAAAAACAGACAAAACTGCCGCAATTTTCACCCCCCCCGCTCATATCAGGCCTACGTAAATGGGAACACCATGTTAGATCACAGAAATCTTTACTTTTACACCATTTCAGCGGCTGTATCTCGCGGGGAACTTGAAATATGACATTTTGTTGTCTGGAGTACGCCTACAGGGCCTGCGGTCGATTTGTTTTACCAGGGAGCAGGATTTTGCCGAGGGTCCGAAGATTGCCCAACACCGACTGGCATTCCAATCTCGCCAAGAATTGGGTGAATCTCTGGGCCCTTGGCAAAACAATATATTTCTCCCTCGTAAAACCTCCGAACGCAGGCCCTGTAGCAACTACCAAGTCCAATAGAAAACTTTTGCTAAAAGACGCACAGCTAGCAGCAGCCTGTGGAAGCATCTCTCTACCGTTCTTGCATCCTCCTTCACCGCACACAAGTTCATGACGGGTGATCACAATTTCCTCTCCTGGAAGCGAAAAAACAGACATCCCTCATCTCTCACTGAATGCAGGGAACGGTCGGCGAAATGAACGGAAACGTGTTCGGGCTCGCCTTGGCTTAGGCAAAAGGTGCACGTACGTAGATGATGGGGCACCTCAGCCTTCCTTCCAAGAAAAGCAAACGCCGCGGGTGAGCCACATCCTTCCTCCCTCCCCGTAACGAAAGCGAAAACTAAAGCACAACAGGCGAGCATTGCCTCCAACACAAAAAAATATAAAAAAGTATCCATCCATCCATCCATCTTCCATCCATCCATCCATCCATCTATCCATCCACCCATCCACCCATCCACCCACCCACCCATCCATCCATCCATCCATCCATCCATCCATCCACCATTCCATCCATCCATCCATCCATCCATCCATCCATCCATCCATCCATCCATCCATCCATCCATCTATCCATCCACCCATCCATCCACCCATCCATCCACCCATCCATCCATCCATCCATCCATCCATCCATCCACCCATCCATGCATCCATCCCTTCATTCATCCATCCATCCATTCATCCACCCATCCATCCACCCATCCATCTATCCACCCATCTCTACCTCCAATAGCGCAGGGGGCTCGGGTCGGTGCATTGCTTAGGCCGTCGCGTTCGTCTCGAAAAAGTGTACTTGCCTGCCCGCTTGCCTACCGCCATCGCCATCATCACTGTCCTCGCCAACACATCAGGCGGGGGCAGCCAGCCAGCCACCTCCGTCTACGCGCCGCTCCCAAAATAGCGACGGCCGGGGTTCCAACGGACTAAGGTGCAACTACAACAATAGCAACAAAGCGCTAACCACGCAGGAGGTCGCGCACACCCCAACCCGTCGACCGCGCCACCTCCCCCCCCCCCCAAATCGCGTACCGGCAAGAGTAATAATTTTCCACGAACCATCTCTCTCTCTCTTCCCCCCCCCCCCTCCCCTACGCTCCCCCTCTGCCTCTCTCTCCTATACCCTTGCCCCATCTCTTTATAGTTATAGTTTATTTCCCCATCTCTTTTTGCTTTTTTGTGCGTTTCTCCATCATTTTTTGTCTTGTTTTTCCCCATCCTGTCCTTGGTCTGCGCCCTACTTCTGCAGCTCTCTCCTTTTCGCAACTCAGACCCAGACTCACACATAGCAGGCACTCGTTTCCCCCCCCTACTACGGTGCATGCCTTGATTTTTATCGCGGGAAGAGTTCGGCATTTTTTTCCCTCGTCGACTCGCGTCGAAACGTGCATAAGCTATGACAGGCTCTTTCTGCAGTCAAATTTGGCACAAGAAACAAGCTCCCCTCGGCGGGGGGGAGTCGAGCTCGCGAAACCGGCCTGAGTGAATACTGAAACCAGGAAAAACCACTAGACCACGGGGGGCGCCGGCGGACTAATCTATCTCTCGCCACTTAAACCCAAGCCACGGCGGGTAGGTGGACGAGGGGTGGAGTGAGGGTCGAGGCGGGGGGGGTAGGAGCAAGGGGGGAAACACCAACACCGGGGACATGAATGACACCAGTATAAAGCGCATCGTACTCTGTTACAAATGAGTCAGCCCCCAGGCAAGAAAAGGTCGACAGCATAGCCGCTACCGCACGCGATCCATCGCCTCCATCGCACCTACACGCGTGCCTACTCCACCCCTACCTCCATCCCCTCCCCCTCGAGATGGGGACCAAGGGGGCAAACACGAACACAAGAGACGACACTGCAAAGAGCTTTGAAGTCTGCGACACAAGAGTCAACCGGCCAGACAAGAAAGAAGGTCGACAACATCGCCGCTACTGCGCGCGATCCGTCGCGTCCATCACGTCTACACGTGTACCCACTCCACGTCTACCTCCCTGCCCCTCCCCGCCGAGAGGGAATAGGTGAATGGGAGCAAAAGGGGGCAGCACGAACACCGGAAACACCACTATACAGCACAAGATCCAGCCGACCAGAAAAGAAGGAGGTCAACAACATCGCCGCCGCGGCGGGCGATCCATCGCCTCCGTCACATCTACACGTGTGCCCGCCCCACGTCTACCTCCCTGCCCCTCCCCGCCGAGAGAGAGTAGGTGGATGGGAGCAAGGGGGCAACACGAACACCGGAGACTTCACTGTACAGCGCGTCGTACTCTACTACACATGTGTCGGCCGGCCAGAAAAGAAGAAGAAGGTCGGCAACATCGACGCTATCGCGTTCGACTCATCGCCTCCATCACGTCTGCACGTGTGCAATCCCCACCCTTAACCCCCTACCCTCACCGTCGCGAGGGGGGCAGGGGGTGGGAGCAAGGGGGGGAAACACGAACACCGGAGACATTACTGTAAAGCGCGTCCTACTCTGCTACAAATGTGTCAGCCGGCCAGAAAAGAAGGTCGACAAGATCACCACTACCGCGTGTGATCCATCGCCTCCATCACGTCTACACGTGTGCCCACCCCACCCTTAACCCCCTCCCCGCACCGTCGAGAGGGGGTAGGGGGGTGGGAGCAAGGGGAGCAACACGAACACCGGAAACAGCACTGTAAAACAGGTCTCGCCTTTCTACACAAGAATCAGCCGGCTAGAAAGAAGAACGTCGACACAACATCACCGCCGCCGCGT
Source organism: Macrocystis pyrifera (assembly GCA_031763025.1). Lineage (NCBI taxonomy): Eukaryota > Phaeophyceae > Laminariales > Laminariaceae > Macrocystis > Macrocystis pyrifera. Next base: position 2,057,093 of record JASSKH010000001.1, read on the forward strand.
GCGATCCATCGCTTCTATCACGTCCGTAATTGTGCCCACCCCACCCCTACCCTCCGCCCCTCCCCGCCGAGAGGGGGTAAGGGGGCGGGGGCAAAGCAAGCAACACGAACACCGGAGACTTCACTGCAAGAACGGTCTCGCTATTCTACAACAGAGTCAGAATAGAGGAAATCGACAACATCGCCGCTACCGCGTGCGATCCATCGCCCCCATCACGCCTACATTTTGTGTGCCCGTTAGCCATCAACGTCGCCACCGCTGCCTATGCCATCCCCGCGGCCGACACCGCCTTGACTTCTGCTGCGGATGACGACACTGCTGTCGCCACCGCCACCACTGCGGCCGCTACCACCACCGCGCCCGGACATACCTCCACCTAATGCGAAGAACCCGCATCTCCACCACCGCTACCAAAACGCCACCTCAGCCGACGTTGCAACCGCTACCACACCGCCACCTCGCTTCTGCGCACACCCCCACCCTTCGCCAAGTAACCCGCAACTCCGCCACTGCCACCAATCCAGCCGCCGCCCTCTAAGCCGTAGCAGCCGCGCGATCCCAACGAGTTGCTGACGCCTCAACCTTGTTAAAGGGTCACATGGCTCTAGCTGCCGCTGCTGCTCCTAGTACCTGCTGCTGCTGCTGCTACTGTGGCTAGGAGTCAGCCGACGCTGCAGCTTCTGCCACGCCACCACCGCGCTTGGGCGTACCCCCACCCATCGCGGAGACACCCGCATCTCCGCCACTGCCACCACTCCAGCCGCCACCGTCCCAGCCGTGGTAGTCATGTCATCCCCATTAGTTGTTGTCGCCTCAACCATGTCGGAGAGCGATTCGGATCCAGCTGCCACTGCTCCTCCTACTGCCTGCAGTTGTCGCTGCTGATTATGCCGATGCTGCTGCTATGGCTGCTGTAGCTACGGCTATGGCGGGGTCCTCGACTTCGAAGGCGCTGCCTAGGCCAGGGGTCGGCCGACGTTGCCGCCGCACCACACCACCACCGCGCTTGTGCGTACCCCCACCCTTCGCCGAGGAACCCGAATATCCCCCACTGCCACCACTCCAGCCGCCACTGTCCCAACCGCAGTAGCCGTGTCATCCCCACGAGTTGCTGGCACCTCAACCCTGTCGGAGGGCAACCCGGCTCCAGCTGCCGCTGCTGCTGATCCTACTGCCCGCTGCTGCTGTTGCTGCTGATTATAGATGCTGCTGCTATGGTTGCTATGGCTGCTGTAGCTGCGGCTATGGCGGGGTCCTCGACTTCGAAGGCGCTGCCTAGGCCAGGGGTCGGCCGACGCTGCCACCACCGCGCTTGGGCGTGCCCCCACCTTTGGCCGAGGAGCCCGAATATCCCCCACTGCCACCACTCCAGCCGCCACCGTCCCCGCCGTACCAATCGCGGCACCCCCACAAGATGCTGACGCCCCAACCTAGTCGGAGGGCAACCCGGCTCCAGCCGTCGTTGCTGCTCCTACTGCCCGCTGCCGCTGTTGCTGCTGATTATAGATGCTGCTGCTATGGTTGCTATGGCTGCTGTAGCTGCGGCTATGGCGGGGTCCTCGACTTCGAAGGCGCTGCCTAGGCCAGGGGTCGGCCGACGCTGCCGCCGCACCACACCACCACCGCGCTTGGGCGTACTCCCACCCTTCGCCGAGGAACCCGAATATCCCCCGCTGCCACCACTCCAGCCGCCACCGTCCCAACCGTAGCAGTCGCGGCATCCCCACGAGTTGCTGACGCCTCAACCTTGTCGGGAACGACCCGGCTCCAGCCGCCGTTGCTGCTCCTACTGCCTGCTGCTGCTATGGCTGCTATGGCTGCTGTAGCTGCGGCTATGGCGGGGTCGTCGACTTCGAAGGCGCTGCCTAGCCAGGGGTCGGCCGATGCTGCCGCCGCTGCCACATCACCACGCGCCTGTGCGTACCTCCACCCTTCGTCGAGGAACCCGAATATCCCCCACTGCCACCACTCCAGCCGCCACCGTCCCAGCCGTAGCAGTCGTGGCATCCCCATGAGTTGTTGACGCCTCAACCTTGTCAAAGGGCGACTCGGCTCCAGCTGCCGTTGCTGCTCCTACTGCTGCTGCTGCTGCTGCCGCTGCTGCTGCTGCCTCTGCTGGCCGATGCTAATGCCGACGCTGCTCCTGCTGCTATGGCTGCTATATCCGCTGAAGCCGCAGGTATAGCCGGGTCCTCGACTTCGAAGGCGCTGCCTAGGCCTGGGGTCGGCCGACGCTGCCGCCGCTACCACACCACCACCGCGCTTGGGCGTACCCCCACCCTTCGCCGAGGAACCCGAATATCCCCCACTGCCATCACTTCAGTCGCCGCCGTCTCAGCCGTGGCAGTCGCGTCATCTCCACGAGTTGTTGACGCCTCAACTTTGTCGGAGGACGACTCGGCTCCAGCTGCCGTTGCTGCTGCTGCTGCTGCTGCTGCTGGTAAGGCTGCTGCTGCTTGTGGTGTTGCTACTGCGGCCGTGGCTGTGGCGGCGGAGTCCTCGATTCCGAAGGTTCTGTCTAGGCCAGGAGTATTTCCGCTGCTCCCGAGCTTTGATGTGGTCCATCAGGAGGAGCCGATGGCCGCTCGTGGAGTATATAGCCGCCGGTATCGTGCTGAGCCTCCAGGATAACCGCGAGGGGCACGCAGCTGGACCATGGGGTGAGGTAGGGTGGGGTGGAGTGGGGTAGGGTAGGGAGGGGTAGGGGTAGGTGTTATGGGCTTGCTTACATTTGTCGTCATTTCTCTGAGAGGCCAGCCATGGCATTTCTGTGACCTCTCAGGGTAACCTTTAAAACCTCTTATTACTTCGTTCAACAGCCGACGAGACTTTTCCCTTGTTTTTGAGAGCCTTCTTCCTGGTTTTCTGTTTTTTTCATCATTTTTCCCCGTTTTTTTATTATCTTCTTTTTCTCCGTTTGGTTTTTAGCGATATGTTTTCGATTTGTTTTCGATGTTTTGGTCAATTTCTTGTTCCAGCTTTGTTCGATTTTTTTCATGGACCTCTACTTGATACGCGCGGTTTATTCTAGCACCTGATTCTGCGCTCATATCAAAAGCACACACCAAGTTCCGAGAGCCAGCGAGTCGTCAAGCATCTACTGCAAGCGCAGAAGAGCGCAATGAGCCCAGCACAAAGCAGCAAAGCACGTACGTGATGATCAGAGCTCGACAACGCAGGTAAGCAGACAGAGTTGCCGAGAGCCAGCATGCCGTCAAGCATCATCTACACACACTACTGCCGCATGCTTGTTCTCGAAACGGAGAAATGGAACTCTGCCTGGCATAAAAAATATGCAACCACATACTCCTAGCGGGTGATGATGTGAGCTTCGCCACAAACAACTCTGGCTGGTGATGCGCGAAGGGTTTGCCTTGGTGTCCAAACTCAGTATGATACGGCATCAGTATATTTCTTCGTCCTTTCGTGCACTCTGCATGATCCACGCATGCGACGTCCAGGTTGGTTTCCAAGCGTATACTATAGTTAGAGCTCTTGGTACTTGCAAGTCGTCACTTTGCGCCTAAAATCATACATGGACTTATCTACAGTATATCCGCTTCACACTTTGTTTCATTTTTCTATTTTCTCTTTGAGCGAGCGTAGCGGGCCGAAGCCGCCCGCGGAGTGAAGCGCCTTCTATAACATGCATGCTCGCAGGGTGTCCGTGTACCACAGGTGTGTGGTGCTCTTGTATTGCTGTATAGGTGCTCTCGTACTACATTGTGGTTTAATTACGTCTACTGCTGTCGTAAATACACGTACCGGGTGTTTCCATTGTGTTCTTATGGAACACTCTGGCAAGAAAGAAGAAAAATGAACAACCGTAAAGGAGATGGAGATCGTAGCTTTGGGCTCTTCTACAATGTGACAGCTACCATGTGCCGGTTCGGGCTATCGGCATGATATAGGGTGCGGCATAATATGGGGTGCTGGGATCTTGCCTTCTCTTCTTTTGTCGTTGTGTGATGGGTAGATAGCCTGTGAGAGCACTCTTCTTTACCGCTACCCTGTAGGGACAAGAAATACTACGACTTGAAACTGATCTCGTCTGAGGATTACGGAAGCCTCACCAGGGGCGATGTTGGAGACCTTCGAGTTCAAGTTTTGGAACAGGGCCTTGCCTTCGTGAGCGGACAAGAGAAAGCGCAGCGCGGAGAAACCTCATCGGGAGCGTTTATCTTCTTCTTGGGAAGATGCTTACACTTTCGAAGCAGCCGAGAAATCAAGGTGTAGGAGGAGTCCGATGGGAAGCAACCGCTAACCACCGCTGGTATAGCAGGGAGGGATGATATACCACCATCGTCGGAACTGTCCGATGGTGGCGGCGGGAACCGGGAGGGAGGTCCCATAGGTGAGGGATCTTCCGACACGCACGGTGATCTGGGTTGTCGTCATTTTTCAAGACAGAGAAAAAAAGCTTTCTCCAAGCTTGCTCCACATACGTAGTCACCTAACTATACGCTAGTGGGTAGTACTTTTACAATCACCGCGGATTGGGTCGTGAGCGAGTCTCGCGGACTTCATATTTGTTACTTTTGAGCTTGTACGCTGGAGGCATCAAGTATGGTTATGATAATGTTCTACTACCATATATGCACGCGGCGAGGAGAGCGCCCCGACAGTGGAAAGAAAGGCCGTGTTTGCGATAGTGGATGATCCCGCAGACGTTGCCGTGGAGACGACGTCAAAGTTACTGCTGTACAACAGAAGTAGTAACTAAGCCCTACGGCGGAAGCAGAACCGTAGGCAGAGAACAGCACGCAGCAGCTTATGTTCCACGTATGGTGAGAGTTTAACCATATGCACCTCTGCCGCGGATAGGGGGAGGGCGTGCAGCAGCAGCAGCGAAAAGCCCCGAGGATGAAGTATGTTTTTGGGCACCCCCGTTGTGTGTTTGGTGGGGGGAAATCGTGAGGCGTAGCCGCACGTATTCTGCTACGGGGAGTTTAGTGGTGGATATAAACGATGTGATGGAGACGGTGTCGTTCTAAGGGAGCAGCTACTGCTCCTACATCGGAAGTACAGCTGTAGGCACCCCAGCCGTGTGTCGCGACACGGATCGCACGGCATTTGTTTTCGTCTTTATTTGTCGTACGCACTCCACTTCAAGGGTTTGGTTGTGGAGGTAGGGTTGTCGCGGAGCGAGGGGAATCATGTCTGCATACGAGGTCAGCGAGAAAACGCACAGTTGCCAAGCTGTGCGCAACCCGCCGTGAGGATTGGCAGGTAAAAGCCGCGCGATGTATCACAATCGCGTGCACTCTGCCGCGGGGATTTTCTATGGCGAAGGGGGCGGGCGCATGGATATCGGGTGCTGACTGCAGCAGTACAACAACGAGGGGAATAGCGTCCGCATGGCAGCAGGTCGAGCGGTAAAACCGCACGCACTCCATGACAGCAGCAGCAGGAGCAACATCGGGAAGCTCGTGGAGAGGACAGACGGGCATCTCGTCAGCTGGAGCTTCTACATGATCCGGCAACATGTCGGGGTGGGCGGTGACGTTTAGCCTTTCTGGTGGGTAATCATAGCATATATTTTTTTTTGCGATTGGATACACCTGTCGGTCAATATACATTGAATAATGTTGGTGATCGTACAAATTGGAGATATATAATTTACGACTGGGTTTGCGTTCGTTCTATTAGGGAAGGTCGTGGATGATATCGTTTAGATCACGTCTTGGATGGTATACAGAGCCAAAAAAAAACGTCTTGTATATCCAATGGAGCGTTTCCTTGGTCTATACATTATCTATAATAGTTCGGTGGGATTCACGGGTGCATACGTATGTAGAGCCCTGAGGTGTGTATTCGTGTATTTGTGTTGAATGGTATTGGTGGTTACTGATTTTTTATAGTCGTCATGTATTCGTACTCGTGGGTTCGAATCCCACGGTGGTCACCAATGTAAAGCCGATGCTCGCAGTGAGAGCCGATGCTGTCGCGTAGAAGTCGCCGTGGAGAGGTCGCGGAGCGAGGGTCCCCTGTAGCCGTCCTTTCGGCCGACGTAAGCCGAGCAGAGTTCTTTCCCGTATTTGGCAGGGAATTGCCAGACCCAAGAGGGTCAAGGTTATTAGAGCAACACCGCAGGGGGTCACAAGGACCTTACCTGATCGGATCGATTCTGGAGATCCTCGTAGTCAGCTTGAGGGGAGAGGTCAACGCGGTCCATGCTGCGGACCTCAAACAACCCGATATCTAGTCCGGTAGGATCTTTCATGCTTGACTTTGAGAGGTATCCTTCCTTGCATGCTGCGTGTTCCGAGGTCTACGACCGATACGTCTTACCCAGTCCGTGACACGGATATCTATTATACCTGTGACTGTTTAGTGGTTGCAGAATAAGGGAGGTATGCATACTACTGTAATTCATGATTGATCACTACAACACAGTACTATTTTGCGTACATGAAGGATGGTTGAACGCTTGTTCGCGAAGGAGTAAAAAGGGATATTGGATGCGTTGCGGATGATCGAATAGCTTTATAGCTGGAAGGACTTAAGCTGTTCGTGTTGACAGTTGCAGTTTTTCATGTTTCTTTACTCGGTTATTAGGAGCTACTGGTAGTTAACAAAAGCCAAAAAAGGAAGTATTTTCGGTTTTACGATATATCACGAGCGTCTACTATTTCCGACAATTTCAGCGCCAGATAAATACTACCTGGTACCTGGTATGTGAATAAGGGTGTACGCTGTCTCGCTATACTGTCACGATCTGTCAATCTATGGCGGGAGTAGGGAATAAAAGCAGAATTTTGTCCGGGGGAACGGTGTCCCTTGCGATCTCTAGCATTGCATTTTTCGTCTTAGTCTTTATTTTTTGGCGCGACTACTGTAATATTTTCCGTGACTGCAATAGCTTTGTATGGGATTGAGGGAAAGGTTTTTTGCTCGTCGTCGGGATGAGTTGCTTCTTGCTATTATCGTGGTTGATTTAGGTTATGAAGTTGAGTAGTATAATTGGTTCATCACTGTCATCATTGTCTCGTGAAGAGCCAGGGAGGGTGTTGGTTTGGACTCTTCTGCAATACGACAGTTAGCATGCGCCGGTTCGGGCTACCGGCATAATATGGGGTGCGGCATAATGTGGGTATTTTGGTCGTGCCTTTTTGGTATTGTATGATGGGGTGATGGCCTGTGAGAGCACTCTTCTCGGCCCCTACCCTGTTGGGACCTCTAATGCCGTGACTTGAAACAAATCTCGCCGGACGGTTGCCAACAGCGATGTCGGTCAAAGGTGGGCGAGTCGAAGTAATACAACACCAGGTTGAGTCGAGGTGACAGCCTGAAATTGGGGGGGGGGATACGATGAATGAACCTATGAGGAGCGTACGAGGTCGTAACATAAAGTAGTGAGGTTTGGTGTAAACCAAAGGGCCAACATGCTATCAATAACTCAAGATTCATGAGCGTAACAAAGCGTAAGATTGAACACAAGAAGGTTGGGTTTATGGAGCGTGACTTTATATCAACATACACTTAAGGTGAAGTTTGGTTAGGGGATACCTGGTACATACGGGCAGAAAGGGCGAATTTGCATCCAGAAAAGAGAAAAGGACACCACGGGTATTTTTATTAGAGAAGCGAAGCAACACGTCAGACTTTGCGTTATTTAAGCCGCCCTTGAACCTTGTACGGTAAAAATGACCTCCCGAGAAGAAAGCAACCAGTACAGCAGCGGGGCAAGAAGACAGAAGATACGATCGTGGGACGCCAGGATGGTTACCATGCAGATCGCCTGACACAAAGGCGGGGTACATGTGTAAAGGGTGTTGAATTTGACTCCAGGCTACGAGCCCGTGTTGGAGACACTATTCAGTGTGGTGCGCCGGCGAAAGAACTGAAATACACCAGACCCTCAATGAGTACTGGGGTTGGGAAGTCCCAGCAACTTGAACATTTCCCACCATAATTAAGAACACAGAAAAGCTGGAGATATTCTCGGAAGAGACTAGGAGGAAGACGGTGAGGCAGGGCGGGTGGAGAAAGAAAGATTGGCAGGGTGAAGTACTAGTAGTGCTGATATTTGGAATTCCTAGCGACATGACGAGGATTGAGTTTCAAGAGAAAGTACGACGAAGTAGGACTGTACTGCTTTGCAATAGGAAACGTAGAACGAGACGGAGAACACTTTCGAGTCACGCTAAAGCCGAAAGCGAGCATGGAGTGGCAGAGGATAGGAACAGAAGAAGTGTCGGCATGGGTTAGAAAACTAGGATGGATAGTATACATAGCTAATGGAATAGCGAAGAAAAGCCGTATTCCTAGTATGAACGAAGGTAGGGGGAGGCAGGAAACAGCAAGTTGCTCAAAGGGAATGGGGGAGAAACATAGGGGCGCATAACAAGCAGACAAGAACAGGAAGGAAACGGAAAAAATGCTCAAAGAAGAGAAAATAGAAACACTCGTAGCGACAACCGAGAAGGAACAACAGACAAGACTAATGCGGATAGTGAAACGAAAAGGAGGCTGAGAATAGGATCATGGAACGTTTGTGGGTTCGCAACGAAAGAACGCAAAATGATCGAAATTGCCGAACAAGTAAGTAAGCGCGACCTAGACATAGTGGGTATTCAAGAGTCGTGGGACAAAAAGGGGGGAGAGATAGGATGCAAAGTTGGAGAGTATGCATGGATAGAGAAAAGGAGGAAGGGACAGAATAGCAAGAACAGGGGGGCGGGGGGTCCCTAGTCAAAGAATACTTGTGTGAGATAATAGAGGTGATCAAAGACACTAAATTCGACGAAAGCGTAAGGATTAATATACCAGGGGAGCAGGGAGCGAAATACAACTTCTTAGGAAACACATATATGCCCCCAGAGTCGAAGAATACGAAAGAAGATATAGAGGAAGTGCGGAGAAGTTAGCAGTAAATGTACACAAGTATAAGAGGCAAGGAGAAGTAATACTATTAATAGTGGGAGATTTTAATTCAAGAATTGGGAAGGTAAGAAAGCTGAAGGAGAACATTGGACAATATGGGGAAGTAACAAATAATAAGAATGAGGAAGAGATGTTGAAGTTCCTCAAGCACAACGAGATGAAGACGTTGAACGACAGAGTAAAAAAGGCAGAACCGGAATGGACTAGACAGTGCATACAAAAGGGAGAAAGCTCTATCCTTGACTTTATAGTAGTAGAAAATGGAAGTGGTAAGGAAACAGAACTACATGTATGCGCAGCGGACGTAGGAACTACGGATCACTGTCTAATACTGACAGACAGTCAACAGACGAGGGATATCAAACATAGACAAGGTAGGAAATTGCACAGATGGAGAATAGATAAACTAGAAGTAAAAGAGAAACGGGAAGAGTTTCAAGAAGAGATGGCCGAAAATGCAGAGCAATTTTCCGAGCTGTTGGAAAGAATAGGTACAATAAGGAACGATATAGAGAGGGATGATGCAGGAGCTAGGATAATAGGAGGATGGGAGAAATTGGTCCAGACTACAGCAAGTAAAGTAATAGGGAAGAAGTTGATAGTATGCAACAGAGCAGTGAAATGGTGGGATGAGGAAGTGAAAGAGGCTATACGAGCAAGGAGAAAGACACACGTATGATACACATCGAGTAAAACTACGACAGGATGGGAGGAATACGCTATAGCTAGAAAGAAAACAAAAGAGATGGTAGAGAAGAAGAAAGGGGTATGGAAAGACGTAGTAAATAAAACAAATTAAGACTTGAGGGCGGTATGAAGCAGATGTGGGTAGGGATAAAAGGGATTCTTGGCAAACAAGCAGGAGAGTCAGACACGGGAATAACTACCCTAAGGGCACATAACGGTAAAATGGTCAGTGCTTCGAAGGGGAAAAGGGAAGTACTATTAGAGCATTACCGTAAGCTAGGAACACCCACAACCAACGAAACATTCGACGCAGAATTCGATAATGAAATCAACGCGTGGGCAGAGGCGAATGTAGATACATCAGAAAGAAAAGACAGTGGTTCGGGAGGGTTACAGAGAGAGTTCACAAGGGAAGAAGTAAAGAAGTGTGTAGCTAAACTTAAGAGTAGAAGGCAGCAGGGGCAGACCAAATAGTGAATGAATTTATGAAGTACGGGGGAGAAGGAATGCTCACCATGATGGTAATGTTGTATAATTGGATATGGAACAACGAGTACGCACCTAGGAGGTGGAGAGAAGGAGTAGTAGTAAACTTACTTGAGAAAGGAGATAAGGCCAACCCGGGGAACTATATAGGGTTAACGCTATTAAGCACAGCAGGCAAAACATTTTGTAAGATTTTGAACGATAGAATGGCAACAACGACGGAGAAAGAAGACAAAATAAGCGAAGGGCAAGCAGGGTTTAGGCCAGACCGTAGCTGCGTAGACTATGCACATTAGGTAGGATAGTCCAAGGTAGGAAATACGCGGGACTGCCAACGTACTGTTTCCTTCTAGATGTGCAGAAGGCCTACGACACAGCGTGGAGAACTTGATTGTGGAAAAAGCTGTGGGAAATACTCGTAGGGATCATAGGAAAGATGTGGAGAATGATGAAAAACATGACGGAATGTGCGAGAAGCGCTATGATGCTGGACGGGGAAATATCGAAGTATGTTGAGTTTCTACAAGGAGTTGTACAGGGATGTACGTTATCACATAATTTATTCAAGACATATATTGCCGATCGTAGACCAGTATACGTAGCTTGGCGTAGAGATCTTAAAAGACAGCTCTTGGGATACACACATAGCTAAGTGGTAGAAAAGGATAAAGCACACGTGCACACGTGGGCAAGATGGATGCGATCCTAACAGACTCGCACCTTGAAACTAGGATCAAGAGATGTATTCTGATGAATGTGATAGCACCAAAGCTAGAATATGCAGGAGAAGTATGGGAAGGGAACGCGAAACTCGTAAAACAGTTGGAATCAGTACAGATGACAGCAGCTGAAAATATCCCAAGATGCTCAACTACGACTAGTAATACAGCAGTATTAAGAACAGAACTGGGAATGTACCCACTCAAGACAAATAGAGACATGAGAAGGTTGAAATGGCACGGTAAAGTAAGGAACATGCCAAAGAAGAGGTTGCCAGCCATAGTTGATAGAGCTGTATGGGAGAAAGTAACAAAATGGGAGCTGGAATAAGGTGGGATAGCGAGTCGAGAAAATATGGAAGGATACGGGAGGAAGGAAACCAAGAAGAGATGATGTCCGCAGAGAAGTTTGGGAGGTAAAAGGCGGAAGTAGAAGAAAGGATAGAAAGAAGGGAGAGACAAGCGCTAAGAAACGAGGTGAAATAGGAGAATCACTAAGAGGCATACGGGGGATTGAGGGAAGGAATAGGAATTCAAAGGTATTTGTACAGCCCAACGGCCTTCGCGAAAACGCTTAGACTGCGATTTCGTGTAGGGGACCTGGACCTGCCAGAAAGAAGAAAGAGGTATACCAGTAGCCGGAAAGAGGAGGAAGTAGATGCACAGATGTGCCCGTGCGGCAAAGCAATAGAGAGTAGAAACCAAATAGTAGGAGGATGTGAAATGTACAAGGAGGAACGTATGTATTAGAGGAAGAGATGAGGGAAATAGACGACTGTGAGATGAAGGAGTTTGGCACACTAGATAGCAGCGAGAAACGATCGCTATCCTAGGAGATAGATGGTGGCCACAGGCGGCGAAACAGCAAGGGGACAAGATTAGCAAAATGTTTCTATGTAATATATGGAAACAACGTAATGAGCACACAATTGTTGGAGGTGTCTCTATTAGGAGTAGGGACCGTGCTCCGCCTCGAAAGGGATGCGCGGTCTATGGTCAAATGACTAAGGCAAGCAACAAAAGAGTACGCCTCCTCCCGCCCGTACTGATGAGAGGGGACCGCTGGAACCGCCGCCTGAAGCATTCAAAGTGCAGGTTTCCGCTTCATTTCTCATCGCAGCCGGGGCTAAGCACTGCAGTAAACATTGCGCGAGTACTTTTTATTGGACGGCGGTGGTTGGGGGAGAGGTATCGACACAGAAAAGAGCAGAGAAAAAAATAACAAGAAAAAGATGGCCCGCATGGAATGTTTTACGACGGTGAGATGATCATATATATGATACGACGTACAGGGTATAGGTTTAGTGTTTGCCTTCTCCTCTCTCTTCCCCGAACATATTTTATGGGGTTCCGTAACATATACCTGGTACCTAGCACGGCATAATTATTGCACGTACGTACGTAAGATCAAATCTACTATTAAGAGCAGCGTGTACTGCAAAGCTCAATCACTAGATAGCTGCTGCCCGCGCTGATTCACGGTGGTATATACTTACACTACACTAACTGTGGGCCAGTACGCAGGCCGACAGGTTCACGAAAACATAACCGAGCACGCATGCGCAGATAAACTATCAACTAGAAACTCACACTCGGCGAACATGTGCTACTTATAGCTCATGTGGTTCTTACGGCTATTGATTGGCATGCCCCAAAATGAAACTTGCTAGTAGCTCGAGCTACGGTGAGCTGATCTGTCCGACGTGTGATGTTTATGGATAGTAGATAGATCCCTGGAATTAAAAATCTGCGAGATCTATTGTACACGCATACACTCGGGTGGGATCTGTATGATACAGCTCTTGTACACACGTTTACCCGGGTGGGACCTGTATGGTCTACTAATAGCTCTCGCACACAACGCTTGCTAGGGTGGAATCTGTATGATCTAGCTCTTACACACACGTTTGTTTACCCCGGTGGAATATGTATGATCTATTAATAGCTCTTACACACATCTGCCTGGGTCGGACCTGTATGATCTAGCTCTTACACATATGGTTATCAAGTGGGGTCTATATGATTTACTATAGATCTTGCACACACGTTAGCCTGGGTAGCAGCCGTACCTGGTACGATCTACAGCAGTATACAAGTATAGCTCTTCTTGCGTACATGGTTGCGCGGTGGGATCTGTATAGTCTGAATGCTCCATCTCATATTCACGATGCGGCATCCGTGTGATGTAGCTCTTGTACACGACATACCCGTAAGTGTCGGCGTACTTAACACCTGGGTGTTTGGGCGAACATCACATAGCTGGAAGAGAAGATGCAGCAAGATACGTACACACCCTGGTACCAGGTATGCTGGTAGGACAGCAGTAAAAATACACGGTACCACTATAAAAAGGACCTGGTCTCTGGTAGGTAACCTGGTAGGACTGAAGGGGTGGGATGGGATGGTTCCGCGAGTTATTAGAGGAATTTGGTACAGTCGATTGAACGTGCAGTTCAGTTGCTGTGCTTTCGGCGGAGCTGAGAGCAGACTGTCGGCAGAGAGAGTAGAACGCTATATGGTAGCGAACGATCGGGCAGACAGCAATATATATACCACGCACTGGTTTCTGTTATAGCGACCAACGACGAAGAACAGGAGGGTGTGGGGCGTTGTCATTCCTTCTACCCAACGACATCAGTACAGTACACCCAGTGTCCGTTCTGATTCTTCAACCTATCAATCGAGAGATGCACACTATGTGGTCAGACTGCTTTGAGACAGACAACACCGAAATACCAGTACGACGTACAGCAGACAGTATATCGCAAATGAAATGTCAACTACTCTTAATACGTACATACGTTTTTGTTGTTGTTTTCTTCACATTAAACCGTTCTTTCTACCGTATTTGGGTTGCTGGCGTATGTATGTATGTTGTGTCGGCCGCACCTAGTGCGAAGGCATGGTATTACGTAGGCTATTAATGCATTACGGTGTGTTATCTCTGTGCCGTAGTCTGTGACCACAGAGCTCGTATCTTTCTAGGGTGAAGAATCAGCACGGACACTGGGCTTGCTGGATGTCGACGAGTAGAAGAACGGTTTAATGTGAAGAACACACACACACACACCCGTCGACATCCAGCAGAACAATCAGTGTCCTTGCCGATTCTTCAATCCCAGAGAGATACAAGTTCTGTGGTCACAAAGCTACGCCGCAGGGACACTGCTGTACGTTGCCACGTATGCAGTAAGCACAGCAGTGGGCAATGCCATGCCATGTCATCATACAGGATACGACAGGCCCGACACACGACACACACATCCATGAGATAGAGAAACGAAACGAAACCAAGAAAACGAAAACACAACTGAACACGCCAAACGAGGGAATGATACGTCAGTACGAAAGAACCGCAGGTACAATGAATTTTGGAGAGGATAAAGCAACCGAAAGGCAGAGAACCCACAACCTATAATACGGCGTAGAGAAGAACTGGGGAAAAACGCGGTATCAGAGGGGAGCACTATTTGTACACACCGCCCACTAAAGAGGGCTGGTACAGGATCTACTGCTGTAGATCATGCTATATTATCTAGTCGTACAGCAGTAGGTCGTGATCTGCCCGACATGTGCACGGCGGTTTCAGAACTCCACTCCGCTGCTCACGAGAAATCCCAAGCCTGAGCCGCAAGCCAACGTGATTGTCGCGAGCAAACCCAAACCCGAACGAAAAAAAATGTATCCGACCTATCCACCTGAGAGTCAGGCAAAGGGCAAACGTGAACGCCCTATCTGTATTATGCCCCACCCCCGCACCCGACCGCCCCCCACCGCGCGTCCCTAGAAAAAAATAACAGCACCCACCTCGTCTCCTTTGTTGAGGTACTGCTGTTCTGGTAGAACCGCAGGACTCCGCACCTAACGGCTTCGTTGGGGCTTCGAGAGGGCGGGCTTCTTCACCTTCACCTTCGTCTTTAGTCCCTTCTCCGCTCTCTGACTCTTGATGCCACCTTTCTTTGGGGGGTGGGCGCCACCGCCGCGGCCCCCCGCCCCCGCCCCCGCCCCCACCCCCACCTGCGCTGTGGTGTTCTGTGCGCTGTGCCGCAGGATCCAAAATTATTTTTTACTCGTATAGATATGGAGGCTTTATTTGTGCGGGCGGAAAATGGAAACCAAACCTGAAAAAGTGGCTGGCCGCTGCAGGCTGCAAGTTGCTGTTCTGGCATGCTCTGTGGCTAGCTGTCAAGCCTCGCAACTCCATGGGTGGGAGGCACTGAAGATGTTGCTGGAACTACATTATCGAGAATGAAAGACGGGCTGAAATCAGGGAGCACCAATCAACACAATATCCCTCTGTTGTCAGGCGAAAGTCGTATCATGTCGACAGCAGCAATGTATATAGTCATGGGTCATGTACCTGGCCTGTTCCACCATGTAACCTGGCGCAGCGCCACCGTCCGCCGCCGATGCTCGTGTGATACCTTGATAAAGACCTGCCCAAAGTGATCTACGTGAAAAGCTGGCCAACGGGAAAATATATATCGCGAGCTACCAGTGAGTGGAGAAAGTCCAGCTTTGTCTTTTTTAAATAGTTGTGAGACTTTGGATGCTTTCGGTTGTTCGCTTGACCCTTGCTCGCCTCGCTTTGCCTGGCTTTGCCTTACTTTGCCTTGCATGGCTTTGCCTTGCTTGACTTTACCTTGCGTGGCTTTGCCTTGCCTTGCCTTGCCTCGCCTTGCCTTCCCTTGCCTTGCTTTGCCTTGATCTGCATCGCATGCTTCGCCTTGCTTGCTTGTTTATCTGCCTTGCTTTCTCGCTTATCGTATATGCCTCGCCTTGCCTCTTGATTCCATGTTGGTCTACGTGTCTACGTGTCCTCATTCCTTCCGGTCTGGCTCGTTGCCTTTCTGCTTGTGCCGCCAACGTCTCGCTTATTTTGAAGGTTGTTTCCCAGTAGGTGATAATACCATTACACTCCTGTTGATGAATCGGCTTGACACACAACACTAGCCCTTACAGTACCAGACAGTACCCTGGTACGTCTTTTTTCAAGCATGCATGAAGATAGCTTTCTATTCGCAGGCCGGCAAGGAATAGTGCACTGCTCTATACCAGGTATATTAATAGCTGTCGCTTGGAATTCGCGCAGCAAGATATTTGTAACTTTCGTCAATGTGTGCGTTGAGTGTGTTGACGAAGAACGAAATACAAAACCAACAACTGCATCAAACGTACCAGTACTGGGTACGCAAAGCAGAACATGCAGCATGTACGCGTATATACACGAGTACGCCAATCGCACCCCACCCCACCAGCCACCGTTGACCTGCCTGCCGTCGACCACACCCCACCACAACCTGAGCCGTTCTGCGCTTCGACGTACAGCTGTATCGTTCTCGTCCAGCTACACCTCGTAAAGAAACCTCCGTTGTACTCGTGAAGCAGTGGTAATTTTTTCCTCTTGCGTACCCAAGTGTAGAGTTTGTTCGAATGTAGAGGTTAGGTAGAGGTTTTGCTGTAGAAGGGATCGCACGACAGGAAGCACACGAAAGACCACCAGGGCTTAGCAGGTATATATAGCCCAGTGAGCCGTTCCCATCCGAGACACTCGTTGCGCACGTCCTTGGCGGCGGTTTTCATGGCGCGTGGTGTTGTGTGGGTAGGCTGTGCTGTGCTCTTATGTCTGCGCTGATGCGATACCGGTCACGTGCTGCTGCTGATGGTTTGCAAACATATTTTTTGCAGTGATGGGCTGTATTTCTTTTCTTTGTCTTGTTTCGGAGATCATCGCGGTCGTACGTAGACACATATCATGGCGATTTCGAAGAGGGTCCCCGACTCCATAGAGAAGCGACCGTACCTCGTGTAGCTGTAAATAACTTCTGGCGCGGCAAAGCCCTCCACGACAAGAAATTGCTGGCGATTTCGTGTTGATCTCGGGTATGTAGGCCAGCCGGCTCTGTCGACTGGGCAGATAGAGGTCTCGTGATGCACGGCGCTTTCTGCGACTAGCCATGGCCTGGGAATAACCCTGGGGATGACCCTTGCTTTGTTTTGTACAGTGGCGACACGGCGCACACGGCTCACATCACGCGCCTGCCTGGTGTTGTGCGATGATGCGACGTTCTTTTGTGACCTGGGATTTTTTTTGTTGTTTCTCGTGTTCTGCCGAGTTGGAAGCGTTCCCCAGAAATGTGACGGAAAATGCTACGAAGTTGAATTTTTCCACGAAATATGAAAACATAGTCGACCATAAACACCAGTGAAGTTCGAGTTCTTTTCGTAAGGGTTTTGTACAAGGACAAACGAGGGTGATTGGGGTGGCGATCGGCGGCTATGACCACGGCGCTGCCTAGAAGTGCCGAGAGGTAGCGGGCGCGAGCGAGCGATAGATCGCGCGCAGCTCAGACAACCCACGCCGCAGTCGGTGGCCCAACACCAAGCTCGTGTGGCGGTATTCCTCCGCTAGTTGCGTTTCTCGGAGCCTGCGCTCTTTCGCGGTGAGATAGTGTAGAACAGCCAGGGTCGGCACAGTCTGTGTCCCTCCATGTACTCTCTACCCACAGACACAGGTTGTGTCCGGGCGTGTACCCATATTTCCCCCTATATTCATGGGTCCGTCCACACGCCCTTCCAATGCCCACTGGCGACCACTGTCTAGGTATTGGACTTGCCTCATTTAGCGGGCGGCTTAAGCCGCCAAAACCGTGGATTATGTCCGAAAACACCGTACCAGATACAGCAGTACATATCTGCAAGAGCATCACACAGCTGTGGTACATGGACACCCCTCGTACGAGTATCACATGCATACTTCGTACAACCAACACCCCAACCCCACCCACCCCACCCCATACCACCCTACCCTACCCCACGCCCCAGCTATGTGCGCCTCCCCGACGTCCTGAAGGCTTACGACGGCACCGGCGGATACACGAGCGACCACCGCCTCCTCCTGATCACAAGTATCATCTCGAAGATCCGGAGCAGCGGAAACACCCCTGGCCATAGAATACAGACACCCGCCTTCAACGGCGAGGACCCCGCCGAAGCCGCCGCCGCCGCAGCAGCAGCAGCAGCAGCAGCAGCAGCAGCCGAGGCGTACACTGTTAAGGTTGAGACGTCAGTAACCCGTGGGGGTGACACGCCTGCTGCGGCTGGGGCGGCGATGGAAGCGGGCGCAGGTAGTGACAGTGGTGGTGGTGGAGACGCAAGTTCCTCGCCGAAGGGGGGGGGGGGGTATGCCCTGGCGTGATGACGGTAGCAGCCGCAGCAGAAGTGACGTCGTCGCCTGAGGTGGCGACGGTGATGGTGAATGGGCCGTCGATGATGGAGCAGGAGATTGTCGAGGAAGGAGATTGTCGGAGAAGGAGCGGCGGCGGCGGTTGGCATGATGGAGGCGGCGGCGGAGGCTGGCGTGATGGAGGTGCACTATGTGTGGAGATGCCTCCCCCGGAATTGTGCATGTTTTTTTATTTGGCATTTGGCATATCGGTGGGTGTAAGGAGAGGGGGAGTGAAGGGGGGAGGTGACGTGCGGGTGGGCACACGTGTAGACGTGATGGAGGCGATGGTTCGCAGGCGGTACCGGCGGTGTCTACCTTGTTCTCTTTTGGATCTTTAGGGAGACCCGCTATATGGTGATATCTCCGGTGTTAGTGTTACCCCCCTTGTTCCCACCCCCCGGTCCCTTCACGAGGGGGGGGGGGGGGGGGGGGGGGAGAAGGGGTGGGGTGGGCACACATGTAGGCGTGACGGAGGCGATGGATCGGACGCGGTCTCGGCGATGTTGTCGACCTTTTCATTTCCTGACTGGCGTACACTTTTGTTGGAGCTTCACCCGATTTATAGTGTTGTCATGTCTTCGATGTTCTTGCTGCCCCCCATGCTCCCACCTCAAAGAGAGAGAGAAACACGTAGAGAGAGACAACGAGAGGGGGATATACCACCGCAACTAACACACTACTCCGTACAAGTCAGGGAGAGGGAGAGAAAGAGAAAAAGAGAGCGAAGAGAGAGAGATATATGTACCATTCCAACCAACACTCTACATACGTCAGGGAGAACGGAAATAGACATTTCTCTCTTCATTTCCCTGACATATGTCGGTGTGTTGCTGGTGTTGGTGTCTCCCTGACTGTCTCTCGCTTCCCCTCTTGCCGGGACATTATTTGTGGTGTATATGGTGTGTTGCATGAGGTTGTCATCTCTTCCTTCCCCTCTTCCTCTTTCTCTCTCTTCGCTCTCGCGTGTGGGGGCAAAGTTGGACAGCGACTGAAAGCGGGAGGGAAGGGGGGGAGGCAGAGAGAGCAACAACGATACCATTCCAACCAAGACGTTGCATACGTCAGGGAGAGGGAGAGGGAGAGAGAGAGATACCAACACAAGCAAGGCACTAGGGGTGTCGGGGAGAGGTAGGGAGAGAGAGAAGCCACGACAACCAAGACACTACATACGCCATGGGAAAGGAGAGAGAGATAAGTCCTCTCTCTCTCCCTCCCCCTGACGTATGTAGTGCCTTAGTAGTGGTAGTTTATCCCTCTTTCTTTCTCCCTTCTCTTGGCCTATGTGGTGTCTTGGTGTGATGGCGAATATCTCTGTCTCCCTCTCCTTCTCCCTGACGTATGCAGTGTTCTGGTTGTGGCAGTTTTTTCTCCCTTTCTCTCCCCTCCTTCCTGACGTATACAGAGTCTTGGTGTGATGGTAAATCACCACAGTATCTCTCTCCCCGCTCTCCCTGACGTATGTAGTGTGTTGGTTGCGTTGAATTGTCTCTTTCTCTTCCTTTTCCTGACGTGTGCAGTGTGTTGCCTATGTTACTAATGTATCCGTCTATCTTCCTCTTTTTTCTCTGGCTCTCTCTCTCTCTCTCTCTCGCGCGCGCGCGCGCGCGCGTGGGAGCAAGGGAGGCAGAGAGAGGAAGAGAGGGGAAGAGAGAAAGAGACATGCATACATACCAACACAACCAACAAAACACATTCCACACGCCAGGGAAAGGGAGAGAGAGCTGAACCAACACAACTCTAACACTGCATACGTTCGGTAAGGGGAGAGAGAGAGAGAATACACCACCACGACCCACGCAGTACTCATGTCAGGGAGAGGGAGGTAGAGGTAAACGGAGCACTGGGTGGCACATCAGCAGCAAGCAGCACTGCCTGGAGTTATTTCGCGGGACAAACTCGTCTCTTCTTGGGGAAGGTTAGTCATTCAAGGCCGGAGCAGGGCGAAATATGGTTTCGGGTCGATTGGTGGGTCTATCGGCGAGCGAGCGAGTGGAAGGGGGTGGGGGGGGTTCGGATGCGGACGAGGGGCGGAAGAAGCGTCGCGTCAGGCGAAGGGAAGGGTGTTGGGGAAGATGAGAGCATAAGCTTGCGCTACAGTTGCCACAGCGACAGCACCGTTGGGTACTACAACCATTGGTTGCTACCAGTACAACAGGGTTGAATTGACACACGACACTTATTTTGTATGTGGGAAGTGTGGCGAGGTCTTAAGGTTTGCTTTTACCCACCCACCGTAGGATTAAAACAGAAGAAAAAACGCAAAAGAGTAATGTTCTCAAGGATGGGAACGAAGAGCTGCAGAGAGCGGCGGAGGGGCGAGGAGCGGTTGGGAGTTTGGAAGAGGTTGCCTACCTATCTGTATGTGCATTACGTATGATTTAACTAGTACCTCTTGTTTTCGCCCTTGAAGAGGGGGAAAGGGGGCTGTCGCGGGCTAAGGTAAAACTATATGTGATGCATGTGATGTATCAGGTACCGGTATATGGTGTGGTGTATAATAAGCCGAAGCAGGGGATATTACGATGGGTCTTACTATGGAGACACACTCGTCATACTGCCCGCGATGGTTCTGCGTTTTATGTGGAACACGAAAATTAATGGATATTAACAGTGCAGGAAATAACGTGAGGAATCTACAATCGATGCATTTTACCAGCTGTACTCGGGTATTAAAAACAGCTCGTTGTATACCTGGTATAATATGTCGAGTGTCGATTCCTCACGATGTTTTGCTCAGTATTAAGATTAATTCATTGCTCTGGGTATTCTGCCGAACCGCCGAAGGCTGTTCGATGTGTTTGTGTTCCACAGTAAGAACTGCAGTAGTAGCTGCTGCTTCGGCGTTTTCTACGCGGAACCGTATACACCTGATATAAATTCACCAGATTCATCACATAGAGTTTGCCCTAGCCGGCGACAGCCCCCTCTTCCCCCCTCAAGAGCATACACGAGAGGTACTCGTATACTATATGATACGTAGTACACACATACAGTTAGTGAGGTACGTGTTTCCAATCCAGACCGTTTCTCGCGCGTCGACGGGGTTTGTACATTCTTGGCATTTTTTCGTGGATGGAGGTGGATGGAAGCTTCAATAGAAATAGATGAAAGCTTTCTATGGAAGGATATATTCTACTACCAAGGAAGAGCTGGAAGCTTCCACTTTGCCACTTTCATGAGAACCTTCCACGAGCTATATTTACTTCCGCTGGTTTCCGACTTTGACGAGCTTCACATTTGTGTTGTGTTATATGACTTAGGTTGGGTAGGCGATTTGTTAACTTTTTACCAGTAGCCCAACGGACTAATACCTCAACAATATTGATATTAATAGTAAGTGCACCACTACGATGAAAAACAGTAGTTTGTTTTTCACCGTGACCGTATGGATCCCCCCATGAATACCAGTTCAAGGCCTCTGCTTGCTTAAAGCATTCTTTGGGAAAACTTTAGTCTTAAGTCGCTGCGCTAGGAAATGTTCTATAAAAAATAGGTCGCTGTGTTTGGAAATTCTCTTGGAAAAAATAGGCCGCTGTGCTTGGAAACCTTTAGGTTGCTGAGCGGGCGACAAAACCTAGTAGTAGTAGTAGTGGTGGTAGCAGTAGCAGTAGTAGAAGCAGTAGTAGCAGGAGCAGCAGTAGTAGTAGCAGCAGCAGTAGTGGTAGTAGTAGTAGTAGTAGTAGTAGTAGTAGTAGTAGTAGTGGTCGTAGCCTACTTGTACTACAACTCCTGCCTATTAATAGCAGTTCCGCGGATCTCAAATCAACATATCACCCGAAACAGAGGGAGAGAGAGCTCGTCGCTTGAGCTTGGTCGAACCGGATGCGCGGCGGCTGCGGGAGAGGTGTGACTGCCACAACAGCCACACGGCAGCAACAACAGCAGCAGCAAACCCCCAGAAGAAAAAAAATGGTGGCAAATGTGAATTTGCGCCTCTTAAAAGAACAACCGTTGAATCAAGCGAAAGCGTCCGTATGGATAACGCACGGACTACCGTACGTACGGGTGGAAATCTAATGGAAAAGCGTGTTTTTACAGCGAGATCTCAAAGCGATTCCCTGACGAAACAAAAAAAGGCGGCGGCGGCGGCAGCGGGGCCATCAGAAAAACTCCCGCTCGCTCGTAGTAACAACAATCCGAACTGATGTGTGTCCGAAAGGTGAGTGCAGTCCTAACAGACCTAAAGGGGTAAACTCGCCGATAAAAAAAGTACCAGGTACCCGGTGCTTAGGTTCATTCTTATCGAACAGCTTTCTTTCCAAATTTCCAAAGTTTGGAAATAATTGGATATATGCATCAATATACGGAGGCTCGTTTGTTAAATTTCACATATTTGGAAAAAAAAATCAAGAAAATCTGCACGAATAAAAATTTGCGCGAAAAAAACATGGAAGCTATGAAAAAGAAGGCTCTCCGATAAGAATGACCCTTACTGCGGTTCATGTGGCTTCTTTCTGATTTCAGATGCTCTCCGAGCGGGGAACACTGGTACGCACGGTACACACATCGGGAAGATCATCGATTCCCACTTTTCATCAAAATTCCTTTATGTATGATATAAAGTAGTAGCTCATGTTTCCGGCGTGTATTTCCTGGGTTGGACCTGGGCTGCACAGATCACCCCGCGCTTTGAATGGACACTTGGCTCAGCGTATCATATTCTCAGCGCCGAGTTAGTACCAGAAAATAACATGGGTGCATAAGCCTATGAATAATACCACACTGCCGGGTGGGTGGGATGGACTCCAGTATGTCGTGCCCAACTCTGCTCACTGCGCACGAGGTTAGGAAGAGAAAATAAAGAATGTCCATCTATGCCATGCAAATCCCAAGATAGTTCGATACAATCCGCGGTTCCAGTACGTTCACGTGCCAAGATTTAGAGCCCCCTGATGGGATCAGCATTTTACTAGCGTAATATATATGTCTCTCTAACGTGGATGCTTTGTGGTGGTATGGAAGTATTGGATTTGATGAGGCCTCCTGTGCCGGCCTGTGGTTCCGCCCACACTTCAATGCGCTGTTGGATTGTCTTTGTAGTTGATCACTGGTCAGGCGCAGAGTTGCCTCACCCAAAGTTCATCATTGGAACAATTATTTTCCGCGCCCGCTGCGAAACGGATCTCAAGCTCAGGCGACAGTGCTACCTAGCTCGCTAGAAAGGCATTTCATGCCCGCAGTTTTCTGATTAATTATTTTTTTAGCCATAGTACAAATAAATATATTGGCCGTCAATTCTTCCTTTCTTCCACAGATGCAACCGTTCGGTTCGACAGCATACTTTTGGGTCCATGCCCCCCGCCTGCCTTGCCTTCAACAAAGGCACCATTACAATTTACTCGTACGTGGTGCCGAGAAGGGCACAACACCGCCTCAAGAGCTCTCAAAACTGTATCCCAACGCAAGCAAGACCTTGCAAATTCACGGCGGAAGTAAGCTACTGAAGTAAAAGCCGCACCATCGACACCTGCAAACCATACGTGGTGCTCCCCGTAACACAAGGGTCAATACCCGAAATAAACCAAGGAGCCAATAAATATTGAGTGCCAGACCCCCGGCTTGCTCGACAGAGGGAACATTTTTTTTGTATAGCGGCCGAATCGTAGTCGCCTCGCTCTTTTTCAACCACACGGCGTTTTGTTTTTGCTCCTTTACCCCCTCTGCTCAAGACATCGGTACTCGTAGCCGACACAACCACAACACGGACATAAACACTGAGCTTCGGAAACGTCGTGATGCTCCCACACTGACTCCAGCCTGACTACCAGGAAGGGGGGGGGGGGGGGGGGGGGCAAGGGCTTCCTCTCTGCTACCACGCCGTCACCGACAAAAAACAAACACACTCACAGACACATACGTAAATAACAAACATCAGTTTGAATATATATAGTGCCGTCCGCATGCCCATCATTCCCAGGGTCGGGTCAGACTTCATGAGTCAGGTCGGGTTGAGTCGGGTAAGGTTGACCCGCGACCCGACCCGACCCGACCCGACCCGACCCGACCCGACCCACCCGTGAGTCAGGTCATGACTCGTGAAGAGCCCTGATCATTTCTGATCATTTCCAAACCTTGACGGCGCCATCTCTGCTGGCAGAGAGAAGCATCTTTATCGGAAGCTCGGTCACCTTCACGTCTAGCACGGCGTCGTCGTGGCTGGCGCGAGGGGCAACCAAGCCCTTATCCTGCTCGGGCCGTACAGCAGCAGAAGCAGCAGCAGCAGAAGCAGCAGCAGTAGCAGCAAACATCGAAGTGACGACGCAGACGGACGTTGGGGGGGGGGGGGGGGGTTCGTCAGGATATTTGTAGTGCAAGAACAACTCCATACGCTTTTGGGGTTTTGCACTGTGAAAGCAGCAGCACCAGCAGCAACAGGGCCGACGCAGATGGAGGGAGGGGGGATAGGGGTGTACTCGATACCATACCTGGCCGTAATCGTATCACCATAGACCCTCGCATCCCTACATTGCCGGGACGGAGCACGTCTTGTTTTCACCGACCAGACAGACATTGCTTACACCAAGCGCGAAGCGCCGAGAGGTGTTCGGCGAGTCGCCTAAAGGGTGAGCTACATCCTACTAGGAACCGCTTGTGAGGCGGATTTGCACATGGATGGCAACTCCAATGTGTTAATTTATTTTCCGGTGTGGCCACTTCCAGAGACAGAAATGGGGGTACTATGTAACTGCCTCGTGGGTGCCTTACCATAAGCACTACGCCATGCGACCATCCCCCCCCCTTGTGAGGAGTGAAGGTTCTCCACCTCGCACAAATGATCTATCTATACTCGATCGCCAGCTGTGACCGACCGCCAGCGAAAAAAAAACTGTACCCTGGTTGTCTCGCTCACGTAGTAAGCGGCATGTTTTTCAGTGTCGTTGCCAACCGACGCCAACCCAACCTACATAAAATATATAGGGGACGGGGGGGAGGGCGTACTTATTTGTTGCTTGCCTCAGCCGTTAGACCATTGACCATGCATCCCTTGCGAGACGGAACACCTTTCCTGTTCCTAGCAGGCGGAAGTGGAGTTTGTCGGGATATTTGTAGCGTAAGAACAACTCTCAAGACGATGATATTTCGGTTTCGTGCTGTAACGTAAGGCGGTTTACTTGGGTACAAACCCGCGAGCGCAGAGACAGCTTCGACCTCTGTGCTCGTTTCTTTTACTCTACCCAAACTCTTACTTGCCACTAGCGCCATCTACTGCGTGCTCTACGACTGCTGCAGCGCCGTCACATTCCAGCAGCTTTCTTGCTCCAGGGCAACATGACATCGTCAACATCGTCGCCGACTGATTGATGCAACACCGCTCATTCTTCCGTTCCATTCAAGCAAAGCAAAAAAAAAAAAAAAAGACGCGTCAAACGCGGTAGTAGACGTACCGCGTTGCGCATCAAAGTTCGCACGTCCGCTTGCGCCCACCTCTACCAATCAGCCAATCAAAGCGAGCATTTTACCACTAAAAAGAGTTTTACCCTCTGGCTTTCCCGCTCGGAGAAAAACGAAGACTTTCAGGGCAAAATGCAGTCCCGTTTTGGGGGACAAACTACTCAAAATTAGGGTGGTTTGTCCTCAAAACGGGACTTCTGTACTAAAAGGGTTGCGAGAATATTCTTCATCTACTTGCGCTCATACAATCACGGAGGACCACAGTAAACAGGACCTACGGTACACACAAAAACCTATATATTACCCTATTTTTACTAACAATATGTGGTCCTATTTACTATGGTCCCCAACAATAGCAGCGTTGGCACAATCAGAGCACCTTCTTGACACATGACACATGATACTATTTACGGGGGACCACAGTAAATAGGACCTACGGTACACACACAAACCTATATATTTCCCTATTTTTTACTAACAATATTTGGTCCTTTTTACTATGGTCCCCCGTAATACGCAGAGAGACACTCGCCCTTTTCCTCGGACGCAAAAAAAACAAAACAAAAAAAAAACAAAGAAAACACAGAAA
The DNA here is from genome assembly GCA_031763025.1 of Macrocystis pyrifera. Taxonomy (NCBI): domain Eukaryota; class Phaeophyceae; order Laminariales; family Laminariaceae; genus Macrocystis; species Macrocystis pyrifera. Next base: position 2,083,080 of record JASSKH010000001.1, read on the forward strand.
CATTGATTGTTCTTACACTTTTGGGCGAAAAAACTTTTCTGATTAGCGCGGGGGGCTCCTCAACCGAGGCACAGGCCAACGACGAGTGCGCTACCACACAGTGAGAACTTTATCGCCAAAAGTGTTCACACATCGCACAGATCATCTAACAGACAGATCATCATCAATAGATAGATTATCTACTGTAGTTCCTCGCTGCCGTTTCGAGACGTTATGCAGGCTCTGCATGGTACAAGTCCAAAGCAGGAAACAACGTCCTAGACCGCGCAGATAATGTATATATGGCTCCCACCCGGGACGAATGTGAGCTATATAATAATTAGACGCGAGTCGACGCGGGAAGAAAGGGTCGAAGCCTTCTCGCGATAAAAAAAGCAAGGGGCGAGCCGTAGTGCGTGTGTGTGTGTGTTTTCACATGAAACTGTTCTTTCCACCCGTCGACGTCCAGCACAACCAGTGTCCGTGCCGATTCTCCACTCCTGGAGAGATACGAGTCCTGTGGTCACAAAACTACGCCACAGAGATACTACACTGTTATGCAGTGAGCAGAGTGGACAATGCAGTGCCATGTCACCGTATTGCATACGACAGGCACGACATACACATTCGCGTGGAGGGGGGAGGAGAGCCTTCTGTGTGGCCCCGAATCTGAGTTACGACTACAACGGAAAGGAGAAACAGAAAGGGCGAACATAATAAATGGGATGAAAAAAAAAAAAAAAAAAAAAGATCAGGCATACATCGGCCGGGAGAGATCTACTGTAGATCGTGTATTGATAGTGGGAATTATCTATATCTGATCTGTCAATTGTGTGGAGATGTTTATCGCAGACGACCTCGTCATGTCACAAACTGACCCGATATTTACAGTAGTATCTGTATTTTCAGCATTTTGATTCACACCTAATAGGTATAAAGGTAAATAGGCGCGTTCGTAGCACTTTCATTTCTTCTCGTAAGAGCCAGTTTATTGAAAAAAAAAAAAAAAAAAAAAAAAAAAAAAAAAAAACGTCAGCTGAGAGATCGAAGATTTCGTCGAAACTCGTCTTCGCAACCTGCGTGTGTATACTGCATATTTGAGAGAAACAAAATCTGTAGAGCTGCTCGAATGAGGAAGGAGCCTCAGAAAATGATCAGAAAAAACTAGTGAACCCCTGAAGCAGCACGCCTCTTACCATGTACGGGCAATCCAATTTGGTACCATTGAAAAATATCAAGTATTACATGCTTTGCCTCGCCAATGGAATTGGCTTGTTCGTCGGGTTGAGACAGCTAACCTTTTCTAAACAAAAGAAAAAGCAAAAACGTTATAGGGGTGTGAGATAGATAAGCTGCTCATGTGAGCAATAACCCTGAGAGAAATTAGGTATCTCACCGCCCGCCCCCCCCCCCGCACGGCGCTTCGCGCTTGGTGCAAGCAATGTCTGCCTGGTCGGTGAAAACCCGACATGCTCCGTCCCGGCATTGTAGGGATGCGAGGGTCTGTGGTCATACGACTACGGCCATGCAAGAGATTGAGCACGTGTCTCCTATCGAGTAACCGCCTCTCCCTCCCGCTTTTTTTTATGGCGGTTACCACGGCCGGCGGTCAAGTTAGATCATTTTTGTGCTCGGAGACCCCTTCCTCCGCACCAAGGGGGATGATCGTATCACGTAGTAGTGTGTATGGTGAGACAACCACGAGGGAGTTACATAGTAAATCCATTGCTGTCTCTGGAAGTGCCCACACCAGAAATCTAAATCAATTCATTGAAGCTGTCATCCATATGCAATAAAATCCGCCTCTAAAGCGGTTCTTAGTAGGATCCAGCTCACCCTACATGCGACTCGCCCAACACCTCACGCCGCTTCGCGCTTGGTGCAAGCAATGTCTGCCTGGTCGATGAAGACCCGACATGCTCCGTCCCGGCATTGTAGGGATGCGAGGGTCTGTGGTCATACGACTACGGCCATGCATGAGATCGAGTACATCTCTCCTATCGAGTAACCCCGTCCCCCCCCCCGCTCCCTACATACTGTCCATAGCAGGCCGCCCGAACGCAGCACCGACAACCTGCTTTTCTGTGATTGGCCCCGAGACCAACTACTCTAGGTATCCACCCTCTACCCCCTACCATCCGTAGCGTGCATGTCTTGATGCGCGCTATCATACGCAGGGCAGGGGTGCATGCACCGATAAGTTTCTGAGGCCACCCGAAAAGGCTGACTGTTTTGACTGAAAAAAAAAACTTTGTATATACACAACGGCAATCCCAGGCTCTTATCAATATACAGAAAGTTTATTCCAGTTATATAACATTTGGAAACGCACAAAACGAACGGGTTTCCAACGAAAAGGCATTAACTTCTAAGCAAGGCACGCTGCCTTATCCACTACGTCCCTCAGTTGAGGAGTGGCGCCAGTCAAAAAACAAAAAAGGGCAAAAAAAACGGGGTGCTACCTACCCTTACTATTACGGGGGACAATAGTTAATAGGACCTATGGTATACACAAAAACCTATATATTTACCTATTATTAATAACAATATTTGGTCCTATTTACTATGGTCCCCCTTAAAATGCAAGCAACTGACCTGGCCGGTAGGAAGCAAGCCGCTCCTCGACGCCAGGGTGGGCGTGGGCGGTGGCGGGTCCTCGTCGTAGTAGAGCACGACGTTCGACGGACGCGCCCCAGGTGACGCCCCCGGCATCTGCAACGTTCGAGGAGAAGGCCGCCCAGGGAAAGGCTCCCGACCGGAAACCTGACGGAGGCGGGTTTGCGTTTGAGGGACACGGCCGAAGGGACGCGTATGTACCAAGTACAAGTTTAGGCAGATGTCGGACCCAAAGCGGAAGCAACACGGAAGCGCGCTGTCCCAAGCAAGCCACGTTGAGAATAGATGTCTCGCACACACGCCCGAAAGGGACAAGCCGTGCGCACGAGGTACAAGATTCGAACCAATATCGGGGGGACACGCGGAAGACGAAGAAACACAGAAAAGTGCGCCCGAGGGGGGTGGGGGGGGAGAGGGGGCGTTCTTGCCAAGCAAGCCTCGTCGAGATGTTTTGCACACGCCGAAAAAGGACAAGCATGCAAATAAGGATATTTGCGCAAGATTAGGCTGCCGAAAGCAACAGAAGCTGCGCGCGGCGGGCGGGCGCCTGGCCAAGAAGACACGTTGGGATGTTTTGCACAACAAAGAAGCGTTAAGCACGCGGGAGGAGCCGAACAAACCTTACTGGGCGCCTTGTCAACCAAGCAGTCATGTTGCGACGAGGGTTTCATTTCTCATGTTCTCATCACATTTTGCGACCCCGGATAAAAAAAAGGTACACTTTGCTGTGCTTCGGATAGGCGGGTGGAGCGCGGAGAAGGGGGGGAGGGGGAGGGGGTGTACTCGAAACAATGCGTGGCCGTTGTCGTATGACCATAGACCCTCGCATCCCTGCAATGTTGGGACGGAGCACGTCGGGCATTCGCCGACCAGGCAGACATTGCTTGCACCAAGCGTGAGGCGCCGTGGGGTGTCCGGCGAGTCGCATGAAGGGTGAGCTGCATCCTACTAAAAACCGCTTGTGAGGCGGACTTGCATATGGATGACAGCTTCAATGAGTTACTTTAATTTCCGGTGTAGCCACTTCCAGAGACAGCAATGGGAGTACTATGTAACTGCCTCTTGGGTGCCTTACCTGAACACTACGTGATACGATCAATTCCCTTGTGCAGAGTAAAGGTCCTTTACCTCGCACAAATGATCTAACTCGACGACCAGCTGTGACCGACCGCCGAAAAAAAAAAAAAAAAAAAAAAAAAACGGTACCCTCGATGTCTACTTCACGCAGTGAGCGGCATGTTTTATAGTGTCGCTGCCAACCGACGCCAACCCAACCCATATATAATATATACAATAGGGGGGGGGGGGGGGGGGGGGGGGGGGGGGGGGGGGGGGGGGGGGGGGGGGGGGGGGGGGGGGGGGGGGGGGGGGGGGGGGGGGGGGGGGGGGGGGGGGGGGGGGGGGGGGGGGGGGGGGGGGGGGGGGGGGGGGGGGGGGGGGGGGGGGGGGGGGGGGGTTCACCACTGGGGGGGTCACAGTGTTGTCGAGGCACGAAACACCGCTTCTTTCATTCCATCCTCTCTACACACGCAGTTCAGGGCATACCACCTGGCCCGCGCGCGCGGGGGGGGGGGGGGGGGGGGGGGGGGGGGGGGGGGGGGGGGGGGGGGGGGGGGGGGGGGGGGGGGGGGGGGGGGGGGGGGGGGGGGTACTCATTGTCATGCACGGCCGCAGTCGTATGGAGGGCGGGGGGGGGTCTCACCATGTAGCACCGGGAAGCAGCTTGGAAGTCCCAGTAGCGTATGCATCGGTCGGTCCCACCGGTGATGAGGTAAGAGTCACGCTCCGACCGAGATATTCTGCGATAAAATACACGATAGCGCCGAGGGCCGGAAGGGAGGGAGGGAGGGAGGGAGGGAGAGGGGGGGGGGGGGGGGGGGGAGGGGAGGGAGAGAGAGGAGGGGGGAAGGGGAATGAGCGGTAATCGCTCACAACGCGCTGGTATCGCTTAAGGCGTCTTCGACACGCCGAGAATAATCTGATTGGACCCCGAGAAAAAAAAAAACCCTTCGCGGTCATCGCAACACCAAGGCCTGCGGTGGCTCAGTGGCCTTCGATGGTTGGGGAGGTGATCACAAGCCGAGTGTGCAGAGACGACAAGCGCGCTCGCGGGGGGGGGGGGGGGGGGGGGGGGGGGGGGGGGGGGGGGGGGGGGGGGGGGGGGGGGGGGGGGGGGGGGGGGGGGGGGGGGGGGGGGGGGGGGGGGGGGGTCTACTCTAACGAGTCCCAGGTGAAGCGACAAATTCTACCTTTCACAAATCGTCGCGAGTCACCGTCTGCTCACCACATCAACCGCGAGGTTCCTTGCGCTACCAGCTGCAAGACAATGTACCCTTCTTCATTCGACCAAAACAAACCAACCCTAGAACGCAACAAACGCGTACTATTAGTAGCATGTTGAAGCCCCGTGTTGCTTGTCACCGACCCTCTGCCGCTTACAGCTACAGTACGTGATCCCGCCAAACCAAAAACAGTCGACAGGGGGGGGGGGGGGGGGGGGGGGGGGGGGGGGACACTCGCAGTGTTAGTATTTTTCGTTGTGTGCTTAGTAATAGGCCATGCAACCGTTCATCGGGTAGTACTTTTTTATTTTCCTCCAGAATCAGCCATTTTGGGTGAGGCATGGAGTCCCTTAACGTCATGTGAGGGAACTCAGAAAACAAAACAAAAAGGTGCGCCTCTGCGGTAGGATGCGTCCAACGGTAGTGCTTTTTTTTTTTTTGGGTTCAAACGTTTTTTTTTTTTTTTTTTTTTCTTTTTAGACTGAGCTCCTCAAGCATGCCACTACTGCCGTACCCGTTATTTCGCCCGATACTTTCACTACGGAATGTATACTTGTGTCAGGACTAGACTACGCACGCAGCAGCATAGAATTGGTCGTCGGGTTGCTCGAGCAAATCAATGATGAGAAACAAAAAACAAGAAAAAAAAACAAGTCGTGTTGGTTTCAGGGGTGAGAATATTCGATTCAGCTTGTCGTGTGAGGAGGAGCTCACAATATAAGCATACCTACCAACCTTGCATACCATCACAAAATAAGCCACATACCAACCTTGCATACCATCACAAAATAATCCACCTACCAACCTTGCATACCATCACGAAATCTACCAACCTCACATACCATCTCAAAATAAGCCACCACCCTTGTATACCACCGTGGCATTGCTCCAACCGCGGTGGGAAAAAAAAAACGAGTTAAAGTCAAGCGACACGCGCTTCGGCACGCCTCCCCTATACGGTACTCACACATATACCCGCACGCCCCTCCCCCCTTCCCCCTTCTCCCGACGCCGCAGCCTCTCCTACCGTTAGTATCGCACCAACCGGACAATAAAAAGAAAAAAAAAAAAACGCCGCCTGGTTTTCCACCCACCCACCCACCTCCCGACCAGGGCACGAATCGCGGGGTCTCCCCCCGCTTGCGGCGCGCCCGTTGAGAACTCCCTCACGGCGGACAGCTGAGCGCCCAGAGACAGGGCCGGCGCGTTCGGGTGATTCGGCAGCGGTACCTGCAGCCAGGGTCGACAAACACACACGAAAAGACGGAGCGATCGGGCGGGCGGGCGGGGCGGGCGGGCGGGCGGGCGGGCGGGGGGGCGGTGGTGGGTGTGTAAGCATATAAAAACATGCTACTACGGGGGACCATAGTAAATAGGACCAAATATTGTTAGAAAAAATAGCAAAATATATAGGTTTTTGTGTGTACCGTAGGTCCTATTTAATATGGTTCCCCGTAATGGAGCATTTCCGATCAACAAAACAGAGCATCTTGACAACAAATATACCAGGTACCAGGTTATTTGATACGAAGCAACTCTCGACCAGAAGCAACGAGAGCATCTCGGGATAAGGAATGCGGAGCATTTCGGAATAAGGAGTACAGAGCATCTCGATGAACTACAGAGGCTCCCCGTCAATCAAAACTACGGCGCGATGAGTCCGACGTGCCGACACGTTCCGCAAAGGAACACCCACCTCCTTCAAGACCGGCAACTCCGCTCCCGGAATGACAGTCGAAGGCGAAGCTCTGCTTCTCCCCGAGGACGGCGCCGGCCTCTCTGTGGGCGGAACAACGCGAAAGCACTGCTCGCCGAATCACCGCAGTCGGCGGCGGCACGAGAAGCGTTGGACAGGGAGCGAGATAGCCGGTTCCGGGAGGAAAGAAGGCGCAGACAGATCGAGCAGGCGTAAGAGGAGGAGGGGGGGGGGGGGGGGGGTACTAATTGCCAGGCATGGCTGTGTCGTAGTCGTATGACCATAGGGGGGGGGGGGGTTGGTGATCTGAGCGCTGGGGCTACGTACGGCAAATGTGGGAGGGAGTTGATACGGGCCGAGCCGGACCAAAAAAAAAAAATAACCGAGACTAAATCGAATGAAATGACTCGAACGAATTTATATCGAGCTCCGAGCCCCCGCCCGAACCAATAACGAGCCGAGAACAAAGCGCCGTCCGAGTCCGTGCGCCACCCGGAGCGGGCGGATACCACTCCAAAAAAGCTGAAAAAAATCGATAGCTTCGTGCTGTTAGTGGTACTCGTATGTACATCCAATCGAACCCAGCGCAAATTTTTACTCGACGACTGTGGCTGAGGACGACTATGACTATCGGTAGCAGGTATGTACGGAATTATAAGGACGGTTTTGGTACTGCTATCGGTATCCAAACGAGACTCAAGTTTTCGTACACTCTTGGTACTTCCTGTAGTGCCGCCAAGCATCTCTGGCAACCGTCATGAACTCAAAATCGAGTCCAAACTGTCGAGTACACTCCACAGGGCCGTACTCGAACTGGCAATTAAATTAACCTCAAGCCGGCGCTCCGACGGTCGCCAATTCAAAGCTAAGCTCTTACCTATCAACGCCCGAACTTGTCACAATAATAACTCGTCACAACGAACCAATCGAAGAAGCCAAAATCGAACCGTCATAAAAATTCTCGGCGAACTCCATCGCACGCAATTCAAGTCGAGAAGTCCAACTGTCACATGCGCGTATCCCTTTCGCCGCTGCGAAACAACAAATCTCCCAGTCTAACACCAGGCAGAATGCCCTCCATACCAACATCAAGTACGATGTCCTCCATACTAATGCTAACTAGAATGCACTCCACACTGACACCGAGTAGGATGCCCTCCACACTAGTACAATGTAGAATGTCCTCCCAAAACGTCGGGGCAGTGTTAAAAGGCGGGGGGGGGGGGGGGGGGGGGGGGGGGGGGGGGGGGGGGGTGGGGGGGGGGGGGGGGGGGGGGGTCAACCTCAAGCCGAAATAAAAAACTGTCATGAACCTCAACAAGCCCAGACTTGAGGAGCACTGCCACGCCTATAACGGTGTCGTGAGGAACAAACCTGCTTGCACGCGCCACCCTTGGACAAATCCCAGATGGCCGTCTCGTTTCGGCCGGCGGCTACGATCACGTGGGGACCGGGCGCCGTGTCCGGGGGCGGGAGGCGGCTACAGGTGGCCAGCTTGTGGATGGGCCCGCCCGAAGAATGCCTCCAAAGGCGTGCTAGAACCTGCAGTGCACCACATAATACATCATGGACATTTGTTGCGGGTGTTGCCAGAGAGTACGAGGGGGGGGGGGGGGGGGGGGGGGGGGTGGGGGTGTACTCGATATCATGCATGACCGTAGTCGTATGACCATAGACCCTCGCATCCCTACAATGCCGGGACGGAGCATGTCGGGTTTTCACCGACCAGGCGGACATTGCTTGCACCAAGCGCGAAGCGCCGTGAGGTGTCTGGTGAGTCGCATGAAGGGTGAGCTGCATCCTACCAAGAACCGCTCGTGAGGCGGACTTCCTTGCATATGGATGACAGCTTCAATGAGTTGATTTAATTTCCGGTGTGGCCACTTCCAAAGGCAGCGATGAGAATAACATGCAACTGCCTCTTGGATGCCTTACCATAGACACTACCTGGTACCTGATACGACCATTCCCTTTGTGTGGAGCAAAGGTTCTCCACCCCGGCACAAATAACGTGTAACTCGACCACCAGCTGTGACCGACCGCCAAAAAAAAAAAAAAAAGAACAAACGGTACCCCGGTGGTTGTCTACCCCACGCAGTGAGCGGCGTGCTTTACAGTGTCGTTGCCAAACGACCCCAACCCAACCTACAGTATATATACCTGGTAATATATGGGGGGGATACCACAGCACAGTGCCAATATTGGTACCAGGTCTGGCTACTCTTTTTTCTCACGTTGTCAACTTCGGCATGTTGCGGGTGTTCCCAGAGAGAGTCACGTGGAGGGGGGGAGGGGAGGGGAGGGGAGGGGAGGGGAGGGGGGAAGGGGGGTAGTAGCGACGAAGAGGAGGGGTACAACAGCGCACTTATTGTACCAGCCATCATACTATTATTCTACCAGACGCGCGTCGTCTGGATCGAGTTCCTCTGCTACCCAACCTGCCATACTGCACAAAGAAGAGGAGAATGTCGAACATCGAATCCTTCACAAAAATCAGCGCGCGAAGCGTTACGCGCGGGTGCCACAACCTGTTCACGTCACAATTACGGGGGCCGGGGGGGGGAGGCCGGGGGGCCGGGGGGGGGGGGGGGGGGGGGGGAGGGGTTTTCTCTTGCCTGGAAGCGGAGGTCCCACAGCATCACGAAGCCCCTGTTGGTTCCGACAACCAACCAGGTCTTTTCGGTGCCCAGGGCGATCGCCGTAAGGAAGCCCAGCTCGGGGTGTGCTCGAAGCGCCCACGGTTCCTGCGAGAGGTAAAAGAAAGGGCGAAGAAGGGCGGTTCGTGCGGCGATACCAGCGCCTCAGACGCCACGGCGGGCACAAATGCCGGCCAAAAAAAAAAACAAAAAAGACGCAGGTGCTGACAGCAATCACTCCAGAAAGACCGCGACCCCTCCCCGCCACCACGTCCCACGTCGGACACCTCTATCCGCGCTAAAATTCGTTGTCTCATCACACTGATATTCGTCTTACCATCTGCAGAAGCTATTTGTATTGCTGCGAAACACCCCCCCTCCCCCCCCCCCCCCCCCCCCCCCCCCCCCCCCCTTCCCCCCCCCAAAATTGAACTAACTCACTGAAGCTGTCATCCATATGCAACTCCAACTCACAAGCGATTCTTGCAGTAGTAGTATGCAGCTCACCCTTACATGCTATGCGACTCGCCGGACACCTCACGGCGCTTCGCGCTTGGTGCAAGCAATGTCTGCCTGGTCGGTGAAAACCCGACATGCTCCGTCCCGGCATTGTAGGGATGCGAGAGTCTATGGTCATACGACTACGGTCATGCATGGGAGGGAGCGCATATCTCCTATCGAGTACACCTCCCCTCGCCCCCCCCCCCCCCCCCCTCTTCTCTCCCCCTCCCCTCCCCTCCCGCACCTCTCTCGCGCGCAGATCCCACGACCTGACGCCCCCCTTCCTCGTCCCGTACACCAGCGGGGGACCCTAGCTCGGTGTTAAAGTGGTGGACGCTCACCACGGCCCCCTCCTGGGCCGATATGCACCGCACCATCGACGATCCGCACACGCGGAGCGGGTTGCCCCCGCCCCGCAGTCGCCCCGCCCCGGCCCCCTGCCCCCTCCACCGCCTCCGCCACCAGCAGAGGAACTGCCTGTCAGGGCAGGGTCAACCGAGCCACGGCCGGAGGCAGTACTGCCGTTGCCTTGAAAATTACCGAACCCCAACCCTAACCCGCCTCCCCCGCCCCCGCCTCCGCCCGCCCCCCCGTGCCCGGAGTTGTGGTACTGCCGGGAGGATGCGCCCTTAGAAAGCAGGGACGCTCCCGCCCCGCCCGCGTTGCTGCCGCCGCCGCCACCACCGCCACCGCTGTTCATGGCGAAGTTGCCGTACGGCATTCCCGAAGCGGATGCCGCGAGCTCCACTCTCCAGACCTGCGCCCCCCGGTAAGGTGTCGGGAGTTGGGCAATGGTGGGTGGGTGGGTGGGTGGGTGTGTGCGGGTAGGTGGGTGAGTGGGTGGGGTGTGGGAAGATGGGACACGGCGGAGTCGACGTTTTACATAGAAGAGCGGGTACATGGGTCGACACAGGACAAGAACGTATCATCTTCGCGGTATCCTTCGAGTTTTATTTTGTTAATTTGTTGTGTCGTAACAAAAAATATCAAGACAAAGACGTAAATTATCGAGCATCTGATCCTGCTCTGGCAACTCGTACCCGGGATATATATATAAATTGTGATGTGATGTGATCATACCCTGAATATACTGAGAACCAGGGTCACCCAAATGACCAACATATCAAAAACAACATCGATGCGGATTGCAGCATCGGCTACACCAAGGAAGCACTGCTGGCCCATCAGCGGCCGATTAAAAAAAAAAACAAAAAAAAAAAACAAAAAAAAAAAACTCAACAGCAGCAACAGCAGCAGTGTCCGAACGGCATCCCAAAGTGGGGCACGACATGCGGCTACGTACAACATGGTACTACGAGTACCCTTAACTGTCGCGAGTTCGCACCGATGCGGGGGAATTAGAGTAATCAGAACAAAATAAGGTGTGCGTGTAAACATATATAGTAGGTGAGCTCAAGCTTTATTTTTACCAATCCGCCGGAGGATAAAAAAAAAAACAAAACAAAAAAAGTAGGGATACTCGCTTTTTGAGGGTCCATTGCGGGTTTTCATTGCTATGGAGGCACCGTAATAGACGGTTGAAACCACCGCTTTTTCTTTTTTTTACGTTTGTGGTCACCTCTCGCCAAATCTACAGCTGAGGTATTTTTACCCGCAGCATGCGCAAAGACGCGCGTACTACCGCGACGTACACACGTTTTTGCTGGCGGCGGCACAGAAGAGCTACACGGATTCCACAAACGCTCTCCCAACAAAACGTAGCCGGGAGCGCACCGCAGGCAGAAAGAGGGGTCATCAGCGCAGTCGTTGCGTCGTACGTATGGCGCGCATCAGGGTTTTTTTTTTTGCGCCCCGGAGAGCGAGAGGAAACCCCTGCCCACACTTATTTCTCTAGTAGTTTTCGTGTATCGGCTCGAGCATTGATTTTCGTTAGCCGCCGTAGACATGTCGTGTGGATGTGCTACAAGACTGGCGCGTTTCACCGCCTCAGAAAAAACACTGAACGAGAACTTGTATTTTAGGTTTCTTGACGCAAACCGAACACGTCGAGGTAGCCCAAGCCCTCGTCCATCCACGTACCGATAGAGGCGGTCAAGGCATCCATCCCCTTCAGCCAAAAGTTCAACCAATGAAACAACGAAGCAAAAATCTACAATCTTGGTCGCAACACAAACACCCGCCCGCCCGCTGTAACAGCTACCGGACTAATCAACCCCGACAACCAACAGAGCGAAGCAATCAATCAACCCGTCGACCAATAAATCATTCGCCCAATCGCGCAACCAGTCACTCATCCCCTCAATTAAACTAACTCACAACGATTATTTCAACCAATCAACGAAAACAACCAACTAATTCACCTACCAACCAACCAACCAACCAATCCACCAATCCACCAACCAACCAACCAATCCACCAACCAATCCACCAATCCACCAACCAATCCACCAATCCACCAACCAACCAACCAATCAACTATCCAATCAACCAATCAAGTACAAGCCCCCTCCCTCCCCTTCGACTGACACGGTCATACGACTACGGCCATGCACGACGTGAGCACACCGCTCCTTGGACTGACATGCACGGTGCCCTCCGAGGACGCAGACGCCACGGAGTGGGAGTTGTCCACCATGCACAGGTCCAGCAGCCGCCCCCCCTGCCTCGAGTACGTCGCGCGCGACTGTGGGCTGACCGTGTGGTCCATCCCTCGCAGCTCCCACACCTGCCCCCGAGCAATGGAAATATTTAATCGCGAGTTGTCACTGATATTTTCACCGGCACTGTCACTGATATTTTCGCTGGCATTGTCACACTGACATTTTCACTGATATTTTCACTGATATTTTTCACCGGTATTTTCACTGGTATTGTCACTGGTATTTTCACTGGTCTTTTCACTGGTGCTATTTTTGGTGTTGTCAAGTTTTCACTGGTATTCTCTCCCTCGCGTCATGCCTTCACCGGGGTTTGTCAAGCCATCACTGGTGTTGGCATGTTGTAGCTGGTGTCGGGGCGTGCTCTTGCCTTCCAGCTGCAGCACCTAATTGTTCTGAGGCTCTTCACACACGTCAAGAGCTAGATACTTCGCCTAAAAGCTCATTTTGAGAGCAAGCAAAACCGCAACCCCATGGAACAACGCCAAAGCCTATACTATACTATATCACGAACGATATTGTTTAAAACACTAATGGCATTCTCTCTAACGATATCGGGTTGAACAGCGCGGCCAGTCGGCCAGTCCCAGTGACATGTTTTTGGCCAAAAAGTGCTGCTACACCCCAACAATATCGCAGCAAGCCTCTGTTGTCGTATTGTCACTGCTGATGTCATCCCTCATGTTGTTACGGCTGTTGGACACTGCTGTTGGTCTCCGTAGTCGCGGCTACATAGCTGAATAGCCACCCCTTCCCGGTATTGTAGGGATACGAGGGAGGGTCTATGACTATACGACTACGGTCATGCATGACACTGAGTACCCCCCCCCCCCCCCCCCCCCCCCCCGCCCCCCCCCCCCCGCCGCCGCCTCCCCAGTCCCCTCGAGCCGCCCACACTTGCAGGTGCCATCGGAAGAGGCCGAGACAAAGAACGCCTGATCCTGCGACAGGGCCAGTCGGTTCACCGCGCCCCCATGCTCCTTCAGAGACGCCACCAGCACCCCCTGTCGCGGCCGCCAGTCCAACCTCCTGCTACCGTAGTCATACTGAGAAAGATGGTGCTGGTGATGCTGCTGGTGATGCTGCTGCTGCTGCTGCTGCTGCTGATGGGTAGTTACGGTCGTAGTGGCCGATGCTGCTGCCGCCGCTACCGCCGCCACCACCGTTGATGCGGCTTTGGTAGGGGGTCCCGCGCCCGCCCCCCCGCCGCCGCCCCCACCGGCACCGGCGGGGGAAGAAGAGGATGCACCACCGCCGCCGCCGCCGCCGCCGCCGCCGCCGCCCCCGCTGCTCGTCCCCCGTTCCCCGACTGCAGGAGATAGTGGGAATACTTGGCGCCGTTGGGCGCCCTTTGATCGTCACCAGCGAGGGATATAAGGTGGGTGGGGGGGGGGAGGGGGGTGGAGAGGGGGGGGGGGAGGGAGGAGGGGGGGGGGGGGGGATGGGTGGGGGGGGGGAGGGGGGAGGGAAAGAGGAGGGAAGGGGAATGGATGGGGGGGGGGAGGGGGTTAGGGACGGGGGGGGGGGGGGGGGGGGGGGGGGGGGGGGGGGGGGGGGGGTCGTACGCATTTGTCGCTTGCCTTAGTCATGTGACCATTGACCACGCGTCCCTTTCCAGATGGAGCACCGTTCCTACTCCTAGTAGAGACACCTCCAAAATTTGGGCGCTCATTGCGTTGTTTTACAGTGGATCGATACCCGATCGACGCTCTTGTGATCGTCATCGGCGAGGAAAATAATGGGATGGCAGAGGTGGAAGGTGGAGGAATAGATATTGGCATAGTGGCCCCTGGCAGGGTGCATGCAATGGCCTCAAGATCGAACAGCAGACATCAGGACGAGAAAGCAGGGTCGTGGAGCGGTACATTTATCTATCTAAGGTAATGTGTCATTCGCGCGCGTCTCGGTAGCCAAAAGAAAATCACAACAACAACAACAAAAATCAAAAAAATCCAGACCTCCCTCCGCCTCCAGAATCACGACACAATCGTGGGAAACAAAAAACAAAACAAAACGAACAAAAAAAAACGCCAACTGCAACTGCAACTAAAACTCCAGCTACAACTACAACCCCACCTCTACCGACTCGAACGGCAAACAAACCTAGTTTCTTCAAGATTATTCATCACCTGACCGCACCCAAGTCTGGGGGCAGAGGAGGCACCCCCAGCGCCTCCGCCCTCCTCAACAACGTCACCGTGTCATCCGACCTACCCCCGCCCCCCCCCCCCCCCCTCCTGGAAGCCTCCCACGGTGCTGCAGAGGGTCCCATGCTGAATCGATCCGGAGGCGGAGGCGGCAGCGGAATCAGCCGAGAGCGATGTTGCGCTTGGTGTGTAACCGTCTGGACCCCCGTCGGCTTCGGCCTGCTCGACGAGGGCCATGGCTCGCCGCGCATCGACAGCGTTGGTGTGCATTCCTGCGTGCACAGTATTGGGTGGAGAGGGGGGTGGGTAGGGGTGACGGGGGGTAGGGGGGGGGGGGGGTGTACTCGATAGGAGAGATGTACTCGATCTCATGCATGCCCGTAGTCGCTTGCATGACCATAGATCCTCGCATCCCTACAATGTCGGGACGAATGTCGGGTTTTCACCGACCAGGCAGACATTGCTTGCATCAAGCGCGAAGCGCCGTGAGGTGTCCGGCGAGTCGCATGAAGGGTGAGCTGCATCCTACTAAGAACCGCTTGTGAGGCGGACTTGCATATGGATGACAGCTTCAATGAGTTAGTTTAATTTCCGGTGTAGCCACTTCCAGAGACAGCAATGGGAGTACTATGTAGCTGCCACTTGGGCGCCTTACCTTGAACACTACGTGATACGATCAATTCCCTTGTGCAGAGTAAAGGTTCTTTGCCTCGCACAAATGATCTAACTCGACGACCAGCTGTGGGCGACCGCCAAAAAAAAAACAAAACAAAACAAAAACGGCACCCTGCATGTCTTAGCTCACGTAGTGAGCGGCATGTTTTACAGTGTCGTTGCCAACCGACGCCAACCCAACCCATATACAATATATATAATAGGGGGGGGGGGGGCGGCGTAGGGATGGGGGCAGCAATAGGGGGTGGGGGTAGAAATAGTGGGCGAGAGAAGGATTTTTTCAGGAGTGAGGGTGGGAGCATGGGTAGGGGATGGGTAGGGGCATGGGAGGAGGAGGGGATGGGATTGGGGAGGGAGGGGGGGGGGGGGGGGGGGGGTCGGGTACCGGACAGGGGTTGGGGTGCTGATTGAGGGTGGGAGTGGCAATAGGGACGTGGGAGAAGGGTTTCCAAGGGCGGCGGGCTATAGAAGTGGGGGTAAGGGTAGATAAGTGAGGGCTGTATAGACCTTACTTGCCCCAGCTTGCACAAAATGGTGTCAACATACTCCACGTTTGAGCCCGAACCTTTCATGAACCCTGACTGACCCCGACCGTCCGGGAGTTTTCTCGAGACAAAAAAAAATGTAACATGGAGTCAGGGTGGACAAGCTATCAGCCATTGTCGTAAAACACTATTTGTGGGAGTAGGGGTAGGGCAGGCGGAGGGACACGGGTAGGGGGTGAGTACACCCAGCCGGAAGTCCCATCTCTTAACCGTAGCGTTTGCGGTGGCATTATCTAAATGAAAAAACCTGCCGAGACCTTAACCGATAAAATAAAATAATAATAATACCCCTTGCACACATATATACAATGAGCCTCACACAGGGGGGAGACGGAGAGAGTCTACATTAGTCTCCTATGAGAGCAATAGTTCCCAAAGGGTGGACGGCGGTGACAGGGAGGGGGGGAGGCGCGATGGGGGCGGCGGCCTGTGCTGCACATCGCCTCGCGCTCGCCGGCGGCGGCTACACAGATGGCGGAGAGTAACCCCGTCATTCCTTTTGCTCGGGCCACGCCGTATCACCCAAAGCGTTACTTTTTTTACTTAATATTTTCGTCATGTTACGTGTCGCTCTGTTCATAAAAATAAGCACCGTTTCGCTACAAGCATTGGGTTCAGACGGTTTTTATTTTTCAGGACAGAGTGTCACCAGTCAGGGTTGTCTTTTCATTCCTTCGCATGGCGCGTGTGAGCGAGCGAGCAAGCGAGCGAGCGAGCGAGCGAGTGTGTGTGCATGCGTGAGTGAGGCAGTGTGAATCTTGGAGACGGTCCGACAAACGTTTTTCAAAACCGCCCACTACTACCGTACCATGATATGAGTAAGTGTGGGCGCACAGCGAACAGCAGTACGAGTAGGATGATGCTGTTGCTGCTGCTGCTGCTGCTGCTGCTGCTGCTGCTGCTGCTGCTGCTGTTGCTGCTGCGCGTGTCGTATTCATACAACTATTTGCATCGTATTATAAATAGTATTACGGGGGACCATAGTTAATAGGATCTATGGTATACACAAAAACCTATACATTTACCTATTTTACTAACAATATTTGGTCCTATTTACTACGGTCCCCCGTAATCGTTCGGACGCGCAATCTACTGGTACAGCATATAAAAAAAATCACCCCATAACCCAGCAGCCCCCGCTGCTGGTTTTCTGCGGAAGACGCTGTACATATTACAACCGTCGCTTTAGCTCGAAATACGTTTTTTTTTTTCTATCTTTCCTCTCAAGTCCTCCCTAAAAACCGTTCAGCATATATATGAACCCATCCACTGAGCTTTTCCCTGCCACGCCACAGCAACACTCCTCCCACCACTCACCCGTCACAGTCTGCAGGAGGGAAGGGCAAGCGGAGAGCGCCGGAGAGCACAACCGAACGTCAACGTTGTCCTCCCCCTGTCCCTCCCCCTCCCCCCCCCCCCCCCACCCCCCCTCCCCGCTCTCCTCCCCTCCCTCCCCCCCCCCCTCCCCTGCCCCCCCTTACAAACCCCCCTTCCCCTCCCTCTCCCTCCCCCCCGCCGCCCCGAACAGCATCGCCATTCCCATCTCCCCGGACAGAAATCGCGGCAGCTGCAGCCGCAGCCGCAGCCCCCGGCTCCCGGATGCAGAGTGGTTATCTTCTGAGTCGGCACGTAGACAGCCTGGGATAGGGACTCCGGGAGGTAGATGAGGGAAGACCGCCCCGTCGTGAAGCTGCCGCTGCTGCCACCGCTGCTGCCACCGTTACCGACGCCATCGCCTCCACTTCCGCCAGCGCTTCGCCCCTTGTTGGCGGCGTGCTGAGCAGCGGTTTCAATGTACCTGGAGGAGGAGACACGCGGCGGAGGTTTCGGCGTAAGAGAGGGACACCATGTCCGAAGGTCGAAGGCGTAGGGGTAGGGGGGGGGGGGGGGGGGGGGGGGGGGGGTGGGGGGGAAAGGGGGAGGGGGGGGGGGGGGGGGGGGGGGTAAAAAGCAACGGCCTGCTATAAAAAAAAAAATGCTGGCGCGTTTTTTTCGTGCGTACTGCTGTATTGCTGTCAGGTGTAAGTAAAGCCTCAAACGGTATGACCGAGCTTGCTTGTTCGCCTTGAATCGACTGCCGCGGTTTACTGCTTCCGACGCCTGCTGCAGCGCTAACGAAAACCAACAGCCAGTGCGATTGGCTTCGTGAGGGCCAATATCCGACATACGCACATACACACCTATGCAGCAACAGAGTGGACGATGGGCGAAGCACGACCTCAGCGTCAACACCATACCCTACCCTACCCTACTCCATTCCACCCCACGCTACCATGCTTGACCCTGCCTTACTCTACCCCGCCTCATCTTACCTTACCCTACCCTACCCTACCCTACCTTCTTCCTCTCCTCGCCTTCCCTCCCCTCCCCTCCCCTACCCTTCCTTGCTTTACCTACTTCCCCCTCCCCTCCACTCCCATTCTCTCCCCTCCCCCCCCCCGCCCCTCCCCTCACTCACCCTTTCACCCTTTCAGCACGAGCGCCTCTCTCTCCTCCGCAGACGCCCCCGTGCGCCTGGCGCCACCTCGACCTCCACCACCGCCACCACCATCACCGCTGCCGCCCCCCCGTTTCAGACGGCACCGATGCAACATGCACAGAGGAAGCATGTTGCCGCTGCTGCTGTGTTGTTGCTGCTGCTGCTGCTGCTGCTGCTCGTTTTGTCTTTGTGCAGCTGACGAGCCCCCAGCGGGCGGCAGGGGCTGCTGGCCGGCGGTACCACCACCCTGTGGGCACGCAGTACCATTGCCGTCGCCGTGGTTGCGGTGGTGGTGGCGGCGGTGGTTACAGAGACAAGAGGGGGGGGGGGGTGAGAAAGAGAAAGATAGAGAGAGAGAAATAGGGAGAACATGTGTCGCTCTCAGCACCTCGCCACGGAACTGCGGCTTACTCAATTCGCACCACTCTCCACCGCTCACACCTCCTGTACTCCAATTTCACGAGCACTGAACTGACGCCACCAACTCTTCAACCCCACGGCAAAAGCTGGGCAAGGACAACTCCATCGATTGCGCCTGTGCGCCCAGCCCAGCGCTACAGCCACCACCCACCTCTTGAGCCCCCGGTGCTACCCCCCCGCCCCCGCCGCCGCCGCCGCCGCCGCCGCCGGCAGCCCTAGCCCTTCTTTTTTCGCAGACTTCGGCGACCGCGGCGTCGAATACAGCGCGGGGTACAGGAGGGCGGAGAGCTTCCACCAGGGTGGTTCTGTTCAGGGCGCCTCCGGGCAAGGCGTACCTGTCCACCGAGACGAGACGCGGGGAGAAACGTGTTCGAAGGACAGTAGCGCTCGCCAACTATTCGATGGTACTGCGGGGGGGGGGGGGGCATGTTTTCAAGTACAGCAAGAGCTTACCGCTTCCACCTGGTATTCGACACCGATCAAAATGGTTGACGCATAGTTGTGTACGAGACTTACCCCATGCATGCATTGGTTGGTTGGGTTGGGGTTGTAACAGCTAGGGTTAGGTTGTGGTTGTACTTCGTACCATAAACAGCGACCCTCAAGCCCTATTGTCCACTATCACTGTGGACGAGAATATAAGCTCTGTTTGATATTCATATCAGAGTACAAACGTTTACTATATTCGCGGTCAGAGTGGCAAGTGGTGACGAGGCGCTCTCGATATACAGCCCTTGAAGGACAACCATGTCATTTGCCACCGAGGGGACAGCCTATCTATTGTTACTAAGGAAGCATCCATCTTGTAGAGGGGACGGCCACTTTAGCGAGGGAGCAACACACATGAAGGAGTGACAAAAAAATAGCATCTCAACGAAGAGGCAAATCATCTTATTGAGGGACAACTACTGCAAGATGGGGCAGCCATATAAATATTAACAGCAACAATAGCACCAGCACCAACAACCACAACAACACAACAACACAACACCAACACCAACACCAACACCAACACCAACA